>CM076583.1:1272128760-1272683974 GCA_034641835.2 Pinus albicaulis | reverse complement strand
CCTTATATGTAGCATAGGACCACGAATTTGTGGTTCATCTTTAGAAAACTTTTGTATACTGGCTAGAGCAACATTGAAAGAACCGTTAGCAGATTTTGGGGAGCATATTTTGGAGCAGATATTATAGTGGAGTTATAGTGATACCCTTCGAAGACTTCGAAAATTACAGAAACATGTTCGACACACTGTATTGGGATCATTTTATAGTGAATTATTTATTTCCTTTGTTGAAGATATAGTATTAGGATTACTGTAGACCTTTTTGGGATTGCACAAATATATTAAGGATAGTGGATGAGTAAGCTTGATAGCTACAACATTGTAGAAGTTTGTGAGGTGACATGATGCACAATTGAAGCCTTGATGGTGTGATGTTGAAAAACGACCCCTTGAAGTCTTATTGAAGTAGCTTGTTGAAGGGTATTGTAAGAGTGGTGTGCAAACCTATTGAATACCCTCTTGGAGATACCTTTAAATATTCTTGAAGACATTTGAAGGACTTCTAAGACACCCTTGGATACATCCTTGAAGAACATGATGCATTGTTGATGTTATCATGAGGTGACTTGGAGTAATTGTTTGGGTACGATAAAGAGTAGTGGTGACACCTTCTAAGAATAAAAGGTTGTTATTGATAATGTGATGTGTAGACTACAGTGAAGGGTAAGCTTAATATTGTTAGGGCTTGTTGAAGAATACATTGGGATTCATGAATTATAACCAAATATATCTTGATGAAATGAAGTAGGAGGTTAGAGCCTCAAAGAGAAAAGGTTGGTGCCTTGGAAGATAGGGTTGGAGCCCTAGAGGATTAGAGTCCTCAAGAAACCAGGTTGGAGCCCTAGAGGTTGGTGCCTCAAATTGACAAGGTTGGAGCCTTAGAAAGACCAAGTCATTGCTTGGCACAATACAGGTTGGAGTCTGGAAGATTGGAGTCTTCATCTAGGGTTGGAGCCCTATATCATTATTGTACTTTACTTATTGTAAAGAAGAAATTAATAAAAGTATTTATTCCATTATTGTTCATTTTGTGTTCTAAATATAAGTGATCTAATTGGTAAAATTAAAAAATTGAAAAGAAATACTAATTCACCCCCCTCTCAGTATTTCCAACAATTGGTTTCAAAGCCAGTACCTTCACTCAAAGCCTAATATCTTGAAGGTTGATCATTAGGACACAAATGGAAAATCCAAAGAAGAAGTCTCCAATCCTCCTAAAGATGTGCCTTCCTCAACCATCAAAATTGAAGTCAATCAATTTGCGAAGGCTCCATTGCTCAATGGAAATTTTGATATATGGGAGGAAAGAATGAGGAACTTCTTAAAGAGTCAAGGAAATGAAGTTTGGAAATCAATGATTACTAATGACACGATGGAAGAGAAATCAAAGGAGTACAATATAAGAGCAATGAAGGCAATTTTGAATGGGTTACCAAATTCTGTGAAGGCTAATTTTGAAAAATGTTCGTCAGCAAAGTCATATGGGACAAACTTAATGATCTTCACTCAAAAGGAGTGTTGAAAATGATCTCTAGTCAAGACAATGATGGAAAAAAGGAAAGACATCCAGAATCCATCAAGGAAGCTGAAGATAAGAGAGATGACAACAAGGCTAAAGAAAACCTAGAAGATGAAGAGAAAAAAGAAGACTTTGAAGAAGATCTCCTGAATAAACTTATGGCTTCCCTGGAAGAGATTAATAGGTTTAAAAAGAAAAATGAGGAACTTAAGAAGAAAGCACAAGTTGGTGACCAAAACAAGACAAGTAAGGAAGTTGACCTTTTCAAGCTTCAAGTTCAAGAAAGAGATGAAGAGCTCGCCAAACTTAAGGAGGAATTTCATCAAAACAAAAGAAAGCATCTTGAAGAAGGAATATCTATGACAAATCAATTGGATGAGGCAAAGAAAAGGGGAGAAACTTTGTCAAGCCACCTTGAACAAAGACTTAAGAGCTTGAACAATATTGAAGCAGAGATTGGTCAATACAAGGAAGAAGTCTCTTCTCTTAGATCTCAACTATAAGAAGCAAGGAAACAAGCAGAAGGAGCCAAGAAGGTGATGGAAACTTTGGCATTCATAGAAGGACAAGTTGATGAAGAAGAAAAGGAGAGAAACACCATGATATTCCAACTAGAATAAAAGGATGAAGAAATATTCAAACTAAAATTAGACATCAATATTCTCAAGGCCCAATCATGTGAAGCAACCAAGATGAAGGAAGAAATGGAGATCGATCTATCAAATAAGGATGAATAATGCAAGAAAATGAAAGAAGAAATTGATATCCTTAAAAAGGAAGTTGATCATCTGAACAAGAGCCTAAAGATCTCCCAAACCCTAGATGACATCTTGAGTCATCAAAGATATCCTCTTGATAAATGGGGTCTTGGTTATGTAGGTGAATCATCAAAGAAGAATGATGCAATCCCTAATGCTTCAAACAATAAGGATGTGGAAAAGCTTGGAAGAAATATTGATGCCGTCAGTTACAGCAAAGGAAAGAAGAAGAGTCAAGATGACATTGTAAGAAACCCTACTCCAAGAAGATATGTTGATGGTGTCAAGAATTCTAGAGGCACTCAACTTGAGCAAAGGATCCCAATACAAAATTATTTTAGAAGTACATCAAGGAAATCTCCATCCTCTAGGTACAAAAGTATATTTTTGGTTTTGTTATTCTTGTACAAATTTTGGGCATATGGTAAAGGAATGTAGGGCATACCACAAGGACAAATATAATGGTCCCCGTCAGTTTCCTAGAAGAAACTTTGTAAGAAGAAGTCATGATCTTTCATTAATGAATAAGATAGAGTGTTTCAATTGCCATAACATTGGACATATGACACATGATTATAACTTGAATTGGGTTACTAAACAAGCTAAAAACATGACAACCAACACAGAAAAGAAAGTTACACAAGTATGAAGAAGGAAGCAAGTTGAATCCGGAAGTGTCTTGAACACTCTGACGAACAGCACATGTTGTTGACTTGATAAAGTCATCATTTATATTCTAGAAGTTATTCGTGAATGGTCCCTATGAAATCTTTGATGAGTCACCCACGATCATCTCTCAGGAGCAGCTCCATTAAATAACATGATTCCAATATTGACTTCTTCCACCCAATCACAAGGCAAAAATATTTCTTGAAGCTGGAGGAGGTTATGCAGGCACGAGGAGTTGGTTCATCACATAAAGAAAGACACATCTATCATGGACCACATTTCCAGAGGGAAGAGCACCATGACAAGGGGAGTAATATAGCTATGGAGAATTACTATTGATGAAGAAAAGAAGCAACTTGACAGGGGTAGTACTTGAGCACCCTGTTTGCCATTGATGTCAAAGGGGGAGAGAATATTGGAAGGGAAATAATATTTCCATCAAAGAAAAAAGGGGATATTGTTAATCAAGGTTGTCATTGATGTCAATATGGAATTGATCGAAATTTCAATATTCTTGAGATGCTTGGTTCCAGAATATGATGTCACGACTCTTGGTTGACTAGGATACCATCAATGAAGAAGTCAAACCACTAATGAAGGAAGCCCTAAGAAGTACTTGATATAATGTTGCATGCACTTGATGATCTAGGCCTTAATCTTTGATGACATATGGAGAACTACATGTCTTAATAACATGGTTAGAGGTCATTTGATGATTGGAAGATTTCTTTGGAGTTGTTGAAAAATTAATAAAGTTTGCACTATGACATATCTTTGCACTAATATATGATGACATTGATGATACACGATGCTACATAAATGTTGCACTCCTACATATTGACTATATGATAAGAATGAAGAAGCCACGCTGACCCAAACATTCCTCATGTTGTCCCAAAAAATTTTATGCATAAAATTTAAGGACAATCACAAATAAAATTACTTTTCACCATATTAGAGGCAACATTTTTTTGTGGGACCTTCACCATCCTTTAGAGCATAAGTTTAGATTTCCAATGAGCTATTACTTGGACCGAAATTCCAAGTGGTTTGGGAGATATGAATTTTTCAAGTTAAAGAAAATAAATCTGTCCTTGAGCTGACCTACACTCAGTAACTCATGTCAACCTGCCTCCAAACAGATGTGACCTTTCAAATTTGATGAACACTATAAATATAAAACTGCAGAACCTCATTTCAATCACAAAATATCGATCAACCATTACAGGAATATTTTTAAAGCAACAAGGAAAATACTGAAGGCTGAACAAAGAAGTTTGGGCATACTTCAATATTGGGATAACTTCAAATTTAAAATATAGACCTTGGACTAAGTAGAACAACAAGTTAAGGGTATTCTGTTTGGGTCACTAAAATGCACTGAAAAATTCAGATTCTTGGATCAGTTAGTGGAGTTTCACACTGTCCATAGTAAGGCCTATTTTAAGCCCAGACCTGTGATATTTCACCTCAGACAGTGGAAAATGTATTAACTCAAATCTGTGGGGGTGTCTTTGACTTGCAAACTAGTGATTACACTTGAGAACTGTGGATTTGGATTAGCGTGACAATTCATTAACAGTTTTGGGCATTGATAAAGGGCACGTTTTTTGGGAATAGTTGGAACAACCTTGTGACAGAGTTGAGAATATCTTTGGAGAAGCTTATCAATCCTTATATGTAGCATAGGACCAAAAATTTGTGGTTCATCTTTAGCAAAAATTTGTATATTAGCTGGAGAAACATTGAAAGGACTGTTAGCACATTTTGGAGAGTAGATTTTGAAGCAGATCTTATAATGGAGTTATAGTGATACCCTTTTAAGACTTTGAAAATTACAGAAACGTGTTGGATGCACTGTATTGGGATCATTTTATAGTGAAGTATTTATTGCCTTTATTGAATATACAGTATTGGGATTACTATAGACCTTTTTGGGATTGTGCAGATCTATTGAGGATAGTGGATGAGCAAGCTTGATATTTGGAACATTGTAGAAGTTTGTGATGTGACATGATGCACAACTGAAGCCTTGATGCTGTGATGTTGAAAAACGACTGCTTGAAGTCTTATTGAAGCAACTTGTTGAAGGTTATTGTAAGAGCGGTGTGCAGACCTATTGAAGACCCTCTTGGAGATACCTTTAAATATTCTTGAAGACATTTGAAGGACTTCTAAGACACCCTTGGAGACATCCTTGAAGAACATGATGCATTGTTGATGTCATCATGAGGTGACTTGGAGTAATTGTTTGGGTATGATGAAGAGCAGTGGTGACACCTTCTAAGAAGAAAAGGTTGTCATTGATGACATGATGTGTAGACTACAGTGAAGGGTAAGATGAAGATTGTCAAGGCTCATTGAAGAATATATTAGTAGCCGTGAAGTATAACCAAATATATGTTGACAAAATGAAGCAGGAGGTTGGAGCCTCATAGAGACAAGGTTGGTGACTTGGAAGATAGGGTTGGAGCCTTAGAGGATTGGAGTCCTCAAGGAACCAGGTCGGAGCCTGTACCATAGATAGGTTTAGAGCCATAGAGGTTGGTGCCTCAAATTGACAAGGTTGGAGCCTTGGAAAGACAAAGTCGGTGCTTAGCATAATATAAGTTGGAGCCTGGAAGATTGGAGTCTTCATCTAGGGTTGGAGCCCTATATCATTATTGTACTTTACTTATTGTAAAGAAGAAATTAATAAAAGTATCTATTCCATTATTGTTCATTTTGTGTTCTAAATATAAGTGATCTAACTGGTAAAATTAACAATTGAAAAGAAATACCGATTCACCCCCATCTCAGTATTTCCAACAGCATGGAGTGTTTCTAATGGCCCTCTATAAAAGAAAAATACACCATAAAAGGTATCCTCCCTCTCATAGTGCAGTAAACATCTCTTGGGAAAAGTGACTTACCTTCTGTTTCTTACTTCAATGAACTACGCAATCTCCTCTTACACACAACCCCTATAGAAGCAAATTGTGATAGCATAGGGCCTAGAGCACATTTATAATAGATAGAAGGCTGCTATTGAGGAAAAATACAGTATCCTTAGGCCATTTCCTCTCTATCAACACACTACTGTTATAGCATAATTTTTCACCCTCATACATGAGTTGACTCTCTAACTTCTTTCATTGGTTTTTGACAGGCTGAAATATGGTGACATCCTCTCTTTTCTTCGCAAGGTTCTTTCTATGCACATAATATATTTAAGCCATCATGTACCCCTTCTAACCTCATATATTAGGGGGCATCTGTTATAGCATCATTTTTCACCCTCATGTGAATAATGTTTTTCTCTTTGGCCCTAGGCACCCTTTCCTTCCAGACTTGAAGAAATTCATAAAAAAAAGTGTTAAAATTCCCATATGTGATTATGCCTAGGATTTTCCGCACATATACGCGAGTTCATTCATACTTTTCCGCGTATGCCATTTAAATCATTAAAAATATATATAAATTCCTTATTTTTGTGGCAGGGTGATGGTTATTCCCGTAATTCAACCACCCCAGCCCGTGGCCGAACTATTTCCAACTACTGAAACTACTTTTAGGGAGTATAAAAGCCCCTCATGTGTATGGCCTAAGGGAGAGAAAAAATTATAGATATTATACTCTGTTAGATCCCTATTTCAAGTTTGATGTTCCCGTGCCTCCTGCACTTCCCAAGTATATTCAGGAAACCCTTGTTTCCTTGAAGATGATCATCATCCTATATGACATCTAGTGTGCACATATCTTTGAAGAATCCTAGCGAGGCAAGGGCTGGACGAATCCAGACGACAGTCTACTTGAAGGCCGTGGAAGGATTCATGTGATCTCTCCACTTACTATTCTTGTACATGCCATTTATAATAAATAAAAATCATCTTGTTCCCGAGTATTCATGTGTCTATATATGTGTGAAGATTATTAGTTAAACATTCAGTATATATGATATTATACATGAATTATACTGACATATAGGAACAATATATGCTCTACAACTAGTGTTTCGTGTTCATTGTTTCTTGATTTCCAAGTTACGAAGCACGAGGAGTTGCTGGGGGTTTGAACCCTGCGGGATCTATGTCAAACGTAGGACTTTCGGGTAAGTTTCACAATTTTTTAAATCTAGTTTTCAACATAAAATATAGGTTAAGTGAGTCCTTCTTGAATGGTATGCCCTTGATCTGTGAAGGTTGCCGACCCAAGTGGAATATCGAAAGTACCCATCAAAGAATAATACATTCCAACCCCAAGATTCTCAATAGGCGGCTTGACATTATCCACCAAAGGGATATTTGAGTCAGTAGATGCATTCTGGTCTACAGGAGAACAATCCAATTGGTCAACTGTGACAATCCTCCCTTCATGAGGGAAACAAACAATATGAAACAAGGAGGAATTTTTAATAGTGTTAAAATTCCCATACGCGATTATTCCTAGACCTTTCCACGTATATACGTGAGTTCGTTTGTACTTTTCCACATATGCCATTTAAATAATTAAAAAATATATAAATTCCTTATTTTCGTGGCAGGGTTATGGTTATTCCTGTAATTCAACCACCCCAGCCCATGGCCCAACTACTTCCAACTGCTGAAACTACTTTGAGGGAGTATAAAAGCCCCTCATGTGTATGGCCTAAGGGGGAGACAAAATTATAGATATTATACTCTGTTGGATCCCTATTTCAAGTTTGATGTTCCCGTGCCTCCTGCACTTCCCAAGTATATTCAGGAAACCCTTGTTTCCTTGAAGATGATCATCATCTTATATGACATCTCGTGTGCACACATCTTGGAATAATCCTAGCGAGGTGAGGGCTAGATGGATCTAGAGGATGGTCTACTTGAAGGCCATGGAAGGATTCAGGTGATCTCTCCACTTACTATTCTTGTACATGCCATTTGTAATAAAGAAGAACCATCTTGTTCCCGAATATTCACGTGTCTATATATGTGTGAAGGTTGTTAGTTAAACATTTAGTATTGCTTATATGATATTATACATGAATTATACTGACATCTAGGAACAATATATGCTGTAAAACTAGTGTTTTGTGTTCATTCTTTCTTGATTTCCAGGTTACGAAGCACGAGGAGTTGTGGGGGGTTTGAACCCTGCGGGATCTACGTCAAACGTAGGACTTTCAGGTAAGTTCCGCAATTGTTTAAATCTAGTTTTCAACATAAAAGATAGGTTAAGTGAGTCCTTCTTGAATGGTAAGGGAGTATAAAATCCCCTTATGGGTATGGCCTAAGGGAGAGAGAAAATTATAGATATTATACTCTGTTGGATCCCTATTTCAAGTCTGATGTTCCTGTGCCTCCTGCACTTCCCAACTATATTAAGGAAACCCTTGTTTCCTTGAAGATGATCATCATATTATATGACATCTCGCATGCTGGAAAGGAATCAAAACTCTTGCAGATGTTCCATCATCCACTCTTCTGACTGTGTTTGATGGTCATTCTCACAGGCCGTAATGTATTGTCCCGGCTTTGCCCATTTGTGTTGGGGGAAAAACTGTAAACATCGAGGTTGAGATAGTTGATGCAAGTTTGGACTACATCCTTCTGTTGGGGCGAAACTGGATTTATGAGATGGATGCTATTGCGTCCTCCTTGTTTTGTATTGTTTGTTTCCCTCACGAAGGGAGGATTGTCATAGTTGACCAACTGGATTGTTCTCCTGTAGACCAGAATGCATCTACTGACTCAAATATCCCTTTGGTGGATAATGTCAAGCCGCCTGTTGAGAATCTTGGGGTTCGAATGTATTCTTCTCTGATGGGTACTTTCGATATTCCACCTCCTTTTGTTCATATAAATGCAATTTCATCCTCCAGGGCTCCTATTTGAAGAGAGTTCTTCTGAACTCATTATTTTTTGGATCCTTGGACCTTACCTTTCCCTACTTCCACATTAGCGAAAGGTCAAGTGGGTGGAATGGCATTTCTGATGTCTACAGCAGAGATTGCTTATAAATCCATTGTTGATTCTATAGAATCCATTCTCCTTTCTCTTTCACCAGAGGAATTGAATGGCGATGTGGCTCCGGCTTGGACACTTAATTCTTCTTCCGCCCAAGATTTCCTAGATACCACTCTTCCATTTGAAGAGGCTATCCTGGAAGCTGTGACTGGTGTAGATAGACCGTGGGATGATTTGCATCATCGGTATTACTTTCTACCAGACTTGAACAAAGTTGAGTCAAGTTTTCCAAGTCCTCAGTCTTCTGGTCCTGTTCACCCAGTCCTGAACCCTTTAGCACCAAAAAAGGTATTTTTTGAAGGGAACATGGCTGTGATTTCTCCAATTATCCCAGTGAACATCTCTAAGAATCCCAATGTTATCGAGAATGTTTTCATAGGAGCTGAATGTTCCCCTGAAGAGATTCAAATTTACACCGATTTCTTTAAAGAGTTTAGGGATGTGTTCGCTTGGTCTTATGAAGAAATGCTTGGTACAGATCCATCTATTGTCCAGCATGAGATCAAGATCTACGAGAATGCTAAGCCTATGAGGCAAAAGCTTCGTCCGGTCAACCCTAGGAAGGCTGCAACTATCAAAGCTGAGGTAGAAAAGCTGCTCAAGGTGGGATTCATTTTCCCTATTCCTTTGACTGAATGGGTTTCAAATCCAATCCCAGTGGACAAAAAACAAGGAACAATTCGCGTTTGCATTGATTTTAGAGATCTTAATAAAGCATGTATAAAATATAATTACCCCACACCATTCATAGATCAGATTATGGATGAGTGTGCGGGAAATGCAATTTTCTCCTTCATGGATGGTTTTTCCAGATATAATCAAATTACTATCCATCCTGAAGATCAGCATAAGACTGCCTTTATTTGCCCCTGGGGTACCTTTTCTTACAAAAAAAATCCTTTCAGCCTTAAAAATGTTGGATCCATGTTTCAGCGAGCCATGTCATATGCCTTCCATGACATCAAACATATTATCGAGGCATACTTGGATGATCTAGCTGCTCGTTCTCACAAGAGAGTTGATCATCCTTCTCACCTCCGTCAAGTATTTGAACGATGTCGTTTTTATAAGATAAGTTTGAATCCGAGCAAGTGCATTTTTGCGGTCACATCCAGTCGGTTGTTGGGGTTTATTGTGTCTATGCAAGGGATTCAGGTAGATCCCTTCAAGGTTGAGGCAATACTTTGGTTGCCTCCCCTATCATCCATTTGTCAACTTCAAAGTCTACAAGGTAAAGCTAATTTTCTATGGATATTTATTTTAAATTATGCCGAGATTACAAGAGGATTCATGAGTTTATTAAAGAAAGGAGTCCCATTTTTGTGGGATGAATTTGCTCAATGCTCATTCGATGCTTTGAAAAAGGCATTGACCTCTACTCCTATCTTGAGTCCACCTGATTATAACAGGGATTTCCTCTTGTATCTCACAGTAGTAGAATCTACTATCGGTATGGTTCTGGTTCAGGATGAAGATGCTCTTGTTGAGCATGTGATATACTACCTTAGTCGAGGCTTGGTAGGACCTGAACTTCAGTATTCTATAATAGAAAAACTCGCTTTAGCATCTATCCATGTTGTGCAGTGGCTCAGACATTATATTCTTCTTCGAAAAACATATGTTTTGGCAGCAGTCAATCCATTTCAGTTTGTTCTCAGCAGGCGAGTGATTGGGGGTAAATACAATTGGTGGATTGTGATTTTGTAGGAATTTGATCTTGAGTTTATGTCTGCCAAGTCCAAGACATCATTAGTTTTCGCAGAATTAATTTTTGAGTTGCCCTGTGAAGAGGATATAATTTATGTCAAATCCTTTCTGGATGAGCATCTTTTTCTCATCTCTTCACAGGATCCTTGGTATGGGGATCTCATTGTATATCTCCAGATTGCAAATTTTCCTTTAAATTTTTCGAAAGATTAGCGCCGTAAGTTACGTCACTTGGCTAAAAGTTACTTGATCATTGGTGATACTTTATACCGTCGAGGGGTCGATTCGATCCTAAGACGTTGCTTAGCTCTCGAAGAAGCTGAAGTTGTGCTGAATGATTGCCACAGTGGAGCTTGTGGTGGTCACTTATCTGGGCTTGCTACAGCCCAAAAGATCTTGCGTGCTGGATACTTTTGGCCTTCGATTTTCAAAGATTTTATTGAGTCAGTCAAACGGTGTCATCCGTGTCAAGTATATAATCGAAATATGTGCGCGCATCCAGCTCCGCTCTTCCCAATTATCACTATCGGTCCTTTTACAAAGTGGGGTATTGATTATACTACTTGTAACCCACCTTTTGCTAAAGGTCACAAGTATATTATTGTAGCAGTAGACTACTTCACAAAGTGGGTCGAGGCTATGCCTACTTTTTGGAATGACGGTGAGACAACAGCTCTTTTTCTCTTCAATCAAGTTATTTCTCATTTTGATATTCCTAAAGAGATTGTCACTGATCATGGAAGTCATTTTCAGAACAACATGATGGTTGAGTTAGCTCTCAAATTGGGTTTCCAACAAGAGCATTCATCTCCTTATTATCCTCAAGCCAATGGGCCAGTGGAAGCCGTGAACAAATCCTTGAAGACCATTCTTCAACGGAAAATTGATAACGCTAGATATTATTTGAACATTATGTTGTATCCTACACTTTGGGCATACCGGATGTTAGTCAAGACTACAACTGGTTTTACTCTGTTTCAACTAGTTTATGGGTTGGAATCAATATTTCCCATTGAGTGTGAGATTCCTTCTCTTAAGTTGGCTATAGAACTTCTTCCTGACACTTCGAGTCTTGAAGAACGCCTCCTTCATTTGGAACATCTTGATGAGCAGCGTCGAGATGCCGCCACGATGAATGAAGCCCATAAGAAATGGGTCCAAGTTCAGTAAGATAAAGCGGTCAAACCTAGAGTTTTCTCCAAAGGCGACCTTGTTCTGGTTTAAGCCCAGGAAAAGGATTCCCTAGGGGCAGGTAAATTCAAGTCTATGTGGTATGGCCCCTTCATCGTTAAAAATGTCCTTCAAAAAGGAGCTTATAACCTGGTTTATTTTGAGGGAAATGAGCTGGCAGAGCCCAGAAATGGGCTCTATTTGAAAAGGTATTATGCCTAGGCCTTGGCCTGGCATCTTACTTTTTGTATATATTTTGATTTTTGTTTTTGTACATATCTGATTTTTTGGTCTATGAGGTGATGGTGATGATTTTTGATCTGCTTTGGCAGGTTGTATTGGATATCATGAGTCATTATGGTTTCGCCGATGGTGCTAGTAGACACATCCGAAACTTAGCTTCCATGGCTTGGGTACTTTATTATCCATCTGGTCAACTGTTAGTTTCAAGAGGGGTTTGCATTGGTGCTACTTTCAATAACGTAGCAGAATACACTGCAGTCATTTATCTACTTTCATAAGCAATATCTTCAGGTGTTGATTCGTTGGTAGTATTCTTGGACTCCCAGTTGGTGGTGTCACAATTGAACAATATATATCGGGTCCGGAATCCTTTCTTTTTTCGATTGTTTTTAAGGGTACGTTTATTGCAAAGATCATTTCAATTCATAACGTTTATTTACATTCCTCGAGCTAACAATCACATGGCAGATTCATTAGCTAATCAAGTAATTGAATGGTATATTATTCATTAAATACTTTAAATAAACTCATCAAAATCATCATACATTTTCACACATTTGTTTCATCGCATCATAAACCACTGTTTATCTGTATATATCATCAGAATGTACAAAAACTATACAAAATTTGGACCCATCTGTCCTACAAAATTAGGGCTTATGCCCGATCATGTTTAGTCTAAAAAATATAATACAGTCATCCAACAAAATCTATGATCCCTGTCCAACATTTGTGTTCCTATAGAACATGATCGCAATAGCCACACGGTAGAATAATCACACCTAGTCTCGTGGTACCCCGACTACCCGTCTCTGGATAGCCTCTGGTAAGTCTTCTACTGCAGACATAGGCACTTGGCGAGTCAAACTCTCCAAGTTTCTCTGAATGGCATGTAGAGTCCTACCAGGGTCTTCAGCATCTGCTTCACCTCTATGATGTTTATGCTGTGGGTATCCTTTAGGACGAACTGGTCCCAAATCTATGTCATGGTGATATAATTTTGTACGTCATTTGGAATCCAATCAAAAACATGTTTTTTTCATTTTTTCACATATATTGAAACAATAAAAATAAAAATCAATCAAATATTGTAGCATTACCAATCGCACCCCATTCTACGCCAGGTGGAAGGACCAAGTCTGGATCATCGTGGAAATCCATCCCAGCATAGGGATAGTCATCCACTGCAATAATCTGTTCTTCCCACCATTGGAAGAACTCGTCATCCCATGTCATTCGGGGAACTTCACTTCCCTCCAGTCTCTTCATCAGATCATCCCATCGGGCTATTCTTGGCTCTCTAGGGCTATTGATGGATGAGATCACTTTGGGTCGAAGCTGAGGAATCTTCTCAAAGAAGAATTTCATCAAGATGGCTCCATACCCGAAATTCTTTGTTTTAGTTTTTTAGATGGAGGTCAGTTGTTTCTTCATATTGGTCAACAGAGCTATACACCAATCAAAGAGATACACTAAAAATTCCATAGCTATACTCATCTATGTCCTTGATGCCTCGTGCAAGGAAGCAGATCCTACTACCCTACCAATGGTAAAGAGGAGAATTTTCATATGCAGCTCTAATAAATCTTCGATCACAATTTGAGTCCCTACTTTTTGAGACCCCTCTACACAATAGACGTGGAAATAATCTTTTGCTGTAAGCCCTCCCATAGGCTTTCCATGTAAATCTACCAGATCTCCTCTTCGAGAGAGTCCAGTAATAAAATAAATATCTTCCACCTCTATGTGTATAAGTATTTTATCAATCATGAAACAATCCTCCTCCGGTTCCCAATGATTTACTAGCATTTCAAGTAACCAGAAGTTACTTTTCATATTTGGCATTTTGAATAATTTGAGTAAACCACAATTTCGAAGGATATTGAGCGAATTTTGGTGTCCCATGACCTCTTGATCAATGGCACTGTGCTCATGTTCTCTCCAAGAGATAGTCATCCTACAAAAAATTATTAATTTCATCATTAGGTTCATTTTTTTCAATCACGGTCTACGCGTACGCAACTTCCCTTTTGGATAGTTGTGTATCATACGTGGGTTCGTCCACATGAACCCGCATATGCGCAGAATGATAAATTAAAAAAAAATCATTTGCATGGTGAAAACTCAAAATTTTTAATTTATAAATGAATGAAATTAATCACAAAGATGAAGTTAAGGCTTACTTGACTTATCCGGTGAAGTTTGATGGTTGTTTTATCCTGATTTGAGGAAAGAGTTTTTTTCTCCATAGCTCTTTTCTCCAATTCAGCAAAGTAACAATGAACCAAATGTGAGGTAAAATGTGTATTTATGCCCAGAAATTGAATTTTTTTCCAAAAATTCATTATGCTTCGTTTTCACATATGTATTAAGCTACATAACCCGATTTCTTGGAAGTGTTGGGATGGGTATATTTTCAAGTACATTTTGTTGACTTCGAGATTTTTTCCAGTTTTTGAAACCATGACCGCTGACCTGTCATGGAAGGTATGTGATCTACACTGGCATATAGGTTAGGCAATCCACTTTCCATTGCATTTGTGCATTCTAGCCTCCATTCTGATCACTTTCCATAGGGTTGATCCCATCATGTCATGAGTATTCAACACATTTCACTCACCAATTATTTAATCATGACTTGGTGGTAGAGCCTTCCATTACATGGGCTTCCTAGTTAGTTCCTCACTAGCACTTGTTGCCCATGATGCACTTTATGTAGGCTTGGGAGTCCTCTTTAGTCCTGCCATGACTTATATGTTGAATCTTAATTCTTCTTCTTCTTCATTATCATTTTTTTGGCTATTACCCTAGAGGCTCCCTGGTGTTCTTCAGTTGCATTACTGCATTGCATGTTGACTACTTGTTTATCTTGGCCTTTAGCCGACTTCATTTGGACTTGATGTTTAAGCCATCTTTTGACCTTGACTCTCTGTAAAAATTTAGCCATTGCAAAGCACTTAGCTATCACAACTTGACACCCTTGTTACCCATGGATGGAACACTCCTTTGAGTATCGCTTACCAGTTTCCGCCAGCTTGCATTTCGCATAGGATTGTTCCTATCCCAGAAACTAGTGCATCTATTTCTTGATACTCGCTCTATCCATTATACCATAGCATTATTTTATTCTTTTTCGAGCTTATTATATGAAAAAGACAAAAAAATCAAATATGTTTAAAAAGAGCGGGAATGGGATGTTACTTCATATTTTGATGGCAGTTACAGTATCAGTTTGTCGCCCTTGAACAAAGCACATACCACTATGTCTTTTCCACATTTGGGATGGTTTTAGCTTTGACCTAGGAGATGCCATAGCCTTGTTTCATGAGTCAGTTCTCCCCTGGTTGGTTATCTCTTCCAATCATATGGAGATTTTGTTCTTTCCTCCTACATAACAAACTTATACAATGTCATTATTTTGCTACCATGGTCATCATGAGTCATGCTTTTGTTCAAGGGAAGTTAACCCTGAGTTGGCCATTCTGCGGTGTCTATTGAATTATTATTTAGGCCTTCCCGGATTTTTCAGTATCTTGTACTATTACATAAGATTTTTGGTCCTATGCTCATGCTGGTTTGAGAAGGTCTCCATTGACTTCTTGCTGGTGGGTTTGTCTCTTATCGACTATGACATATTGCTCTGAGAGTAAACCTAGAGCTGCACCCTGGCCCTATTTACATTATTAATAGGTGTCCTTGTGCTCAGCATTTGATCATCATTATGGGTCTTTGACTGAGTGGTTTTCCTTATGTTCAAAATTGGCATACATTATCACACTTGGGATTCTTGCAGTACTTTGATTTCCAGTTGACCCTATCGGTGGATATCTCGCCTCTTTGTCAACTTTCATTATTGGTTGGTTGAGAGGGTTTCTTCCATGTGATAGTTTCATCTTGTACATGTTGGAAACGTACTTCAAGCTGGTTCCTTCATTCTACTTCATCCGATTCCTTCCAAATCTTGGCCTGCGGGTTACACTCGCACTGGACTGATGTGGGATGCCTCAATGCCTTCCTTCCAGCAGATCTTTTCCCATCGACTTCGACTCATTGCTCTGGGAATAAGGTCTAGAATATTTTTGTCAGTACCTTAGGGTTTGCAGTCATTAGTGGCAGACTCTTTGTTGTCAACAGTGAGGATTCATTATTGCCTCCTGATTGATAGATTCTTACAAGTGTTTGACTTCATCTCATTTATTCGCACTTGTTGGATTGTACTAGGGCACCTTGACACTCATTATCATTATCGGTGGGTTGTCTCGCGTTTTTTAACAGTTTACATTATTGACCGGTAATCAAACGATTTCTCACGTGTTCGACTTTAGCTCATTCATTCCCATTGTGTAGAATTGTGCCATAGTGATCGGTGAAGACCTCGGGTTTGCATCAACATGCTTCGGTTCACTGTTGACATTTCATCCAGCTTCTGCCAGTGACACAGTCCACCCTTATATGTTGTAGTTTCAGTACAACAACATCTTATATGTTGGCCCCCGAGTTGCGTGATTGTACCATGTTTTCCACCTATTATGATTTGGTACCTGGAGATTCAGTTACTTGAGTGATCAGATATCTACTACAACATCAGTGATCAATATTTTATATGTGATACTTGCACTTGATTTTCGACTTGTACTTCTGGGCAGTGCTCAGATGATTCACTATGTACTTTCCAGTTCAGTTATACTTGTATAGATTTTGGATCTATAGACATGATTTTCTTTCACTAAGCATGGGGATTCCCACCTTAGACATGAGTTGACTCTCTGACTTCTTTCATTGGTTTTTTGAAAAGCTAAAATCTGGTGACGTCCTCTCTTGTCTTTGCAAGGTTCTCTCTATGCACATAATATATTTCGGCCATCATGTACCCCTTCTGACCTCATATCTTAGGGGGCATCTGTTATAGCATCATTTTTCACCCTCATGTGAATAATGATTGTTTCTTTGGCCCTAGGCACCCTTTCCTTCTAAACTTGAAAAAATTCATAAAAAACAGTGTTAAAATCCCCATACACGATTATGCCTATAATTTTCCACATATATACGCGAGTTCGTTCGTACTTTTCCGCGTATGCCATTTAAATTATTAAAAAATATATAAATTCCTTATTTTCGTGGTAGGGTGATGGTTATTCTCATAATTCAACCACCCCAGCCCATGGCCCAACTGTTTATAATTGCTGAAACTATTTTAAGGGAGTATAAAATCCCCTCGTGTGTATGGCCTAAGGGAGAGAGAAAATTATAGATATTATACTCTATTGGATCCCTATTTCAAGTTTGATGTTCCCGTGCCTCCTGCACTTCCCAAGTATATTCAGAAAACCCTTTTTTACTTGAAGATGATCATCATCTTATATGACATCTCGTGTGCACACATCTTGGAAGAATCCTAGCGAGGTGAGGGCTAGACAGATCTAGAGGATGGTCTACTCGAAGGCCGTGGAAGGATTCAGGTGATCTCTCCACTTACTATTCTTGTACATGCCATTTATAATAAAGAAGAACCATCTTGTTCCTGAATATTCATGTGTCTATATATGTGTGAAGATTGTTAATTAAACATTCAGTATTTCTTATATGATATTATACATGAATTATACTGACGTCTAGGAACAATATATTTTGTACAACTAGTGTTTCATGTTCGTTCTTTCTTTATTTCTAGGTTACGAAGCACGAGGAGTTGCTGGGTGTTTGAACCCTGCGAGATCTACGTCAAACGTAGGACTTTCTGGTAAATTTCGCAATTGTTTAAATCTAGTTTTCAACATAAAAGATAGGTTAAGTGAGTCCTTCTTGAATGGTATGCCCTTGATCTGTGAAGGTTGCTGACCCAAAAACCTTTAGGGAGTTATTTTTTGAAACAACTACGTAGTCTTAGTGCAAAATGAGGCCTCCTATCAGTCACTATCAAGTCAAACTACACTAGCCTAAAGTGAAAAGTGCAATCCTAGTGGGCAATCAACTACTTTTGAGCTAAATTGTGCTAGAATATAGAACTAGCCTTAAGCATAGTGCATGGAACAATAAAAAGGCTTAGTATTACTCCCAATTTTAACTATGATCCCTCCCTATGACCAAGACTTGTCTTGCCTTGCCTCCTCAGTGCATGTCTTAGATTTAGTGAACAATGGGGTTAACCCTTGCTCACTATCAAGTCCATATGCACTATCATTGCCTTCTCCTCCCTTGAGCCTAGTGTAAAGCACAGTTCTAGTCAACAAGCCCATCTCCTTTATCCCTTGTACTTTACCACTACATTGGACCCTGAAGATCCCCTCCTTATAGTGCATGGTGCAGTTCTAATGAACAATGGTGCTTTCTCAAGACACTATTGAGCTCAACTACTCCCTCCTCATCAAGCCCTTTATTCTCAATCCTTCCATAGGCCTATTACAAGCAGCTTCTTCCATGAGAAAGGTAGAGATAGTGTTAAATTTTTAGATTGTTCTATGTTGTATCAATTACTTTAGCCAAAATTACTTCTTCATAAACAATGTATGCAATTATTATTAGCGTAATCAACCATAAACTATAACGAAAGATATAAAAATATATGTAGTGACAAATAAGACAACAACAAAACCATAAGAGACAAAAAATTGGTCTAAGACAAGGGAAAACCCCCACAAGGGGGAAACCCTTTCAAATATTCTTCTTTAATTGATCGTCGTACAAAATTTTTAGCAGGGAGTACAATGAGCCCAATACATATATTTGCAGAAGAAATATTTAGAATAGATCTATAGATCTACAACAAAAAGAAACACTGATCCAAAATATCACTAAAGCCAACTGGAACCAACTATAAAACGATAGATCTGAATCTAGGACACTAACATAAATACTGGCTATGTGCATCTAAAACTCCTTGGACGCACCCTTAGGCTTCTGTGTGAGCATCTGTGACTACTTGGATGCTCCCAGGAAGAATCTCTACATGCTTCTAGGGAAACAATTTCCTAGATCCGCTCTAAACCCCTTAAACACTACCTTCTAGTCACTATGCGTGCATCTATGGCAGCCTGGATGCTAACCTTGAGCCTCTGTGCCTGTGTCTATGGATCCCTAAACGCATGCATAAGCCTTTGTGCCAACGTCTGAGGATGAAAATAATTTTTTGCGTGCTTGCATCTGAGAAACACAAATCCCTAGACTAGAGCGATCCTCGCTCTAGTGATTTCAGACCTTTGTGCGAATACCTTTCGTCACACCTATACGAGGCAAGACAAAATACGAAAATAGAATATAGCTAGTTCAATGTGTGAGAATGAGATTGAGGTCGCTTCTATTTATAGGATTTCATGAGGGTCCACTTGGTGTTGAGGCCATGTTAACGAATTCCACATGTGCTTAGGGTCGACCCATTCTATAATACATAAATGAATAAAATAATTCAAAATTTAACTTCTTATTAATCGAATGGGGTCATATTTAGGTTATTTTTGGTCCTCTAGAAAAGAGAAATTTAATGAAATCATGATCTTGGTCATATGATCTTTCCAAGGTGGAATTTGACCCTAGTTACAAAAATTAACTCTCCCTCTCAACTAGGAATAATTCCACCTGTAGATCTTCACATGATTCTGTCATGTTTTTGTCATGCTCTGGTTGTATCTGCTCAACTTTATTTGGTGAAAATTTCTCGGATCTAAAAGAAGAATAATTGGGGAGAAATATATTCCACACATACCAAGCACTATGATAACTCATCATACATGGGAGCACATCTTTGACCCTGGAATCTCAAGAGGGGAGAAAATCTCAACCCAATCCTATTGCCTACTGATCTTATCATCAATGACTCTCAATAGTCATGTGGTAAAACACTTGCATCATAATATATGTGGGTTGTACAGCTGAATTAGACTCTCAACTCATTGGCTAGAGTGGTATTCTCAACAAGCCTTCCTTGAGGGTATGATGCTAGCTGGGGTATACTCTACAAAGAGAAAATAGGGGAGAAAAATTCTTCAACCCTATGAATATAGGGGAGAAACATCTTCAACCCTATGTGTAGCAGATAGGGAAGTACCCTATTGTCCAGAGATCCATCAACTCGAGGAGCCCTTTATCTCTATTCCTTACCTTGGGAGCTCTAGCAGGGTAAGAATAGTTGTGTCCTCCATTAATGTTGCCCCTTATCCGAAGGGGCTACATCCATCAGTCCAAGCTGATATCCAAATATTAGGAACTTTCCTTTTAGTAATTCCATGGTGTGAATATCAGCTACCTGCTCATCTATCGATATGTGATGGAGTCTAACAACTCCTCTCTACACCATGTCTCGAATAAATTGATATCGAATCTCGATGTGCTTGGAATTTTCATGAAACACGAGATTCTCTACCACATGGATCCCACTCTTGTTATCATATTATATCACTGTAGTGTCTAGGAATTTCTCAAATAGCTCTCCAAAGAGCTTCCTCAACTAAACTGCTTCGTAACTAGCCATGCTAGCAAAAATGTATTCTGATTCATCGGTGCTTAATGCTACAGACTTTTGTTTCCTTCTCATCCAGGATATCATGGCAGATCCAAGGCTAAAGTAGCAATTAGATGTACTCTTTTTGTCGGTAACATTTCCTACCTAGTAAACATCAGTGTATCCATGAAGTTGAACATATCCAACATAATATCCGAGACCAAGTGTGATCGACCCATGTAAATATGTCAATACATGTTTGGTAGAGGTCTAATGTGAATGGAGGTACTCGATCATGAATTGAATCAATGTGTTTACTGTATAGCATATGTCTGGACAAGTGTTCACAAGGAACATCAGAGCCCCAATTAGTTGTCTATACTCGGATGGATTTCCTAGATCAGGTCCTGCTTCTTTTCCACACAATATCTTGAAGTTCATTTCCATCGGAGTAGCCATGGATTTGCATTCAGTCATTCAAAATATTTCCAACAA
Source organism: Pinus albicaulis (assembly GCA_034641835.2). NCBI lineage: Eukaryota > Viridiplantae > Streptophyta > Pinopsida > Pinales > Pinaceae > Pinus > Pinus albicaulis. Next base: position 1,272,663,001 of record CM076583.1, on the reverse strand, counting down.
CTTCACCACATATTTTCCCCTTGAGAGGAAAATCTTGCCATGTCTTTGCCACACCTCAAGGCCTAGAAATTAGTGCATGAGTCTGAAGTCCTTCATCTCGAATTCAGAGGCTAGCTCCCTCTTACAATTTATCATCATAGGCTCACTACATGTCAAGAATAGATCCTCAACATATAGAATCAATGGAATACCTTGGACTACTTTGAAATAGATTTTTGGATCGAAATTTCTTCATTTGAAGCCTAACTTCATTAAATAACTGTCAATGCATGCATACCAATCTCGAGGATCTTGCTTCAAATCGTAAAATGACTTCTTCAACCTGCAAACATGTGTTATGTGATATTCCACTTAAAATCCATGTGGTTGTTCAACATATACTTATTCTTGTAACATGCCATGAATGAAAGCATTCTTTACATCCATCTGATGAAGAGTCAATCCTTGACTAGAAACAAGGGAAATTATTGAATAAATGGTTGTGTATCGAGCCACAAGGGCAAATATATCATCATAATATTCTCCATCTTTCTGAGATAAGCTTTGATCTGTGAACCTTGCTTTGTATTTCTCAATGATGCCATCAATTCCATGTTTGATATTGAATAACCACTTTGAAGTCACAAAAAAATTTCCATTCGTTCTCAGTACAACATCCCATACATCATTTTTCATAATCGATTCATATTCTTCGGCCATAACATCCTTCCAAACTTGTTCTTTGACTACTTCTTCGAATGAGGATGGTTCAGATTGAATCATAGTGTTCATGGTAGCTACATATCTCTGATACATGCATGGTTGCTTCCTTTCTTTGAATGATCTACAAATGGGAACATTAATTTCATCATTTTGTAGAGTCTCACAAAGCCAAACTAGTCTCTTCCTAGTAGGAGGATCACTCGGAGGTGGATCTAAAGGATCCATAGGCTGCATGGGATCATCAAAATCATCAAACTCAAGCATAGAGGGACCATCTAGAATATCCCAGTCATCATTTTCCTCCTTGGGAGGAGGAGGTGGAGGAAGGTCTCTTGCTTTTTCAAGAGTTGCATCTTCATCGAATATTACGTCCCTTCTAATTTTGACCTTATTTTGATTAGGAATATATATTCAATATGCTTTAGAGTTTTCACAATAACCCATAAAAGTAACTTTTCTTCCTATAGATTCCAATTTGTTCCTTTTGTTCTTTGGCACAATAAAATATACTAGACATCCAAATATACGAATATGACTGATATCAGGCTTAACACTTGTGAATCTTTCTTCAAGGGTCTTGTTTTCTAATGTTTGATGAGGCACCTGGTTTTGAACATATAAAATAACATGTGTGGCTTCAACCCAAAGAAACTTTGCAACCTTTTGATCATGTAGCATGGCACGATCAGCTTCTAATATAAACATGTTATTCCTTTCTGCTAAGCCATTATGTTATGGTTTATATGGTACAATTGTTTCCTTCATGATCCCTTATTTCTTGAAAAATGCTATGAATTCGTTTGACATGTATTCCCCTACATTTCTGGACCTGAATAATTTAATTCTTTTCCTTGATTGATTTTCAATTGAGGCTCAAAATTCCTTAAAATTTTCAAAGGATTCATCCTTGTGCTTAAGGTAGTATATCCATGTCTTTCTTGAGAAGTCATCAATGAATGTTATGTAGTAGATATGATCACCAATATAATTCACATGCATCATACCACATATATTCCAATGAATGAGATGGAGGATGTCATTTGTCTTGTTCTCACTAGAGGGGAATGGTCCCCTTGTTTTCTTTCCACTCGCATAACCCGGAAAAAATCCATCATGATGAGCTTGAACATAGAGAATACCCGTGACCAGTTTCTTCAATTTCGGAAGAGCATCATAGTGTAAATGAGCCAGTCTACGATACCACAATTCACTCAAGTGATTGGTATTATGAACAAGTGATGGAAGTGTCCTTCCAGTGACTTTATAGAGTCCTTCATATCTTAATCCTAATGTGAATGCATCTTTCATAGGTGATTTTACAGACCAAGTCAAAATGTTTCCATTGGTGAAGGAAACCCTCATCCCTTTGTCTTCAAATGCGGATATAAATACCAAATTCTTCATTAATCCAGACACATACAAAACATCATGCATCAATACTGATTCCCCAGAATTCAAATGAAGTTTAATGAATCCAAATCTTTTCACAAGATGAGTGGTGTTGTCTCCAAGAATGATATTCAGCTTAGTCTACCTCTCTACCAGATTAGAGAGGAATTCCTTATATCCAGAGAAGTGATGAATGGCCCCACTATCAACCAACCAACTATCCCATGAATTCGCTAGACAATAACCAGTAAGTCCAAAAATGAGAATATATTCAGATTTATTTACAACATTGATTTCATACCTAGTAGCCCTTGAATTCTTTTGAAAGAGGATGTTCTTCTTCATGGCCACTTGAGGAATCTATTCTTCTCCTTTCATATCTTTATTTCAGTTATTTCTTTGATTGTATTTTATTATTTTATTATTTTTGTTGCTTCTGGTGTTGTAACGTGGCCTCTTTCTCTTTTCAGGACAATCACGTGCATAATGAACTTTCTTATGGAAATTATGACATTCAATATGAGATAGTGATATTTCATTCCTTCATTTTTTATTTTGAGAGGGAGTCTGCCTTGATGGACCTCCTTTTTCCTTCTTCCTTTTTTCATGATTGATGTATGCATCAGGCTCTCCCTCTTCATGCTTATGAATTATTCCTTTTGCTATCATCCTTGATTCTTCTTGAGTAAGATTCCCAACAATTTCATCAAATGATGGGAGGAAATTGTTGTTGCTGATTGTAGTAATGAAGGTTCCCAAATATGACGGATACCTCTAAGAGTCACAACTACTATTTCTCTATCAGAAACATTTTCTCCAACTCTCTGTAGTTTATCTCTAAGACTAGAGATCCTCATAATGTATGATTAAAAAACTTCTCCTTTGTTCATCTTTATTTACTTGAGGTGATATTTGAACTTGATGATGTCATTGAAATTGTTGATTTCATACATGTCTTTAAACTTCCTTAAATTCCCAACATATGTAAGTAAATGATCTTGTAAACCATCAACTATAATTTTCTTTGCTTTGAAATCACCTTTCTTGTACACATTATTGAGAGAAGTGAAAGGATTTTCTGGAGGCTCGGGCACCCTTCCTTGAATGTATTCCAGCACATCATTATTGTCACCTATCATCTCCAACCTGAATTTCCATGTAGCAAAGTTTGATGCATCAACCAACTTTTCATGCTCCTTGAAGGTAGAGGAAGACATATTGAACTTGGCTAGTAGATATTCTTTCTGATAATGAGGGCTTTAATGCTTTTATTATTTTCGGCTTGTCCTTCACCTCAAATCTTATACCATGTTAAATTTTTAGATTGTTCTATGTTGTATCAATTACTTTAGCCCAAATTTCTTCTTCATAAATAACGTATCCAATTATTATCAGTGTAATCAACCATAAACTGTAACTGAAGATATAAAAATACATGCAGTGAAAATGAAGACAACAACACAACCATAAGAGACAAAAAATTGGTCCAAGACCAGGGGAAAACCCCATGTTGGAGAGTTAAATCCCCTCTGCAGATAGAGGCGATCCCTACTAGCCCAGATCGGGTCTAGCAACAACCGAGTCATGCTAAGACGCATGTTCCTAGTTACAAAAGACCAAGATGCGACAAGAGGCATACCTTAAGTCCTACGCTGTCATTGCTTGCAGAGAAGATGGCGCTTCTGTCCCTCGCTTTAGCCAATCACAATTCTCTTTCCTAGCACGTTCGAACACTTGCACGTACGAAGAAACAACAACACACAAGCGTAAAACCTAATACATGCAACTATGTATCAATCAGAGAAGATACAATTCATAACATAAGACATTAACATATGAATGGAACCATAATCAAAGTCATTTATTATTAATCACAACAAAATAAAGATACAACATGAGCTTTGACGCTAGATCTTCCTTCAGTGGGTCAACAGCGGAGCACGTCTTGATGAAGCTCATCGGGATGGGACAGAGCTCTCTCTCTTCAGCTATCTGACGATAATCTCCTTACTACTGATTCAACTCTATTACCGCTAGCTTGCAAAGGGAAAATGGCTAGCCTATATAGATGGTGGAAGGGGATTTGGGATCCCTACAATGGTGGGGTTGGCCCTATCCTTAAGGAATCTTCCATGATAGGTGGAAAACCACTTCCCCTACATGGAGATCCAGAGCCAAACCTCCTAACTCATTTTAGAGAATTGTTCAAGAATTGTTTGGAATAAAACTTCCAACATTTATTTTAAAAAAACAATCCTTATTAATCTTGGCACGAGTAATACATTGGGACAGAGCACTAGTTGGCGCGCCCTCTTTGGTGGATTTCCCCCATTGGCGCGAGGGCTGAACTAGCTAGTCGCGCCAAGGCCAAAAGGTCTATTTTTATGGCTTTTTATAGGAAACTGTCTTCAGAGGAATGATTTTCCTTGTTAAAGGGGATGCCATGAAAGTGGTTTCAGGTCATGTCACTTCTCACAGGTCACAGAAGAGGCCCTCCAATGTGTAGGACGGGGGATTGCAGGGACAGTGACAAATTACTATGTAACAGATGCCCCCTAAAGCATGAGGCCTGAGAGAAAGAGGGGTGAAATGCTTTACGAGAACGTGTCCCACTGAAAACACTACCGTCAGAAAACCTGCGTAGACAAGTACAACTGATATCTCAAATACATGATACGTGGTATGGGTGCAACCATCCATAATAGAGTATACAATAATCACGATCCAAGGTGTGGACGCAGCCATCCAGAAAGGATCAATAAGTAGACTCAGGTATGGTTGCAACCATCCAATAAATGAGTCATGTAACCAATCATGATAATCCATAAAATCCGCAGCCTGGATTCCATCAGACAAAACCCAGGGTCTTGCGCTCCATCTCGACCCGAACAGAGTACAAGTTCTAGCATGTGAATAAGTGAGCTGAATTCGAACATGCAAGAACATCGTCTGATTACCAGCCAATGATGAAAGCCATTAACAGACGCGAGAGGTACCACCAATAATGACAATGGACCTCAAGGTACTATAGGTACAATCCACTGAATGTGAACAGTGAGCTGGCGTCGAACACCCGCAGAGTCATCTGATCGAAGGTGAATGATGAAAACCTTACGTCGAATGTGAAGAACCTACCATTGAGGCATGCAGGCTCCAAGGTACCGGAAGGGAGTCTCTAGATTAGCTTCCTGGATAATAAGCTGAAGTCGACAGGAAGTAACCTTGATCGAAGGTGGGCCATAGTGTTTCCCACATCATCGACATGAGACAAAGGAACATAATGTTTGTGAATCAAGATCAGATGAGAATTAGAGGAAGGTTGAAACTGCAGAGGTCAACTTCTCTTGAACATATAGGCGGCATGACAGTGGATTTGGCAGTATTTGACATCAAAGGTTCTGAGGTCATGATGACGAGGCAAAAAATAGATGAGAGGTCAAAAGGGATTACCCAAACCCATGGAGACATGCAGAAAATGAGATGATATGTCCCCAACCCGACACAAATGCAGACAAGTGCCATGTTCAAGAGCGACATATTGCTGACACGAAGATGATACTGGTTCCATTTTTTCCCCACCATTTCTGGCGAGTACCTCTTTATTTTTACACAATATTGAAGAGGATACCATATGCTTGTCATATAATTTTGTCCTTCAGACAAATCCAACCTAGTGCATTTAACAAGCCCTAGGAAGGAGTAACTCGAATAACGTCATTACGACGGAGTCCGATGTCATCAATTTTTAATGAGTCTGACAAAGGAAGAAATTCACGTCTTTTCATGTTTAGAGAGTTTGAAAAGAAGGCAGAAAAGAAAATTTCAGTAGTCCCTTTTTGTAGACAGTCTCACAAATCCGAAAAGGTAGAAAACGATATCTGAGAGAACCTCCTAGTCATGATAGGCTAGGGTATTCCTTTTTCGTAAATAATCTATCCCAGCCCAAAAAATGGGTAAACATATACTGTGTAGATATCACTTCGCATCCAATTTAACAAGCTCAAAATGACAAGCGACTCGACAATATTTTCAGTTTTAGAGAATCAGAAAAGCGCTGAAAGTTGACTCCTCCTGGAGGAATGAGTGGTATAAAGGGTAGCTATGGTTCCGGTAATGGTGTAACTGCTCAGAACAAATAAAGGTTAAGAGGCTAGCTAACAAGACCACTCATCGTAGCGGTTCCTTAGGAACAGGTAAAACAACCAAGTGAATGCATATGATCAACCAAGTAGATAGTGACGATGGAGTGAGAAAACCAAGGCTCATCTAGCAAAAATAGGTTGAAAAAATGGCAATCACAAGAGGTAAAGTAGGAAAGGTTTCATTTTTACACAAGCTTGAAATCAAGAAACTCTGCTTGAAGTTGGTTTCATTTTTACACAAGCTTGAAACAAAGATAAACTATGCTTGAAACTGGTTTCATTTTTACACAAGCTTGAAACGGAAACAAACTATGCTTGAAAAGTAAGCATGCCCCCAGCATGGTGACTCAATTCGAGGTACATGCCCCCCAAGCTTCAATCCATATGAAAGGTATATGGAGTGAAGGTTCAAGTTACGAGATCAAGAGAAAGACTCAACTGGGATTTTACAAGATCTTACCAGAGACTTGAATTGAACAGGAAAGTGTTTCATTGTTTTAACGAGGTTGACACATTAAAAGAACTATCCTCAGAAACCTTGTTTCATTTTTGAAGGAGCTTGACACAAGAAAGGAACCATGATCCAAGGACCTTGTTTCATTTTTTAAGGAGCTTGAAACAAGAAGATGAACCATGCTCTAACATACAACTCACCATGATGAATAAGAAGTCATGGCTTCCAAGAGTTCCACACTGGATGGGAGAACAACATCTCAGAAATCAGGACCCAATGCCTCTAGCACACTATGCATGACAGCATTATCACTGGGTACAGGCATGGGGTAGGTAGCCACATAGTTGACCTGTGGTGGGGCAGATACAACGGGTGGATAAAAACCAGGAAGGGATGATGGCGGGCCAGCTGCCACATCAGGACCAAAGAACGAAAGCTGATCAATGGTCATGATCCGTCCTTCATGTGGAAAATAGACCACACAGAAAAGGGAGGAGACAAGTGCTCCCATGGCATAGGTGTAATCATGCCCCAAAAGAAGATTGAAATCCAAGGGGCCTGGAACAACCTTCACGTCCATATGGATGGTTTTACCTCCCAAAGTAATAGGTAACCTTGGAAGGATCCCTAACGGTTGACTAGTTCTTCTGTTAAACGCCAACAGATTCTGCGTAACAAGCACAAGCGGCAACGAACCAAAATCTTGCCAAGTAGTTGAGGATAAAATACTAACAGATGCGCCTTTTTCTATAATGGTGCTGGGTATGACTAGATCAAAGGTCTTTACCGTGATCTCAAAAGGCACATAAGACGGAAGGCGGTATCCTGAAAATTGACTCCAATCAAAGGAAGCGACCAAAATACTCAGAGGGGCTACCATCGAATCGAGATGGTCTTCCCATGGTGTTACGATAGAAGAAGGAGCATCCTCCATGACCTCCATCTCGAAGGTGGGAGGAAAAGCTTCTTGAGGTATAGGGACAGGAGAATATTTCTCCAAGTCCAAGGAATCTAAAGAAACAAGAAGAACCTGAGGGATGTGAGATCCACTCTCAACGGAAAACACCTGGTGTACCGTAGACCGGGCCAACTCGACTGATCTCACGACCAATGATTGGCCAGGGATGGATTCCTAAATTTGAATTTCTAGGGGAGCAGGATCAACCAAGGATGACTCTTGGTTGATCATTGAATCAACTAGCAGAGGACTCAAAGAAAGTTTTTGGTAACCAGCCGGAAGGAAGGGTACAAAAACAGTAGAGTTTTCCAACACTCGTTTGGCTTCATCCATATACAAACAAAGGTGAATGGGATGGTTCCCTTCACACAAATTACAAGGATTGGTGAGCTTACCCTGAAACTTAAGATTTTTACCAGCACTAGCTGAAGACGTGCCCCCAACCTGACTCCCGGAGGCCAAAGGCAACGACAGAAAACCGCTGGACCATACTTCAAGCACCTTGGGAATGCCAGGGAAATATCGAAGAAGATGGTCTCCCTGACACAACATGCAAGGGAATTTAACTTTCCATGGAGGGTTGGAAGGTTCATCGATGGATGGTTTAGAAGCAGTAGATGCAGCCTTAGCCTCTCTCTTATCAAACTTCTTCTTCTTTGTCTTCTTCTTCTTCTTCTTAGCCACCTGGTTACTCGAATCCAGACTTTCATCAGGTGAAGTCGTAGATGAGGACACAAAAATAGGTGAAGAAGGGGAGAGGTCCACTTTGGAATCAACATGATGTTGTTCAGGCGGAGGAACTGATTGAACAGTAGCCGGGACATTCGGGACTATAGAGGTTCAAAAAAACCAAATAGACAACCCAACAATTAACCCAGGAAGGGACAACGTTGCCATATAAGGAGCACCAACATTCCCAAAAGGAGGAAAATGACCAGGATTCCCATCGGAGGGGATTCCTTGGTTGGTGAACTCTAGAAAAGTTTCCATTGAAAATGACCCAAAACAACACCCTAAGGAAACTAACTTTAACCAAGAATATTTTTTGGGTAGTTAATTTTAAAAGACTGAAACTAGACTCTACTATTTCATATTTTAAGAGTTGATAAACAAGCAAAAGGTGACTCTATTGCTTTCAGTTTGGAAACAAGCGTGAAAGGAAAAGCACTTGACGATATTTTCAAATTTAGGGAGTCAGTAAAGATCAAACTGACTGCTTTGGTAATCTAGGTAAGAGGTGTACCAAGTTTCCGTGAACTGCAATATATACCTTGGTGATCAAATGAAAGAGAAATGACCAAGGACTTTCCATACGTGCAGGTAGTCTCTCTGAATGTTGTGTTCGGTGTATCACGGTTACAAGGCAGCAGACTTGGCTTCCAATGGATAACATGATTGCAACCTAGTGGGGTCTCCCTTTATATACATGACGGTATGAGGAGCACAAGTCCGTACTAGCGCTGTCTAAAGACAAATGGCAAATGACAACTACTAGGTTTAACGATGCTGGAACACGTCACTAGCCTAGACCTCTAAATATTTCATTAATGTTTCAACGCTGCCTTAGGTAAACTGAATAAATTTTAGAGTTGATCTTCAATTTATGTTTCAGTTTCAAGGCCCTACCGCATGTCATCTGACAATCTCCTATATGCAGCTATATGAGAAAAGAAATCTTTCAATTCGAAGAATGTTATCTAGTTAAGGGAAGAGTCTCAAAAAACGATGCAACAAACAACAACACTGAAAATGAAATTTTTCCAAACTAGATGACTTTCACAATCCAAAAGTAATCTCAAACATTCAACGAAGCCAATTATGCAATGTAATCTATGCAAAATCCTCTTTTTTTAAAACTATGCAATTGTAATCTATGCACAATTTCCTTTTTCTTTTCAAATGATAAGAATTCACTCAATACATTTTTTGATGAAATGAGAATCTACTTAATGCATGCTTTTAATGAAAGAGAATGCACTCAATGTGATTTTTAGCTTTCAATCATTAAAAAATGTGATCTAAGTTCAATGACAAATCTTAAAAAATACTTTTCAATGAAATGTGATCTAATGCATTTTAACGAGAAGCAAACTCTAAGACGAAAACTAAATGAACACTTTATAATGAAATTCCTCAAAAGGTGACAAGACATATGAGGTCAAACACAAAGAGGACTTCCAAGGAATGAGATCAAAAAAAGGCATTCATTCCCTTTTACATCAAGCAATCATGGAGAGAAGACATTTCAGCTGAACAATGAGAAATGTAATCTATGCTCATACAGAGAAAAGACTGGAAGGGAAAGACACACTGGTGAAGGATTTAGGGAAAAAATCTCAATTTTCACAGACCCTGAAATTGGCACAACTTTTGTGGGTGAAACTAGCGCCAACTGGCATGACTTGCTCATTGACAACTAGCGCCAATGGCCAATTGGCGTGGGTTGCTAACTGACAACAGGCGGCAATGCCTAAAAATGAAAAAACAAATAATTTCTCCCAACCAAGACCAGACTCACCACTTCAAGCAAAATCTACAGATAACCCAAAAACAAAAGTACTGACCAAAAAACTCCCTAACAAGGGAAAACCCTAGCACCTACAGGAAATGGCGTGACTGTCTGGCTGTAATCCGCACCAGACAGGGGATGGCGCGAGTGATGAACTGGCACCCTATGCCAATGGGTGTGACTGTCAAGGTGGAAACTGTGCCAATCAGCCAACCATGAAAGGATGAAAATTTCAGAAAAGCAGAGGTCAGATCTGATCCTATGGGGCTAAACAGGGGTCTTACACCAGAAGGAGATAAACCAGAAGAGCACATCAAGTAGACAGAAGCCAAAAGAAAATGAAAGAGACAAGACAAACCCCAATCAACTCCCCAGTGGATTCGCCAGTTTGTTGGAGAGGTAAATCCCCTCTATAGACAGAGGCGATCCCTACTAGCCCAAATCAAGTCTGGCAACAACCGAGTCACGCTAAGACGCAGGTTCCTAGTTACAAAAGACCAAGATGTGACAAGAGGCCTACCTTAAGTCCTACACTACCATTACTTGCAGAGAATATGGCACTTCCATCCCTCGCTTTGGCTGATCACAATTCTCCTGCCTAGCACATTCGAACAATTGCACGTACAAAGAACCAACAACACATAAGCGTAAAACCTAATACATGCAACTATGTATCAGTCAGAGAAGATACAGTTCATAACATAAGACATGAATATCTGAATGGAACCATAATCAAAGTCATTTATTATTAATCACAACAAAAGAAAGATAAAACCTAAGCTCTGACGCTGGATCTTCCTTCAGCGGGTCAACAATGGAGCACGTCTCAATGAAGCTCGTCGATATGGGACAAGGCTCTCTCTCTTCGGTTGTCTGACGATAATCTCCTCACTACTGATTCAACTCTATTCCTACTAGCTTGCAAAGGGAAAATGGCAAGCTTATATAGATGGTGGAAGGGGAGTTGGGATCCCTACAATGGTGGGATTGGCCCTATCCTCAAGGAAGCTTCCACGATAGGTGGAAAACCACTTCCCCTACATGGAGTTCCGGAGCCAAACCTCCCAACTCATTTTAGAGACTCGTTCAGAAATTGGTTGGAATCAAACTTCCGCCATTTATTTTTTAAAAACAATCCTTATTAAGCTTGGTGTGAGTAATACACTGGGACAGAGTGCTAGTTGGTGTGCCCTCTTTGGTGGATTTCCCCCATTGGCGCGAGGGCTGAACTAGTTGGTCGTGCCAAGGCCAAAAGGTCTATTTTTAGGGATTTTTACAGGAAACTGTCTTCAGAGGAATGATTTTCCTTGTTAAGGGGGATGCCATGAAAGTGGTTTCAGGTCATGTCACTACTCACAGGTCACGAAATAGGCCCTCCAATGTGCGGGACGTGGGATTGCAGGGACGGTGACAAATTACTGTGTAACACCCCACAAGTGGGAAACCCTTTCAAATCTTCTTCATTAATAGATCATCATACAAAGTTTTCAATAGAGAGTAAAATGAGACCAATATATAAATTTGCAGTGGAAATATTCAAAATAGATCTACATATTTAAATATCTATAGAAGAAAGAAACTTTGATCCAAAAAATCAATGAAGCCAACTGAAAGCAACTGTCAAACCCTAGATCTGAATCTAAGACACTACCATAAATACTGACTACGTGCATCTGAAACTCCTTGGATGATTCGGATTTATGTATGAACGCAACAGAATATAGAAATAACCATAAAAATAGAGATGCAGTGGAAATAATGTGTCATTTCATTAATATCAAATAACAGAAATATGCTTATAGACATAATGGAAATAAAATATCTAGGGTGCTGGTAGCGAATCTCTGAGAAGAGATGTGGTGGCTACAGACCTATGAACTGTGTTACAATGAGGCTCGAGGGCCTATTTATTATTGAGAAATAATGGAAAAACTAGAACTTCCAAAAACCTAACTCTAAGAGATGAAGCGCCAAAACTGTGGGCCCCCGTTTGGGTAAGTTGGTGTTTCAACTTCCTGGGGATGTAACTTTGGCATCTGATCTCTGTTTGACGCGCTTAATAGCTCATTAGAAAGATTTATCCTAGGAGTACAACTTTCGATGTGAGAAACATCGGTATATGGACCCATGTTGCTCCCGGTTTTCCCAAAACATCGTTTAGGGCCTCAAAATGGCTCCAGAAGTTCAAGACCCGAAAAAATACTAAAAATAGTAAGTTGTGCTGCAACTTAAAAAATGAACGAACTGATGGCAGGGTTTTGAATGGAATAGTTGGGTGGCCACCAATATCCACCTAGATCATTAAGGCCCCAAAACAGCTCCGGGAGTGCAGGACCTGAAAACCTGCTAAAAATAGTAAGTGGTGCTGAATGTGAAAAGCTGCAAGAATTGATAGTGTGGGTCCAAATGGAATAGGTGGGTGGCCACCGATATCCACCTGGATCATTCCTCCCTCCTTAGGAAGCAATGGTCCCCATTGCATTGAGATCCTCCCTGAGATGAAGAAAATTCTATTGAACTGGGCATTAGATTTGTTGAAGATGTCATGGACCTGTGGGCAGACATGCTAGATGCATTTAATAAATTTGGTTTCTTTATCATCCTCAGAAAATGCATGTGTGGATTCTGTATATGTATTTACAAGAGGTATGGTAACATCAGGCGGCGGTGTGTTGGGGGTCAGATCAATGGAGTACTTGTCCTGGCAGTGTAGAGGAACCTCTATGAGTGAGGAGAAGATGTCCTCATATTCCTCCATGAATTTGTCCATCTGCTGCAGTCATGCAGGGGAGCCCTGTTTCGAGGTTGTGGCCACAATATTCTTCTTTCCCTGTGATCGAATTGTAACGAAAATGAATTTCCTGGTTCAGGAAACAATCTTACTGCATTGTTTTGCAGTAGTCAAAGAGATGACAGGAGGTGGTACTACCTCCAATATCCTTTACAAGTTATTTCCCAAAGTAATAATAATAGCACGAGGCCTAGACTCATACACAGCATGTCACCTCCACAAGTATGGTTGGCCCAATAATACATCAGTTACATCAAGAGGAGCAACATCACATAATACCTCATCTGTGAATGGCTTGATGTTATACCGAAGGCAACACTATTGGCGGATGTGGATATCTCTCTCTGGGTGAAGCCACCCGATGGTATATGGCTGCGGTTGTGCTATGGTCAGTAGGCTGAGCCACTTCATGACTTCTACTGAAATGAGGTTCTTTTGGCTTCTGCTATCGACAAGGAATTGCAGCGGGGAACCCTTCACCCACATTTGCGAATGGAAGAGGTGCTCCCCCTCCTCTAGATCCTCTGGGTCCTCCCTCTAGATCTTGGTGGTGGCAACAATGGCACTGGGATCCACATCAATGATCTACTTCCCTTTGTCATTGCCTTTTTCTGGTTCTGACTCAGGATCAGAAAATGCATCTGATTCGGGTGCCTTTAGTTCGGCCACCAATGACTGTTTGGCCCGACACTCATTTGTGCTATGAGTGGGGTTGTTATGAAATTCACACCACTTCCTTGTGTCCTTCTTTTGATTTGTGTTGTTGTTCTGAGTAGCACTGCTTTTTCCTTACCCCTTGTTCTTTAGTTTTGGGACACCTTTCAGATTCGCAGATCCAAAGTCTCGCTTCTTCTGCTTAAATTTCTGCTCAATCTTGGCGGCATAGCGATATGTCGTGCCAAGCGATGTAATGTAGAGGAACTCCATTTCCTCCTAAATGTGTTTGTGTAGACAGCCGCGTTACTTAAGCACCCAATGTCTCTCTGAATCTTTAATACCCAACTTTGTGCACAGGGTATGGAACATATTCGTCAGTTCGTGCACATCTTGATCCCTTTGTTGCCACAACGTGGTCCATTGGATGTATTTATCCTCATAGCTCCCCACTGGATAATATTTTTCCTTGATGCCATCTCGGAATGAATTCCAAGTGGGTGTGGCCAAGAACAGAGAGGGTTCCCCTTCATCCTCTTAATCACGGTAGGTTTCCCACTAGTCTTTGACATGGGGGGCAGCTTTGAGGAGTGAAAAAATAATATTTTCTCGGTCAGAGAAATCATGGACGGTGAAATACCCTTCCAGCAAATTCAACCATCTATCTATGGCGTCTGCATATATTTGGCCTTCAGATATATGAATATCAAATTTTACCTGTACCTTGAAGGGAGTGGCGCCTCCAGAGTCGCTGTTGGATGCAGATGTGATGTAGGTGGGTAGTCGTTGAAGGATCTGAGCAAATTTATCCATAATCACGTTCCTTTGTTTCTCAAGGGCCTCCTTGAGCAATATTTTGATAGGATCTCCTACTCCCTTGTCTTTCTTTTCTTCCGCCATGGGAGGTCGTCAGGGTTTGCGAGGCTGATCTTGCAAGGGTTCAACCAAATCAAGCCCTAACTCCTTATACCCTGACCGCGTCGGGGACATGCAAAGAAAAAAAAAGAAAGAGTAGACTGCTCTGATACCACTGATCCAGATTTATACAGGAACGCAACAAAATATAGAAATAACCATAAACATAGAGATGCAGCAGAAATAATGTGTCATTTCATTAATATCAAATAACATAAATATGCTTATAGACATAATGGAAATAAAATAGCTAGGGTGCTGGTAGCGAATCTCAGAGAAGAGATGTGGTGGCTACATACCTTTGAACTGTGTTAAAATGAGGCTTGAGGGCCTATTTATTATTGAGAAACAATGGAAACACTGAAACGTCCAAAAACCTAACTCTAGGAGATGAAGTGCCAAAACTGTGGGCCCCTATTTGGCTAAGTTGGTGTTTCAACTTCCTGGGGACGTAACTTTGGCATCCGATCTCCGTTTGACGCACTCAATATCTCATTAGAAATATCTATCTGAACAGTACAACTTTTGATGTGAGCAACATTGATCCATGGACCCATGTTGCTCTCGGTTTTCCCAAAAAACATCGTTTAGGGCCTCAAAATGGCTCCGGAAGTTCAGGACCCGAAAAACTGCTAAAAATAGTAAGTTGTGCTGCAACTTAAAAACTAAACGAAATGATGGTGGGGGTTCAAATGGAATAGGTGGGTGCCCACCAATATCCACCTAGATCATTAAGGCCCCAAAACAGCTCCAGGAGTGCAGGACCCGAAAACCTGCTAAAAATAGTAAGTGGTGCTGAATGTGAGAAGCTGCAAGAATTGATGGTGTGGGTCCAAATGGAATATGTGGGTGGCCACCAATATCCACCTGGATCATTGGACATAACCTTAGGCTTATGTGCCAACATATGTGACTACTCTAATGCTCCCAAGAAGACTTTATGTGTGTGTCTGGGGTCAAAATTTCCCAGATCCACTCCAAACCGCTTAGACGCTAGATTTTAGTCACTGTGCATCGTCCGTGGCAGCGTGGACGCTACCAGGACACTCTGTGCCAATTTCCAGGGATGAAGAAAATTTGATCTAACTTTGAAGCCCTAGACACACCCTTGAGCCTTTGTGTCTGTGTCTATGGTTCCATGTACACACATAAGCCTTTATACCAGGCTCTGTGGACAAAAAATACTCTATTGCATGCCTATGTATGAGAAATAGAAAACCCTAGATCAGAGTGAGCCTCACTCCTGTGATTTCAGACCCTTGTGTAAACACCTCCCGTCATACCTGTGTGAGCCAAGAAAAAATACACAGATAGAAGTTAGCTAGATCAATGTGTGAGAATTAGCTTGAGGTTGCTTCTATTTATATGCTTTCATGAGGGTCCACTTGGGGTTGAGGCCGACTTAACCAATTCCACATGTGCTTAGGGCTGACCCATTCGATAATACATAAATGGATACAATAATTAAAAAATAAACTTCCTCTTAACCGAATTGGGTGATCTTTAGGTTATTTTTTGTCCTCTCGAAAAGAGGAATTTAATGCAATCATGATCTCATTCATTTGAGCTACCCAAGGTTGAATTTGACCCTAGTTTAAAAAATTAATAGATAGAATAGATGATTTTATGTTTGATTTTTCCTTATCATGAGTGATATTCATTGGGAGGAGTATCATCTCAACATGGCAAGGTGATGCTCAAGGATGATTTCAAGGAGAATAAACAAAGAGCACTTTCATAGAAGAATCACAAAGAAGAACTGTCACGAATACACGAAGATATCATGGACCATGATAGAATGAATACATTTCATGATGACTCAGAAGATTCCAATGTTGATCCATGACCCTTTGGAGGGTTGTGTTGGTGTGTTTAGTATGAGGGTGTACGAAATGCACCGGTGCTTCGTAGGAGTGATTGCTAGCCTACAAGGAATGTCATAAGGAAACAATGGGCTGTTATATGGTTATTGAAGCATCATAATATGTATAAAAACTAGTTATAAGACATAGCATACTACAAAAAGAGGAGGAAACAAGAAATAAAAAATGCACATATAGCACAAGCTTAATATCGAGTAAACGAACTAATAATACCAACAGAGAACGAATCCCCTTTTATTAGCTGTTGGTGGTAAAAAGAGGTAGAATGCTAAAACAGTCACAGTGAGTCCTTAGAGTTATGGATCTCTAATACTCAAAGCAAAGAGGGCTCTTCCCTTAAGTTGTTTGCAGGCCTCTCTCTTCTCCTCAAATGAGTGATCGGATAACGGACAACTGATGCACTTCTCCTTTGGGATTGAGATGTTGGATGGCCAACAAATGAATCCCTTCACTCCTTTGCTATATGGAAAATACACTGCTGGTTTTCTCATGGGAAATTTGGCCAACATAACAATGTGTTCTAAAGTTTTCTTCTCATGGTGGTATTTATAGGAAATATTCAAATCTTCTTTCCTCTCTTGGTACAATTGTGGATAGTGACCCAAGAGTGGTAGTTGATTTCGTTGTGTGCTCACTCAAGGTCTCAAGGTGGCTCTCCTTGGGTGGTCTCAATTGGATAATATTCTTCCTGAAGTGTGCAAAGTGGTCCCGGATGGTGACCCTCCAGCATACCTAGAACCGCGCGGCTTATTGAGGGATAGCCACAGATACTTGCACTGTTATCAAAGAAAAGGGCGCATAGAGCACATTATGCCAGTGTCTTCTATGTTAAACTTAATAAATTTTCCTTTTGACCTTAGAGAAAGTTAAATTTTCTAGATTCTGTAATGTTTTTCCACCCTGTAAAACCTTTTGCTTGACATTTCATGATGTCCTTTGTTTATCCAATTTTCCAGTGATAATAGCTGCCCCCTAATGTATGAGTTCTAGGAAGAACTAGATAGCTGAAATACATTGTAGTTTATGTCCTCTATAACCCATGTTGAGAGAGATAGAGAGAGATAGAGAGAGTAACTTGCGTGAAGCCTAAGGTTGGAGACTGCTTGCTGTGAGTAAAAGATGGACCATGTTTTGTTGGAAACCTGCAAGAGATAGAATTTATACAATAAATACAATATTTCTACGAGGTGGGCATGTCCCATGCTCGTGATGCTTTGGCTAGTTAAAGCCTATATCATAGATAAAGGTTCTATCTGTGTCACTTATATGGTAGTGATCTACTAATTTGGTTGATGATGATGATTGCTGACGCTCTTAGGGGCATTTTTTATTTGACAATAAGTTGAATGTAGTGCCCACATGCATAATATTGGTATGGAATTTTTTAGAATAAATGCTCATTGTATGCATGGGTTTATGACTGGGACCTTCCTGTGTAAGAACTCCTGAAAGAGATGCTTATAATGGCATGGGTCTTCGACCAATTCTGACAAAGTGAAATGTTTGTGAAGTAAGATACCATCTTGACATGAAAGCTTGTGTTGTAGACGAATTTCAGGAGGATCGATGACATCAATGGGAAATGATGATTCCCACAGTGTCATCCAAGGATGCCCCTATTGAGATGATGAGCCATCCAAGGTACTTCTTCCTTTTTGGAAGCTGGTTATTGGAGTCGACAAAAAGGAAGCCTCAATCGATCAAGAGAAATACTGATGCAAGGGACCAGAGTCTCTGATATGATAGGTTAACATAAGCATGATGGTGATAAATGGCTAAAAAATGATGATGGGAGTTCAGTGACCCAAGTTTGGAGTTTGAAAAAACACTTTGGTGGCAGTCATAATGATTTATGATGAGGAAACCTCTGGAGTCGGTAGGATGTCCATGGTGGATATATATTTATTATGAATGTTGTGGTGGATTCGTGTGAAAGGTATGAAGCTCCGACCAAGGGTGATTAGGGACTTCTGCCATGGGAGAAAAGTGGATGGATGGAAGGGGGATGTTCTCCTAAAAAATCTTTGCACACTTGCCAAAATAATATAAAATGGGTTTGGATTGTACAAAAATAGAGACGGGTGCCCCAAAAACTATTGAACCCTTAGTTAAACTGAGAGGGGGGTGAATCAATTTAACACATTCATGGACTTTTAAACTTTCCTTAAACTAATTTACACCTTCATTTCAAGATACACTTAATATGTGAGCAATCTTAATTTGTTAGCAGCAAGTATCAAGCAGATTTGTTAATGTAACAACAGTCTTAATATGTGAGCAACAAGTATTAAGCAGATTTGATAAACCACATCAACATATAGACATCATGCACCGAGACACTAGATATAAGTGGAAACCCATAAAGGGAGAAAACCATATCTTATTATTGTTGTGATGCAAATGCAAGCTCCAACTCCCTCTCACCACTGATTTTCTGTAGGCACCAACCTACAGGAGGCTCCTACCTCAATTCTGCAAGCTACAACTTGCAAGGAAGCTCCAACTCCCATCAATTTTCCGTAGGCACCAACCTATAGGAGGCTCCTACCGCAGTCAGCTACAAATGACATCTATAAAGCTACAACTTGATAGGGAAGCTCCAACTTCCTTACTCTTTCAAAAGAAAACACTTGCTGATTTACCTTGGATATCAGAGTTTGGATCCTCATCAAAATTGAGTATTCTTGCCAATAGCGCCTTCTCAGTCCCACACTTGAATAATTGGTTCGATTTCATTACAGGATCTCCGTAATCCTATGCTCCAGTGCATTTCATCAGAACACAGAGTTTCACAACTGCCATAGGAACTAAATTATTTCTCACACAGAGTTCGACCAAGAATGCATATAAGTTTCATACAGAATTTAGAACAAATTCCTCATTTATACATATAAGCTCAATTACCATAAACCCCGAATGAGTGTTCAACCTCTTACTCTGTTTACAGAGAATTTCTCTTTCATTTTTTACTTAAAAGCCTTATAAAGGTTCCTTTCTGTGTTTTAACACATACAACCAAATTTAGACTTAATTCAAAGTGTGCAGAAACTTCACAAGTAGCATAGATCTACTCACAAAATTTACACAAATGAATATTCAACCCTGTCTCAGCAATTATATGGGTTTTCTTCAATTATATGCAGAACCCCCATTATATTGTCACTCAACATTTGAGCTCAACAATACTAATACTATCTCTGCTTCTTTTGCTAACTCTGTTGCTCTCTTTTACCACCTCTGCTACCTCTCTGCTGCCTCTGCCTCTCTGCTACTTTGCTTCTCTCTTTGCCTTGTTGCTGTTTTAGGTGCTCCTCTTTTTCCATCTCCTTTGCTATCAATGACAACATTTCCAATGGTCTCCCCCTTTGGCATTGATGGAAATACTCCACCAATAATCTTCTTTTGCTTGTTTTTCCTCCCCCTTTGACATCAATTGCAAAGGGTTGCACATTTCCTAGTGTGCTTTTTATCTCTTCATTTCCTCTCTCAGAGATGTGTTTAGGCCTTCTTCTTCTGACTTTGTACCCTGCTGCTCCAAACTGGTATACAAGAGTTGTTGAGAGAACACTTTTGAGGATTATTGAACTTGAATAGACACTGTAAGTTAATACAATCCAAAAGCACAGTCTCCTTTCACTAGTATAAAGCTGAAAGTGAAGATAATGACGCTTCATCGAACATATTGTACCAGCCTTATCTAATCATAAATGCATTATTGGATCAAACCTTAAAGATTGTGAATGCATCATGTGACATATCAAGCTTGCTTCAGCTATACTTCAGTCTATATTATAATCTTCATTTGTGATGCATATCTACTGAGGAAGGTTGTAGATGGAGCAAGTCTTTTTCTGCAATGCACATCTACAGTACACATTTGTTCAATTGTGATGAAACCAATATAACTTTTAATTTTGTGGTTCACTTTTATTGCCTGTTGGTGATGATATGAGCTAGAATGCTGATAATGATATTACACTTAATAGCTGCAAGTCCTTGTTACTGATGTGATCAATGAATCTAGTTAGATTTTACAACTTATTGTGAGATTGGATGATATATTTCAATCTAAAAGACCAAATGACTTTACTGCTTGTACAGTGTACTTTCAAAAACAAACCCTTCAATGTATTGGTCAGTCTCACTTATCAACCATGCAGTTTTATTTATGACATAATGGGGTATGTATGTCAATAATAAATCTCTCTTTAAAGGTGAATTACCAACAAATCCTTTATGCTGAAGTAGGATTTGGATGAATTTAATAAAGAACTTTTGAGCTTCAATGGTAATCACAACTAGTCCTTCAAACTTCAGATACTTTAACTATTTTGTCATGATGATCTTCCACAAAAACATATTCAAGATGTTTAATTAATATCTTTGTAAACAAAATTCACATGGTGTTATGAATGATTTCAAGAGAGAGGCCTGATATATATGTATTGACTTCAGGAAGGCATGAAAATATAGAGAAAGATACTGCTTCAATGCTCAATATAATGTTTCAAAACAAAATAATGATCCTTTAGCTCTGTAATTGACCTTTTCATGCTTGAATAATGTAGATAACTCTGGGATACTAACTTGGTGTACTTTTGCCATAATCCCTTGATCCTTAGGACCTGTACCATATTGCTGCTCCACTAATAACACCTAGTATTCTGTTGATAGGCATGCTGCTTGTACCTAAATACCAATTGATACCACTTTGATAAATCATGTAGAGATTTCACTTCAGCTTGCACATTAACCCATAATTGATACATCCTTCATAAATTCTACTATTGATCTTTCCACTGTTCACACCAAAAGTCATCAATTTCCTGAATTTGATCTTGGCATCTTTAACCATTTGCTTATTCTGCCATTCTGTTCAAAGGAATGTCACTGCATTTTCTTTTCTAGGACTACTCCAGAATCATTGCTGCTTTACATACAATTCAATTGTTTTAACATAATGAACTTCAGGAAGACATCTTCAATTTATTTGCTTGGAATCTTCATGGGTATATCACTCATAGGCTTATCACTCACTTAACTGCATTCCTCAAAGGGGACTTTTCATATATGAAATATGTAATGACATAATGATGATAGACACTTCTCTTACACATCCTTCTTAATGTGATTCACTGTTAGTTCTAAAAGTTCATGGCTGATGTTCTCTCTACTACCATGGTTGCTTGCTGCCTTATCTTCTTTCATCAATCTGTCAGCTAAATAATCTTCTTCCTCTATAGTTCTCTATTAGAGGAATTTTCTTTTCCCTTCCTGATCTTATAGCTGTTCTCATTCTAAGGAGCTCTTCTTAGACTACTTTTGTGGGGACTATTTATGAACTTCTCTCCCCTTGGGATGTTGCTTCATATTTATCACTGGTTGGATATTTGCTTTGTTTTCTAGAGCATCTCCCCATGCGACTATGCTGGATTCATTATGTTATTGAGATAATAGGCTCCCCCTTTCTCTTTTCCTTCCATAGTTTATTGGGGTTCTTCATAATGTCTGCTTTTATTTTTGATTCATAGTTTTGATTGATCTATTTTGATTCCATCCTCTGTCTAGAGTTCTTGAATTTATATGACAGATTACAGTCTTTTGCTTTGTGACCAAGCTTGAGGCATACATAACATCTTACTTTTCCAAGGTATGTTTGAGCTGATGTATAATATTTTATTCGCCTTTTTGAATACAATTTACAATCAACAAATTTATGTCCAAAATTATTTCATGCATAACATTAGCCATGGAAATGATTTGTGTACCTGGGGAAAGATTGTCTTTTCCATTTGTTTTCTTGAGGTATTCTTCTCATTTTCTGCATCTTTTGTTGGTTGAAGTTGATAGGCCTTGTCTTACATTGTGCTACAATATGTCCTGGTTTATGACAAGAAAAACATGTGCTATTTTTCATACGAGGAAAGAACCTCCTTTGACATCTTCCCAATTTATTTACTTCACAATCAAGAGTGTATGAGCCTTTAGTAGCTGATTGTTTCATCTTCTCATTCTCTGTTCTTTCATGTTGCTGCTTGTTCTGTTTGTTTCTCTACAACTCATGTTCTTGCTGGCTTCTACTTCTGTAGGAATCTGTTGAGCTGCTTCATTATCCTTTACAGCCTTTACAAAGATGATTTTCCTGTTATCTTCTACCTTGGACTTACTGGTTTCTCCTTCATATCCTATCCCAGCCTTTATGAGAGGTGGCCTTTGAGCATTTAGCATCTTGTCCAACTGTCCAGATATTTTCATTTGAGGTGTGTTCATTAATAATTCTCTTTGGGCTTTTTCTAATTTCTTTCTTAGGCACACTACTTCTTCTTCCAATTTTTCACATTCCAGACTTTTCTCTCTCATTTGTTGCAACAGAGTGTCTTCTATTTTCTTTGCTTCTTCAAGGTGTGTCTTCAGGCTAACAATTTATTTCTTATATTCATATTCTTTCTCATCACATATTTGCACCAGTGTCTTAAGGTCTTTATTTTCATTCTTCAATCTTTCTATTTCAGTCAAGGCTGTGTCAAGTTTGATTTTTTATTCAACTGTAATTTCTTCATGGTTCTTACTTCCATTCACACTAGCAAGTACCTCATTTGATTGAACATTTTCCTATTGACATGAATTTTTCTTCTTCTTAATTCTCTTCTCCTTCTTGACAGTGCAGTCCTTAGTGTCTACTCCATGCATGAAATGCAATCTATCCCAGATTTCTTTTGCAGAGGTTAAATCCATTATTAACTCAAGATCCTTGTTATGAAGATTGTTGAATATCACACATTTTGCCTTGGCATTCCTATGTTGTTCTTGCACCGAGGGAGAGTCTGTGCAGTAACCATCACATACAAGTTTCCATACCTCAGGTTCATAAGCCAATAATCCTGTTTTAACCTTATCTCTCCATTCAGGAAAGTTTGTTGTATTTAACACAGGTACATTTTGATAGTCCATGACTTAACTAGATCTCCTTCAAGCTATTAGGCTTGCACCAAAGGAACCTGCTCTGATACCAATTGTTGAACCCTTAGTTAAACTGAGAGGGGGGGGGTGAATCAGTTTAACACATACATGGACTTTTAAAACTTTTCCCTTAAAACTTATTTACACCTTCATTTCATGATCAACTTAATATGTGAGCAATCTTAATTTGTGAGCAGCAAGTATCAAGCAGATTTGTTAATGTAACAGCAGTCTTAATATGTGAGCAACAAGTATTAAGTAGATTTGATAAACCACATCAACATATAGACATCATGCACAGAGACACCAGATATAAGTGGAAACCCATAAAGGGAGAAAACCACATCTTATTATTGTTGTGATGCAAAGGCAAGCTCCAACTCCCTCTCACCACTGATTTTCTGCAGGAACCAACCTACAGGAGGCTCCTACCTCAATTTTGCAAGCTACAACTTGCAAGGAAGCTCCAACTCCCATCAATTTTCTGCAAGCACCAACCTACAGAAGGCTCCTACCTCAGTCAGCTACAACTGACATCTATTAAGCTACAACTTGATAGGGAAGCTCCAACTTCCTTAATCTTTCAAAAGAAAACACATGCTGATTTACCTTGAATATCAACTCTGTTCTACACCATCTTAACTGTTGTGCACTAGCCTTCATATCTTCCCTGCATCATCTATGCATTTTCTCATATTCTCTATCGGCTCCTCCTTCTTCTCTACCTCAATTCTTCATTTCTGAATTCTCTAACCTCTCTATGCATATCAATGTGATATCATTTATAGAGTTCATCACATGACTCACAGAGAATTTGAAGTGAATAGCCCTGACTCTTTGCCTTCTGCCTTCTCTTTTCTTTGTCCATCTCATTCAGAAAAATATAGCAATATGTACTAATTTCAAGATTACAGTGGGATTTTTGTTTTCCTCCAGAGACTTGCCAATGCATCACAAACAATATAAAATCAATTAAAACATATAAATTCATTTTTTTTCAGTTACATATATCAATTTCACTCAGTATTCTTTCCAGCACTTGGCTTGCTAGTTTTGTCTTTTCTGCTGTTGTCAGGTAACTGTTCTGCATACCTCTACTATTCACTGCAATTGTGTATCTGCAGCTGTCA
Source organism: Pinus albicaulis (assembly GCA_034641835.2). Classification (NCBI taxonomy): domain Eukaryota; kingdom Viridiplantae; phylum Streptophyta; class Pinopsida; order Pinales; family Pinaceae; genus Pinus; species Pinus albicaulis. The sequence goes on along the minus strand of CM076583.1, from coordinate 1,272,638,514 downwards.
TGTAACTATTCTGCATACTCTGTTCATTGTCTTTTTCAGTTTTTCATATTCTCCAACATTCTATCCATGTACCCCTGCTTTTCCTTCAGATCTGGTAGTTTAAATTAATGCTAAAGCTTTAATGCACAATCTTTGACTCTGGCATGTCCAACGCACCCACGCATGTATTAACACTGACTTTGATTTAGACCCAAACACCACCATGTAATATGATGGCATGCCTACTTATCAAACTCACATTTTCTCTCTCTCTGTGCATATAAAATGCATCCCAAATTGTGCCTCCAATATAATGCACAATCTGGGCAACTCACAATAATCTCAATTGAAAATTTCAATACTGTGTGGAACTTTCCTTTAATAAGGTTATAAACCCTCAAGCATATACGATGTTCTTTTAATAAAACCTGACCAATGTTCTTTTCAATTTCGGAGGCTTTTTCTTCTACTCACAATTTCTATGGTTCAAGACATATCAACTCATTTATGAATGGAAGTCAAAGCATATGACCTTGCTAACCGGAAATATAAGTCTCGGCCCCACTACATATATTAACATATAACCAAAATAACTCTCGGCGATATAATAACAGACCCTTTTAACATAGACAACACCCTTCTGGGCCCACTTGCCGAAATTTTCTTATTCCCCGATGCGATAAATCGCCTCTGAATACTTTCAATTGCAATTACGATAGTTCCGATGCAATTAATCACAATCGCAACTTTCAATGATATGTTCCAATGTTCTGCTTTCACTCCGATGTGATTAATTCAGATGCGATTAATCGCAATCGCATCCTTCAATGATATGTGCCACTGCTTGTCAATTGTCATATGTATGAGGTTCTTTTCAAGGTTCACGGAACACTTCTTGGTATATTGAAATGTTCGAGTTATAATAAAATTATTTTATATGATGACCCACGGCTTTATATCCTTACCTTTACTCAAAGGCTCGAACCTTTTTAATTCTCGTATGCGACTTTATTTGAACTCATAATTGGTTTTAAAAACCCAATGCCGAATCGTATTTAGATTCTGGGTCCCACAGCTCTAACATATATATGTGGTCGTTCACAGCAATCCATTTTCCATTCACATCCAACAGCACATATCTTATCACGCTCCAACCTCCAATTAAACCCTCATCTAATGGTCCTCGCGCAATATCACACAAATTAGATGCACGAACCTTAAATTCTCAAAAACGCGCGATGGAAATGGTTTTAGAAAACCACCTTAGGACACGTGGCATCCAGTTTGTGGCATCGCGTTTTTTTTAGCATTTTTTCTTACCACTTTTGAATAACGCGATACTGCCAGTTTCCAAAAATCTGGTTTCACTGTTCACGCCTTTCTATTCCACGCCCTCTAGCTCAAGGTTCCGCACCATTCATTTCACATCTTATTACAAGGAATTCCCACTCTCACTCCTGTTTCCTCTTGCTTTCTCAACATTATAACATAGCACCTCCACATGTTTATGCTTCACGATTCTACCTCTCCATTCAATGTTCCACTTCAAACATTTAACATTGCACTCTTGCATACCTGGTTCAATATTTCGGTTCGAACAGATCCAATGGACTAATAACTTCTTGTTCCGCCCTTCATCTAATAAAAATCTACTCTTTTAATTAAGGACTGTGCGCCCCTGTTCTAATTCATTTCATTTCCCATGATAATCTCAACTCCATCGATCCTTGATTTACTGAAAGGACTGTTCCATTCAATTAATCCGCAATGATTCCCTTAAACCCTAATTCCTCGTTGGATTAGAATAGGTCTCCAAACAGACCCAATTCCCTTTGCGCCATTGATCTCCCATTTTTTTTGACTTCAAACTCTGCAATGTTATCAGAGTTCAGATCCTCATCGAAATTGAGTATTCTTTCCAATAGCGCCTTCTCAGTCCCGCACTTGAATAATTGGTTCGATTTCATTACAGGATCTCCACAATCCTATGCTCCAGTGCATTTCATCAAAACACAGAGTTTCACAACTGCCACAGGAACTCAACTATTTCTCACATAGAGTTCGACCAATAATGCATATAAGTTTCATGCAGAATTTAGAACAAATTCCTCATTTATACATATAAGCTCAATTACCATAAACCCTGAATGAATGTTCGACCTCTTACTCTATTTACAGAGAACTTCTCTTTCATTTCTGACTTAAAAGCCTTATAAAGGTTCCTTTCTCTGTTTTAACACATACAGCCAAATTTAGACTTAATTCAAAGTCTGCGGAAACTTCACAAGTAGCATAGATCTACTCACAAAATTTACACAAATGAATATTCAACCCTATCTCAGAAATTATATGGGTTTTATTCAATTATATGCAGAAACCCCATTATATTGTCACAAAGAATTTGAGCTCAACAATACAGATACTATCTCTGCTTCTTTTTCTAACTCTGTTGCTCTCTTTTACTACCTCTGCTACCTCTTTGCTACCTCTACCTCTCTGCTACTTTGCTTCTCTCTTTGCCTTGTTGTTGTTTCAGGTGCTCCTCCTTTGCCATCTCCTTTGCCATCAATGAAAACATTTCCAACAAAAACATGAAAATGATCACTCATTGATGATGTGAGGAAGGTGATTTTGAAGAGGGTGGGGGCCCCATTGGTTAGTCTCGGTGCAGGGGTGGTGAAGCGGATGGAAAATATCACAGATGGGCTATGCTAATAGAGGGATGCGTAATATCCCAAAATGGAATAATGCATTGACACACAAACATAATATTTGAAACATAGAAAATGTACATAAATATTATGATCAACACATATATAGATAGAATAGATGAGTTGTTTCATTATACGTCAACAACAAATGAAAGTACACAGTGCTCCAAAAGGAATGAACTCAAGCCACAAGATGGCTTAAATACACTAAAGAAATCAAGCACTGGAATTGTTGTGTTGCTACTACTACTGTTGCTGCTAGAAACTACTGCTACTAAGGATAATAACCATGTGCGGATGGCTATTAGAGTGATCAGAATGATCCAGGCTTTTAACCATGGATTCTACTTAAAAAACGCAGAAATGGTTTGGCCAGATGTTAACTTTAGATTTTCGGCCCTTTTTGAGTTGCACACTACAACCCTGTTGGAAGAAACTGTGCTGTCAAGGATGGAGGCTCTCTAGCCTACTGCAAAATATGGCTATGAAGCCCAAGGCTGATGGAAATAATGCATGCAATGTGAAGGAATGGTCCTCCACTGGATTACTAGTTGAAATGCTAGCAAATTTCCTTCCCCCTTGGATATTTAGGACTTGACTGCGAAATTCCTAATGGAAGTGTTGCTGCTGGGAGATGAATAATAGTTGGCCTAATGCCTGATATAGATCTGAAGCACTAGAAGGCTGATCTTGAAGCTCAAGGTGATAAGATGAATCCTACACCAGTTCTCTAGCTGAAATACTAAAGGCAACCTCCTCCTCTCCAACTGATCTTCAGAAATGTGTGATTTCTGAATATGATGTTCTGCAGAAAGTAGGAACAATATGGCACCAATGCTTGATGATGAATGAAGGACAATACTCTTTCAAGAGCTACTCAATGAAAGAGGTGGGATTCCTGACCAGGAACACCCAGTGCTAAACAACACTTGCAATCTTAGCTAAAAAGCCAAAGAAAGAATGGAATGTCAAATGACAAATCTAGATCTAAATTGATCACAAAATCAATAATCCAAAGCATATATTCTATGTTGCCTTCATCTCCTTTATATATTTTATGAGCCTTCCCAAGCCTTGGGCCACCTCATAACTGCCTTGTACATGTGGACATAGGTCTCCATGTTGACTGCGTTATCTCTACATGATCTCCATCATATGTGAATGTGATGATCACCCTCTCCATCATGTGTGCATTAAATGCACTACTTCCTCCATCATGTGCACATTAGATGCACCCTTCTCCAGCAACTTACCATAATCTCTTTATGATATTACTTTGAATGCATTATGATTTTTGTTGACCTTTTCAAGATCCTCATGATTTTAGATTTAAGATCCATGATCTTATTTGACTGTTTCATCCTCCATGATCTATCTCATAAATGAGACATGATCTCCATTAAATGAGCTGCTCCACAACTCCATGATTTTAGATCTAAATATAGAATATCCACATACACACATCAAAAGTGGATTTATTTATCTTTGAGGATTATGGGTCCCTCCACCCTTTTATTTACTTACTTAATTAAGTTTATTAAGAACTATAATATTCCAAATATTATGTGAAAATTTGGGAATATTATAGTCCTCCCCCGGAAAAATGTTGCTTGCCCTCAAGCAACTGTAAAAGTAGATGCTAGAGCAATATGTCCCCCTCCAAATGGCATCCACAAAAGGAAGGTCTCCCCATTTGCTGCAATGAGTTATGTATGCCCAACACCAAAGTTGCCTCTCTAGAATATCTAGAGTGATCTCTAATTGTGTAGCTAGATACCCCTCATCAGCCATGAGGTTCCAAGTGACAACCACAAGCTATCCAATATCCTCCACAATACGTGAGATACATAAAGATAGATGATTCCTTCCACAAGAGGAAAGTTCCAACTCACAAAGTATACCTCCATCCCATGCTACATTAAGTAAAGAGAGACTTTTCATGCCTCCATCCCTAGCCCTGTTAGCCTTGTTGGATCTAAGCATCATCCCAACATTGTACAAAAGAAGAAGTAGAGATATATGGGTAGACAAAGATGTCAAACCATATTCTCCCAATAGTAGCCAACGCAAAAATTCTCCCTGCTGCCATACCACACCATCAAGGTACCAAGTATGGTGTCCATACTTTCCAAGTAAGAGCCATCGAAGGAGTGCCTCTTGCGTCCATTTTCCAACACTATCATGAAAAGTAGGGGAGTATGTAGGACCAAAGTCCCCCAATAAAAGCCACAGCAACAAGATCTCTTGCTGCCTCTTCACACCATCATGTGAATCATGGAGTAACAACATACTCAATGACATATGTAATGTCATATCAGCCCAATACAAACAAACTCCATGAACACATATCATGAGGGTATTATGTCATATTACAAACAATATCAAACACATCAAAATGGGAGATGTCATGTGATGGCCAAAATCTCTCAACCGAAATGAACATGCCTTCTTCTGTCGCATTTTATCATTGATACACAAAGCATGAATCGGAAAAACATGAGTTATTGGGTGGTAACACTACAAGGAAAAGACCCTCTAGCAGAGGTTATAAAGGAGGTTTTTAGTGTTATAAAATTGGCCAAAATTGTCAAAAAAAAAATTTCTACAACATCCGTTTATGGTTACGGAGGTTTTGGCGGAGCTTTTAATAGAAATTCAACACAACTAAAAAAAAAGGGCAGTCGGAGGTTATTATAGATTTTTTTTTCATCAGTGCACTACTCAGGATTTAATGCACCAGTGCATACCTATAGTCAGTGCCCCGGAGTGGTTGAAGGAGAATGCACCAGGCCGTTAAGGTATAAAACAACACCAGGTGTAGTGTTGGTGATACAACGCACGAGGTCATTCTAATTGGTCTTGGGATTTGAGCGATGCCCATAGGTCGTATCAACACACTGGTGCGTAGACTTATAGAAACACACCGGTGCACAGTATCACACAAATACACCTAGATTTATAATTTCTATCGGTATTCATGCAGTGCCCATAGGTCATACAAATGCACCGGTGCGTATAGACACTTAAACACCCCAGTGCATAGTATCACACAAATGCACCGAGATTTATAATTGGTATCGGTATTCGTGCAGTGCCTATAGGTCGTACAAATGCACCGGTGCGTATAGACACATAAATGCCCTAGTGCATAGTATCACACAAACGCACTGAGATTTATAATTGGTATCGGTATTCGTGCGGTGCCCATAGGTCATAAAATGATACCGGTGTGTATAGACACATAAACGCACCGGCGTGCCATACTGCACAAACACCTCGATATTTTTAATTGGTTTTGGTATTTTTACGGTGCCCATAGGTCGTAAAAATGCACTGGTGTGCTTAAGAATACAAATTCACCGATGTACAGTAACTGACATGCACCGATTTTCATTTTGTAATTTTTAGAAACATCGACCTATGACAGTGCAATTATTGTGATTGTTTTAAATTCATTATTCATCAAAAGTAGACACATCTTATAACAATATTCATATTAATTAAATTTTTATTAATTCATTTGAATGTGATGTTTGGATTAATTTTTTATATCATATCATAATTATTGTGGTTTTTTAAAATTTATTATTCATCGAAAGTCGACACATATATATCTTATAACAATATTCATATGAATTAAATTTTTATTAGTTCATTTTAGAACGACAATGGCAAACGAAATAGAATAAATTAAAACATATTTTATTACATATATATATATATATATATATATATATATATATATATATATATATATATATATATATATATATATATATATATATATATATATATATATATATATGAATAAGACATTCTTTGTCATACAAAATGGGACAGTTATTGGTATCCCTTTATATTTCAATTGAGACACTATGTCCATTACATTAAAGAAAATGTATGATTTTACAGACATATTTCAAAAAATACAATGCCTTGCTTTGATATCCAAATGTAGTGATCATCATTCTTCGATTGAATTGATGTCACTACTAGAGCTACTTCCATGACTTGGTTATTTTCAAAAAAAAATTGTTCACGGTGTTGATTGTTTTATTCATCTTCACCTTCTATCTACAAACATAAAAATAAACTGTAATGAGTGTATATACATTGGTGAGAATAATGAAAATTGCAATATTAAATAATATACATAAATGTAAATAGAAAAGAAATGACGTGCCAATGCAACAATTGACTCATAAACTATACACATTCTTTCAAAACCATCTAACATGCCATCTTTCAAGATTTGATCTGTTGGCGCAATTCCATACTTTGTTTCCTGCGAGTTTTACACCCCATAACAAATCATATATTTAATATAAAAGATTTATTTTTTCTATTAATTATAGACAGAGCTAAGTAAAACAAGATCGATAGATGCTTACAAATTCCACAATTAAGTTCTGATATGCCAACATGTACTCACAACCCATATTTAACCCAATTTCAATCAATTCCTCTGATGGTTCTTTGTATGTTAGGACACATTTTGAAGACATTGAATGATGATTTTTTAAAACAACTTTAAAAATACAAAAATGAAATCTAGTTAAGTTATTATAAGGAAGTAACAATTACTCACAAACTTAGATATCAATCCTTTTCTTCCTTGTTGTCCTGTTTTATGTGCTAAATGGGTTCCATTTTATTTTATTTTCTGCAAGAAAATACTTGAAAATTAATATTTAATGCTAGATTGTTTATTTATTGTACCTAATGATCGAAAAATTCAATGATTACATATTACATTTGAAGCACATTGTTGTTAAGATGGATCATGTTGAGATTCAACAAGATGATGAGCTTAGTGAAAATCAGTCACCTTCACTAAGTGGGCCCGCAGGCTATTTTTAGGTGCAAGTCTATTTTTAGACATGGTGATCATATTTCAGAAGTTGTAGGATGTTATTTGTGGATGGTTGGTCAAGATGGAAAAATAGATGAAATTATATTTTTAGAAGATTGGGAGAAGTCTATTTATAGATCATTGATCTAAAAATAGATGTGTTGATTATTATTAGCCCTTAATAATAATTAGACTCTAAATATCAACTTATTCTCTTGGAGCACTTTATTTCAGCATACAGATTTGGAAAATTAGTGGGCTGAAGGAATTACACAATTCATAGGGTTTACTGGTGGTTCGTGCATGGAGGACACGGTTAGAACTAAAGTGGAAAAGTTATGACAGAGTTGGAAGAGTAGTTCATGGAGTTGTTATTTAGTTTATCGAGTTAATGGAGTTAAACTCGAATTGACAAACATGTCTGTTAGAAAATTATATATTATGGATCAATGCAACACATAAAATATATGGAAAATACAAGCACACAAAACACATAAAACCAGAGAGACACAGATATACGTGGTTCACCCAGTTTGGGCTACGTCCACCCCGAACAGCCAGTCCTTCCTTTCTATTATCCAGCAAAAATGAAGAGACAAAACCTACAGCAGATCCGTTGTAATATCCTTTGTTCTCTCTCACAGTCTCCCTCTCTGTTTCTCGCTCCGAGAATACACACATAATAATCAGCCGTAATACAATGCCCCCATATATACAAGGGGGTTGCCTTCTAGGGCAAAAAACCCTAATCTAAACATAACTTCTACCGTCAGATCATTTGCCTAATGAATGGCCTAGATTGACTAGAAATTACTATACTTTTACAAGGCAATTTTACATCTGTTTTTAGCTTCGGGGGCGCTGCTCCCGAAAACCCCCGCGGGGCCCAGCCCCCGACCCCCCGGTAGGGGGGTCAGCCCCACCCTTGTGCAAGGGTGTGCAATTTTCACAGGGTATACATCCGGCTAAAACAAGGATGCGAATCGGGAAGAAAATAAGGCTCCACACCCAACGGTATTTACATTAGTCTCATGATACACTAGTGAGAGTTAAGTGAATTAATTAGTTAATTAATTCACAAATAATAACTCATTAATCAACTGAACAGAAACAATAGTTAACTATAGTGCATGTCAATTCTAGTGGAGACCCAGTGGAGAGATAGGTGAAAGCGCAAGATGGACTATCCTTTGTGACTATAGTGATGCATTGATTTCACCACACACACATTGGAGTTGCCAATGAGGATTGCACAGACAAGGTAAGGGTAATTAGAATTCATTAAGAGCTATTCTTCACCAAGGATTGCGCAGTGGAGGCAGGCTATTAGGTGGCAAGAAATCGGTGCATGGATTTGCAGATTTCTTCTGATTAGTGTGTGACAATTGATTGTACTGAGAGCTTGATGTACTAAGCTTTGTATGATATTGTTACATGATCTCCATGATACATAATATATGATAGTTGGGGTTTTCAGCTTCAGGCTTTCCCGTTAAACAACTGTGTTATGTGCGATTGTTTTTATTACTTCATGTGTTTGCAATTGATTTTAATTTTCCGCAAAAGATTAACAGTGGAATGATTCTGTATTTTGCAAGAAGATAAAATATTTTAAAATCTGGGGAATCTAGATGTATGCATGATTAATGTATATAATTTCTACATGGTATCGGAGCAGTGTTAATTCTTGAAGATTGCAATTGTGAAGAATTGCTGAGTTTGTGTTGGTGGACAATTTGAATTTGCTACAAAAAATTCTTGGTGCGACAATTGAGTATACATTGAAATGTCTTTCAATGGGTTTCTATTAGAGTATGCACTTGATGGGAGCTCAAATTACATAGCCTTGAAGGATATGGTGGAGGTGGTGCTGGAGGAAAATGGACTGAAGGAGTTCATCGATAGCGATGTTCCTAAGCTGAGATCTAGCGATGCTGCATTACTTGACGCATGGAAAAAGATGATAGCAAAGACAAGAATAATTCGGTTGGAAGGTGTGAAGGACCATATTGTGTCTAGCCTTCATGGGAAAGCCACTCCATTCTTAATGTGGAAGGCTTTGACAGATTTTTTCCAAAGAAGCAGTGACCAGAGGAAGTTGGCGCTGAAAGACAAGCTCAGAAAAAAAAAATGGAGAAGGGTGATAGTATTCCAAAATATCTCACAAAGTTTTTCCAATGTAGGGATGAACTGGGAAGTGTGGGGATTATTGTTGATGATGAAGACTTGGTGAGCTTGGCTCTCCTTTGGCTTCCAAAGAGTTGGCATAGCTATGAATAATCTGTCAATGGATGGGAGAAACTGCTGGGATGGGAGCAACTTTGGTCAGATCTTGTGCAGGAGGAGAAAAGGCGAAGTACCAAGGATGGATTTTCATCGAAGAATGAAGATGAAGAGAATTTCCCTTTGGCTTCCAAAGAAAGGAAAGGGAAGGGGAATAAATCCCATTTAAAATTCGAAGCTAAAGGCAAGGTGAAGTGTTTTCACTGTCACGAACATGGGCACTTCGCCACTAATTGCCCACAGAAGAAGAAGAACAAGAAGGCTTTTGGAGCTGTAGTGGGTGAGGCCTTAGCCTCGTAATTTGAAATTTATTTATGTTTGATCGCATGCTTGGTTTCAAGCTCTATGGGATCGGTGTGGTATCTTGATAGTGGTGTGTCTTTCCATATGACGGGAGACAATGAGTTGTTTAGTGACTTGGAGGAGAAGGATCTCCAAATGCATATAGAGATGGGTGACGATGGTTGATACAGTGTGACCGGCATTGGGACCATTACCTTTGAGAGGGAGTCAGGTAAACCATTTCTGTTGAAAAGATGTTATACATGTTCCGGTGCGAAGAACAACTTGGTCTCGGTCGCAGTGTTGGAAGACAAAGGTTATGGCATTGTTGTCAGCGAGGGAAAAGCTTTCCTGCGACATAAAACAATGGGTCAAACCAAGAGGATAGGGATTCGAGTTAAGAATCTCTACAAGCTGGAGGTAGATGGCTGCGCTGCAATGATGGGAAAAGCAGAAGAAGTGGTGAGCCGGGATGAGGGCGAATTATGGCACAGGAGATTGGGCCATCTTCACCATGGCGCCTTGAAGATTTTGCAGCAGATTTCTACTGGACTTCCCAAGGGTACTCTTGCGCAGTCAGATCAGTGCAAGGGATGTACTATGGGTAAGTTTGTGAATACCACCTTTCATGAGAAGGAGAACCATGCTTCGGTGATCCTGGAGAGAATTCACACAGACGTGTGTGGACCTTTCTCGGTTGCTTCAACAACAAAACACAGGTATTATGTTATATTTGTTGATGACTATTCTCATAGATGCTGGATCTTCTTCATGCAGAAGAAGAGCGAAACATTCTCAAAGTTCTGTGAGTTTAAAGCATTGGTGGAAAAGGAGTCGGGGAAGCAAGTGAAATCTCTACGGAGCGATAATGGTTGTGAATATATCTTGGGTGAATTCAAAGACTTCTGTAGCAAAGAAGGAATTCGAAGAGAACTCATAGCCCCTCATAACCCATAGCAGAATGGGGTCGCGGAGAGAAAGAACAGAATGATCATGGGCGATGCACGAGCTATGCTACATGACTAGGGCCTACCGATGCACTTGTGGGCGGAAGCATGCAACACTGCAGTTTATGTGCAAAACCGTTGTCCTCATAGAGTACTTGGCATGAGTACACCTGAAGAAGCTTTTACTAGTAAGAAGCCTGATATTTCTCATTTGAAGATTTTTGGCTCATCTGTTTACATTCATGTGACAAAGGACGCCAGGAAGAAGCTGGAGCCGACTGCAGAAGTTGGGATATTTGTGGGGTACACATAAACACCCCATAATTATCGTGTGTATTTTCCAGACAGTCGGATGACTGTGGTGCGACGAGATATAAAATTCAATGAGGTGAAAGCCATGAAGTTGTCGCTTGAGAGGGAGCTACACTTGCATGCAGAGGAGGAACTTCTTGTTCCCAAAGATGAGCCTCTAGATGTGGATCAACCATAGGAGGAGATTCATGGAGTGGAGGAGTCCACTCATGCAGAACCAAACATCAGACAAGGCGACTTACCACGAAGTTGAGGCGGAAACGTGCGAGGATTAGAACAGAGTCCCCATCACCCCGTGAACGGAGACAATCACGTAGATTTCTTGGATACATGGCTCTTATGGCAAGCAAGTGTATCATGAAGAAACCATATTCTTTTCGAGAAGCGGTGCGAGGGCCACATGGGTAGATTCCATGGTGGAGGAATATGACTCCATTGCTCGGGGAAATAGTGCTTGGGATATTGTTCCAAGGCCGGTGGGTAAATCGATTGTAGGTTCGAGATGGATCTACAAGGTAAATCAAGTTGTTGATGGGAGCGTCGAGAAGTATAAGGAAATATTTTTTGCCCAGGGCTCCTCACAGATCGAGGGGATTGATTATGAAGAAACCTTTGCACCTGTTGCATGGTATTCTTCCATAAGGACCATCCTTGCTCTCTCAGCGCAGATGGGTTGGCACATTCATCAGATGGATGTGAAGACTGCATTCCTTAATGGGATCATTGAGGAAGAGGTGTACATTCAACAACCAGAAGGATTTGAGATCTACAACAGCGAGTTGCATGTGTGCAGGCTCAAAAGAGCGTTGTATGGGCTAAAGCAAGCACCTCGTGCTTGGTACACTCAGATCGACAACTATTTCATTGGACTTGGCTTCACCAAGAGTGAGGTGGATGCAAACCTGTACCAAATTGTGGTGGAGGGTAAGCTTTTAATCATTATTCTTTATGTTGATGATTTAATACTAACGGGTGATGAGCAGTTGATACACTCATGCAAGGCAAATCTTGCAAAGGATTTTAAGATGAAGGATTTAGGCCTCCTTCATTATTTCCTTGGATTGGAAATATGGCAGTGGGAAGGTGAACTGTTTGTGTCTCAAGGAAAGTATGCCCAGGAGATACTGGAGAAGTTTCACATGCAAGGCTACAAGCCTATCCACACTCCTCTTAAAGGAAGTTGGAGGAAAGAGGATGTACATCGATAGAGGTAGTGGATGCCATTGTTTATCGACAATTGGTGGGTTCGCTCATGTATTTAGTTAATACAAGACTTGACATATGCTATGCAGTGAACCAGCTTTCACAAGCGATGGTTAAGCCTACCAAGCTCTTTTGGAAGGTGGGCAAGCATGTCCTGAGATATCTCAGGGGGCACATTTGAGTATGGTTTATGGTACAGACAGACGGATGGGGTGAAGTTTCATGGCTTCACGAATGCAGATTGGGCAGGCAGTCCAATAGACAGAAAGAGCACATCAGGAGGGATTTTCAGTGTCGGATCTACGATAGTTTCTTGGTACAGTAGGAAACAACGATTCGTGGCACTCAGTTTAGTGGAAGAAGAATACATGGTAGCAAGTCAAGCTACATGTGAGGCTATCTGGATGAGGAAGATCTTGGTCGGTTTGTTCGGTTCACATTTAGATCCTACAATGATACATTGTGATAATCAGAGTTGCATCAAACTCTCGGTTAATCATGCATTTCATGATAGATCTAAACATATTGATATCCGATATCATCATATCAGAAATTGTGTGCAGTGGAAGATCATGTTGCTTCAGTACATTCCTACGGAAGATCAGGATGCAAATATTCTGACGAAGGCGCTCACCAAGAGAAAATTCGAATACCATAGAGGCATGATCGGGGTGAAGGATAATTCCTATCTTGTTGAGAGGGAGTGTTGAGATTCAACAAGATGATGAGCTTAGTGAAAAGAGTTGCCTTCACTAAGTGGGCCCGTAGGCTATTTTTGGCGCAAGTCTATTTTTAGACTATGTCTATTTTTAGACATGGTGATCATATTTCGAAGTTCCCGGGATGTTATTTGTGGATGGTTGGTCAAGTTGGAAAAATAGATGAAATTCTATTTTTAGAATATTGGGTGAAGTCTATTTATAGATCGTCGATCTAAAAATAGAAGTGTCGATTATTATTAGCTCTTAATAATAATCTGACAATAAACAACAATTTATTCTCTTGGAGCACTTAATTTCGGTATACAGATTTGGTAAATCAGTGTGCTGAAGGAATTACGCAATTCCTAGAGTTTACTAGTGGTTCATGCATGGAGGACTCAGTTAGAACTGAAGTGGAAAAGTTATGACAGAGTTGGAAGAGTGGTTCATGGAGTTGTTATTTAGTTTAACTCGGTTAATGGAGTTAAACTCAGTTGAGCTAGTTGTATCTAGTCTAACTAAATGATACACTAGTGAGAGTGGAGTGAATTAATTAGTTAATTAATTCACAAATAATAACTCATTAATGTAGGTTTTAACCCTGAACATAAATTATCTACACACGAATCTTATAACAGAAAATGAACAATAGCGAGAGCATAAAACATAAGACAGATAAACACAGAGATTTTCCCCTGGATCCCAAATCGGGACTACTAGCTTGATTTTTCATTATATTCCTTTTAGTGTTACAACACATATATATACATGCCGAAGCATACATAAACCCCAATCCATTAACCTTGGATTAGAACATAACCGTAGTTCCCTTGACCAGATCTACAAAATACCAGGGGTCGAAAACCATCGTACCCAAAAAAACCATGTGCAAACTCATGCACAAAACATGGGTGGGTCCGCCTATGAGTGGGACCGCACACCAAAACAATTTTCACCGGGGCGCTGCCTTGGACCCCGACAGGGGGGGCTGCCGCCCCCCTTGTGACCCCCCTGCTGCGCCTGGTGCAACGTACAACACGTGGGGCTAGTCGTGGAAAGAATATAACACATACCCAACATTCTCCCACTTGTTGTTTTCTTTCCACAGGGGGCCACATGAGAGCTTAGTCATTTGGCCAATTCTTCAACACCCATTGTTTCTCTACACCAAGAGAACTTTTGAGTGCTCACAGACTTCGTCAATGCATTTGCAACATTCTTCAAAGTGTCCACCATTACCAGAAACACCCTTTTTTCCTCAATCATATCTCTAACAAAGTGATATTGAACATCAATGTGCTTTGTCTTTGAATGATAAGCAGGGTTCTTAGCCAAGAAAATTTCACTTTGGCTATCACAGTCTATCCTTATAGCTTGCTGTCCCAACCCCATACTTGAACACAATCTCTGCAACCAAACTAATTCCTTGCTTGCATGAGTGGTTTCTATGTATTATGCCTCTATAGTTGAAAGCGCCACTACAGACTGTCTTTTACTCATCCAACTGACTGCACCTCAAAATAAGCTAAACACATACCCACTTGTAGATCTTCTTTGGTCTAGATCTCTAGCCCAGTTTGCATCAACAAAACCACGAATGTCCAACATTATTTATAATCCTGGTCTTCCTTGGTAGCACAAGCCATAATCACTAGTGCCATGTAAATATCTGAAAACCCGCTTCACTGTTGTCCAATGCTCCTTCCCTAGGTTTGACATAAACCTGCTCAATACTCCCACTGCATGTGCAATGTCTGGTCTAGTACAGACAATTGCATACATCAGGCTACCCACTACACTTACATATGGAACACGGGACATATCCTCCTCTTCTTCTTGTGTCTTGGGACACTGTTTAGCAGACAGCTTTGCACCTACAGGAATAGGAACACTCACCGGTTTACTATCCTGCATATAGAACCTCTGCCATATATTCTTGACATACTTCCTTTGGTTTAACCAGAGCTTCCTCTTTTCCCGATCTCTCTTAATTTCCATGCCCAAAATATAGTTTGCAGGACCAAGATCCTTCATGTCGAATTTGGAGAACAGTTGGGTCTTGAAATCTTGGATATATTTGTCATTTCCAATCAACAACATATCATCCACATACAAGACCAAATAAATAACATGGTCACCAATTAATTTAAAATAAACACAATGATCCTCCTTGGTTCTGGTGAAGCCAAGTCCCCGTATATAGGTATCAAATTTCTGATACCACATCCTTGGTGACTATTTTCACCCATACAGAGACTTATTCAACCTACATACCAGTTCTTTCTTACCCTTCACCATAAAGCCTTCAGGTTGCTTCATGTAGATCTTCTCTTCTAGATCCCCGTGAAGAAATGCTGTCTTCACATCCATCTGTTCTATCTCAAAATAAAATGCAGCAGCAACAGATAAAAGTAATCTAATAGAAGTAATCTTGGTGTCAGGAGAAAAATATCACCAAAATCACCCCGCACTGGAATAACTCTTTTAAGGCTTAAATCAGGGCTTTGTATTCACCTTTCCTTATACATTGATCTTCTTCTTAAACACCAATTTTCTCCCGATGGGCTTCCTTCCAGCGGGCAAATCCACCAGATCCCATGCCTCATTTTTATGCAAGGATGTCGTTTCATCAACCATGGCCTCATTCCATATTTTTCCATCCTCTGAATCCACTGCCTCCCTGACAGTTCTGGGATCATTATCAGTTATAGTTAAAGAAAAATTTGAACAGAAAGCAGATGGACTATACCTTTGTGGTTGTCTTCTTTCCCAAACTGATCTTCTCAAAACGCAGCTCAGGCTCCTTCCTCCTTCTCGAGTTCTTCTCTCACAGAGTCTGCTCATCCTCCTTTAGCTCAAATTATATATTCTCAAGTTCCTTTGGTATGAATTGATGTTTAACAACGTATTTCACCTCTCTAAACACTACATCTCGGCTGTACACAACCTTCCTTGTTTCTGGGTTCCAAAGCTTCTAACCTTTTAATCCATCCTTGTACCTAATAAAGATGCACCATTCAGATTTATTATCCAACTTGGTCATTTTCTCCTTTGGAACATGTATATATGCATCACATCCAAATAACCTTAGATGTGAAAGAGAGGGTTTCTTACCAGTCCATACCTCATGTGGAGTCTTATCCTCCAACGCTGATGAAGGTGATCTGTTAACTAAGTAACATGCAGTCTCCACTGCCTCTGCCCAGAATTCTTGTCCTAACCCGGGACCACTGAGCATGCTTCTTGCCTTTTCCATCAGTGTTCTATTCATTCTTTCTGCAACTCCATTTTGCTGAGGTGTGTATGGAGTAGTCTTCTGTCGTGCTATACCACACTTCTTACGGAACTCTTCAAATTCCTTCTTGCAGAACTCCCCACCATTATCTGTCCTCAACGCCTTTATCTTCTTCTCTGTCTGGTTTTCCACCAGAGCCTTAAATTCTTTAAATTTGTCAAAGACTTCAGATTTCTTCCCCAAGAAATATATCCATGTATTCCTTGAGAAGTCATCTATGAATGAAACATAGTACACAGACTTTCCCAGTGATGGAACTGACACAGGTCCAAACACATCACTGTGCACAAGTTCTAATATCTTGTTCGCCCTCTTAGCACCAGAAGGAAAACTCACCCGATTCTGCTTCCCATATACACAATTTTCATAGGAATCGAAATCCAGAGAGAAATTAGACATACCTTCTACCATACCATTTCTATGTAGTATCCAAAGGCCCTTATCTCCAATATGTCCAAGCCTTTGATGCCATAGCATGGTCTTTTCTCCAAAGACAGCTAAGCTTTCCACTCCACTTTCAGGAACCACAGAACTGTTACACCCATCAATAACAGTGCTACCTTGCAGCTTGTACAAAGTTCCAATCCGAACTCCCCGCATTAATACTAGTGCTCCCCGAACCATCTTGTAGGCATATTTCTCGAACACTGTTTTTACACCTGCATCATCCATCTTGCTTACAAAAATCAGATTTCTGGCCAATGCAGGAATATGTAGAACACCAGGAAGTTTTCTAATCCTTCCACCTTTCAGCTTCAGCTTGACCTTTCCACGTCCGACGATTCTGGCCTTCCTATCATCCCCTAGGAAGACATCACCACCATCATATTTCTCATACTCGCAGAACCACTCCCTATGGGGAGTGAAGTGAAAGGATGCACCTGAGTCAATCAACCATGACTCATGATCTACATATGTATTTGAAGAAGAAGCCAAATACACATCCCCACCTTCATCCAAGGTGGTTTTTGTCTCTGCAGAAGGAGCATCATCAGATCCCTTTCCTTTCTCAGGAGCTTTAGATCTGCAGTCCTTTTTGTAGTGCCCTTCCTTTCCGCATTTCCAGCACACCTTTACAAAATTTCTAGGAGATTTAGATCTCCCTCTAGATTTGGATCTCCCACTCGAAACCTTATTCTTGTTTCTGTTCTGGGACCTTCCTCGTACAGATAAGGCATCTCCATTCTGACCCTCCATATTTCTCTGTCTCATTTCCTCCGACAGCAAGGCCGAGACAATGTCATCAAAATTCAAGGTAGTTGTATTGCTACCTATTGCAATAACCAGACTGTCCCATGAGTCTGGTAGAGAGCACAACAAACTAATGCACTTATCTTCATCTGAGATTTTAATATCAACAGACGACAGCTGACTTACCACAGTATTGAAGGCCGTTCAGATGCTCTGTCACCAAGTCTCCATCCTTCATCCTCAGGTTATACAGCTTTTTCCGCAGGGACAACTTATTCACTAGAGACTTAGATTGGCACAAAGTCCCAAGTTTTTCCCACAAATTCTTCATTGTATATTCCCCAGATACATTCAAAAATACTGAATCTGAGACACACAACCGTATTATGCTCTTAGCCTTCCGATCCAGTTTATTCTAGTCTTCATCTGACATTGTCGTTGGTTTAGTACCTGGATCTACCGCGATCCACTGATCTTTATCCACCAAGAGATCCTCCATCTTGAGCTTCCACAACTCAAAACTCTGACCATTAAATTTCTCGATCTCTATCTTTCCGCCGCTCGCCATCTTCTTTCACCGCAAGAATTGATCCTGCAGATCTCCCACTAAAATGTATTCACCTCGTGCTCTGAGTAAAAAACCTCGCAAAAAAAGGCATCCTCAGCTAAAACAACTCGATACCAAAATGTAGATTTTAACTCAACAAAAATTATCTACACACTAATCTTATAATGTAAATGAACAATAGCGAGCATAAAACATAAAACATATAAACAATAGGATTTTTCCATGGATCCTAAATCTATCTATTTCACTGATTTTTCATTATATTCCTTTTAGTGTTACAACACATATATATACATGCCAAAGCATACATAAACCCCAATCCATTAACCCTGGATTAGAACATAACCATAGTTCCCTTGACCAGATCTACAAAATACCAGGGTCGAAAACCATCATACCCCAAAAAACCATGTGAAAAATCATGCACAAAACATGGGTGGGTCCGCTTATGAGTGGGACCGCACACCAAAAAAAATTTCACCGGGGAGCTGCCCTGGACCCCGACAGGGGGGGCTGCCGGCCCCCCTGTTGCGCCCGGCGCAGCGTACAACGCGTAGGGCTAGTCGTGGAAAGAATATAACACATACCCAACAATTAATCAACTGAACAAATACAACAATTGACTATAGTGCATGTCAATTCCAGTGGAGACCCAGTGGAGAGATAGGTGAAAGGGCAAGATGGACTATCCGTTGCGACTATAGTGATGCATTGATTGCATCACACACACATTGGAGTTGCCAATGAGGATTGTGCAGTCAAGGAAAATCCAATTCAAATTCATTCAAGAGTCTTCTTCAACAAGGATTGTGTAGTGGAGGCAGGCTATCAAGTGGCAAGAAATTAGTGCATGGATTTGCATATTTCTTCTGATTAGTGTGTGACAATTGATTGTACTAAGAGCTTGATGTACTAAGCTTTGTATGAGATTGTTACATGATCTCCATGATACCTAATATATGATAGTTGGGGTTTTTAGCTTCAGGCTTTCCCATTAAACAACTATGTTATGTGCAATTGTTTTTATTGCTTCATGTGTTTGCAATTGAGTGTTTAAATTTCCGCAAAATATTAACAGTGGAAGGATTCTGTATTTAGCAAGAAGATAAATATTGTTAGATCAGTATAATATGGATATATACATGCATCTTGTATATAATTTCTACAGCTCCTCCCGTGATGCAATTTTGTCCATTTCTTTGACCTTCTCCTTGTACACCTTTTTGGACATTCTTACTGGCATATTTCTCATATCAGCTCATTCATCTTTTGAGTTTTTCATAATCTTCCTAAAAATGTAACATGACAATAATATATTTAATTTTTATATTGATATATCAAAAGTAAATATAACAAAATTGATATTTATAAATAATTCTAGACAAACATTTAAAGGAATATTACTTTTTCATTCCTTCTTCTTTTTTTTGTACATTTTTGCTATTAAAAGTATGACATGTCTCATTGACCAATTCTCTGATAACTCTTCCTGTAGTTTAGATAAAATTTGGTTCTTAGAATCATTGGATTGGTTTTTGTATTTTAAATGGAAAGAATGTCTATACATTCATTCCACTAGATCCCTCAAACTTTTGTAAAAGATTTTCCCCCTTTTGTTAACCTCCAACACCACTCCAGATGAGCTAAGGAGCAATTCATTTTCATTTGCGTGTTCTATTTTTTTTCTTTTCTTAGAACAACATTCCTCTTCTAAGTTGTTGCTCCTTGTAGAAAATTAAACAGATGTGAATTAATCGATTGTTTGACACATTTTATCTAATAATTTTAATTATATTATTAATGAAAACTAAAAAAAGAAACTCATATTGGATTGATAGTATTTTTTCATTCACCTGATTCATCCTTTTGTAATTTTTCCATCAAAATTTTACACTCTTCTGGTCCTAGATCAGAAATCATCTTATCGAGCTTCGTCATTTTGTGGATCTACATGATACACAGTAAACAATACATATTAGTTAAACTTACATATAGTTCAAAAATAATATTTTTTGTAAATAATTTACAAATAACTTTTCTTTTTTTTCTTTTCTTGATGTGTTATCAGTATTTTTGTTACTTGATCTCTTGTCATTCATTTCTTTATCAATCTCAAACCTGTGCCATATCATTCATTAATATATTTATAAATAAATTGTCAACTTTTTAAGTAAAAAAAAAAAATGTCAAGTAACAGATATGCCATTCATGGTTAACGTACCGATGCTGGTGCGTGAGTGTCTTAGAAACGCACCGCACAAAAAATATAATAGACCATACGGTGCTCTATGTCAACAAGGAGCACCGGTGCATTACATGTCAATCACCACACCAATTAACCATGATAAAATAATAAAAATCGTTCAGTGTTAGTTTTGTAGCATAAACCGGTGCCATATTTACATATGGTGCACCGATGATTTTTTGTTTTTATTTTTATTTTTATCACATTACTTATGCAGTGCGCTTGTACAATACAGAGCACTGGTGCACTAGGTTACACCGGGCGCACCGATGAAAAAACAAATCTATTTTTTTTAAATTCATGCAAGGGCCTACATGGATTGGGATCCGACTATGCAAATCATCTCGCCGGTTAGATGCCTTAGGTCTATATTTAGCAATACAAACCATATAAATATAAATTGAAAAGCCCCAATTCTGAAATCACAAAAAGAGGGAGAAGAAAGGGCAAAAACAAAAAGAATGTAGGGTTTGTATTTTTTGAAAGTGTTTTTTTTTTTAATCGAAACAGAACGTTCGCGGTGCGGCATAATGAAATAGCGCACCGGCTGCATATTTTACAAATGGCGCACTGAGAAAAAATATTTTGTTTTTAAATTTATTATCATAGTACTTGTGTGGTGTGCTGGGATAATAAAGCGCACCAATGCACTCAGGTACATAGGGCACATCGAAAAAAAATATTTTTTTTTTAATTTACGCAAGGGCCGACTTGAATTGGGATCCGACTATGCAAGTCGTCCCGTGGGTTGGATGTCTTAGGCTTATATTTAGCAATACAAACCCTATAAATATAAATGGAAAATCCCTAATTCTGAAATCACAGAAAGAGGGAGAAGAAAGGGCATAAACAAAAAGAATGTAGGGTTTGTTTCTAAAATGGATTTTTTTTTGCGAAACAAAACGTTCGCGGTGCGCCATAATTAAATAGTGCACCGGTGCCATATGTTACATATGGCGCACTAATATATTTTTTTTTTATCACTGTACTTTCACGGTACGCTGGTATAACAGAGCGCACTAGTGTGCTATGTTACGCAGGGTGCACCGAAGAAAAAAAATCTGTTTTTTTTTTAAATTCACGCAAGGGCCAACATGGATTGGGATCTGACTATGCAAGTCGTCTTGTGGGTTGGATGTCTTATGAATATGCAAACCCTATAAATCTTAATTGAAAAGTCCTAATTCTGAAATTACAAAAAGATGGAGAAGTAAGGGCATAAACAAAAAGATCTAGGGTTTTTGTTTCTAAAAATGGATTTTTCTTATTTTATTTTGTTTTGTTTCTGAAAACTGCAGAAAAAGTAAAAAAAAACAATAAAATTTGATTTTGTTATTTTAATGCATAAAAAGAACTGCAGAAAAAAGTAAAAAAAAAACAATAAACTTTGATTTTTTCTTTTACTGCATAAAACAAACTGCAGAAAAAGTTAAAAAAAACAATAAACTTTGATTTTTTCTTTTACTACATAAAAAAAAAACAATAAACTTTACTCACATCGTTTGAAATTCTATGGTACAAGGTTTGAATCACCAGAGGTTTGGAATTCTGATTGTCTGAATACTGGCGCAAGACAATCATTTTGATCAAGGAGTGGTGGAAAAGGCTTGGAATTTGGTGGTCATAGCTTCTTTTCCTTACAAGTGAGGGCATCTTGTCAATGCTCCAGAAAAGGCAGTATGGTAGGTTCATTAGTTTGACTTTGGTGAAGTGCATTAGTAACCTTATATGATATTAGTAAATCCTGGAGTATCTCTCCTCACAGGTGAAATATCTGATAACTTTCCTCATCAGCAAGGCATACCTCTCTAACAAGTGGGAAAAAGGAAAAACAGTCTTGCAGCCTTGTTGACAGCTTGGTTTTAGGTAGGGTTCATAATAGCTCAACTCCAAATTCTTTTGTTTAAACCGTATCTCACCGATGTCTGGTATACCTATTACTTTGGAAATGGATTCAAATGATAGTTCAAATTTCACTTCGGCTAGGTCAACTTGGCGATTTCGTAAGCCAATGATGAATAATCTAGTCAAGTCGGAGTGGCTTTTGACTTGCTTGACCTTTTAACAAAATTGATAACACCCAACATCCTGAAAGTATGAAAGGATCATGGGAGAGGAGGTAATTTGAATGGTGTCTAAGGGCTCAAACCTATTGGTCCTTCCTCCCTTGTGCTAAGGCTCGGTAGGTCTTTGACTTTCATCACTGCTAGTGTGAATCTCTACTTCAGACATGGTGGCTAGTTCTTTTAGCACAAAAGGCCTTTTGAAAACTATTTGAGGGCCTTTGGGTCAAAGGATGGTAATGAGTGAAGTGAGGGAAAAGTTGTGCAAATGACACCAAGATGAAGCTTTTCAAGAGTGTGTTCAACTTTTTCAGAGGTTTGTTTGCTGTCACTCAGTCTTCTCTGGCATACACAATAGTTTTCTCCTTTTCAAACCCTAACTAAGATATTTAAAATTGATTTTTATGCAGCCTAGGGTTTGGTTTAATTAAGCCTTTAAATATGACTTTACCTGGGAAAATGAAAGCTTTAGAGGCAAGAAAACAAATCACCAACCTTGTGTCTTGAATTTTACAGAAGCTTTGAAGGTGAAAAACTGAAATTTTGACTCCTTTTAGCAATTTTAGACAAACTATGTCTGTGCATAACAAGGGTGCATAGCGCCGGGGCGTAGCATCGGTGCGTAGCACCGATGCATAGTGTCGGGTTGGCTCGGGCAGGTTGGGTTCATAGGAGAGTAGCGCAGGTGCATAACAAGCCGGAGATGGGCCAGTCGGGCCTCAGGAGTGTAGTGCTAGTGCATAACAGGCACTTTTATGCACTTTGTTGTGTCTGTGCATAACACTGGCCTAGGTGCGTAGTGTCGGGCTCTGGGCGCACATAGCAGTGTTAAATAACACTGCGGCTGCCTCTCCTGTGCATAGTGCCAAAGGCTAGGTGTGCAGCACCAGCCTCGGTGCGTAACGCTTGGATATTTTCACCGATTTTCTCAAAAACTTTCGCAACCTTCTCTCAATGGCTTCCTTTGGATTGGAGATGACAAATGGTGCAGGGGGAAGTACCCAAAAGGATTTTATAACCTTCTTTGAAAGATAAATTTGAAGCCAAACCCAATTTTATAATGTTGATTTCCTTTCACTTTTTCTCACTGTGTTTTAGCCTTTTTTGGTCCTGTAGGTGATGTTTTGATTAAAACATTGTTCTTTTTTCACTCCTGGAGGTCTCTTAAGGTTCTCCTTAATTTTGACAATCTTCCTGAAGACACCAAGCCCATGCCTCTCAGCCTATATTTTGGAAAAAGAAATTTTTTGAACTTTTAACACCTATACACAACAAACTCATTATTTTTTCCATTTCTCCCTTTGACTATCATTCTCTATTTGAAACATTCTTTCCTTTGACCTTGTCATTCTTTCTGTGGGAAAAACACCTTTGCCAGCTCTGTGAAGTGTTTTTTATGTCTTAGTCATATTTTTGCAGAATAGTCTTTTGAAAAAGAGGTCCTTGTTGGGAGTTTCACTGTTCTGCTTTAAACCGGGGGTATATCTGTTTTTTTTTAGGTAACTGTTTCTTTTTGAAGTTTGGACAGCTCCCCTTATCAATAATGACCCATGTTTATCTCTTTCGACCACTGGAATATGTCTCTAGTTGTACTTTAGAGAAAGAGGCCTTTGAATTTGGAATTTCTTGTCTCTTCCTACTGATACCCTTCATCATCTTTATGCCTTTGGTGTAGTGGAGTATTCATCTTCATGTCTGCCCTCATTGCTATTCTCTAAAAACCCTGTTTTTACCCTTTGCTGAGGTGGAGTTAGTGCTTGTCTGCCAAACCTTAGGGTAACTGGAAAGCCCTTGAAACCATCTCTTGTGATGAAGGAGGTTTCTTGGTCACTATTTTGACCCTCTTTGTCTCTCTTCCCAAGCTTCTGAGTTTTTAGGGATACTTCAGAAAAACAAACAGTGCTATCTTTTGAGTTGTCAAAAAGACACTTATCAAACTCACTGTTTTATGCCTAAATCCTTCAATGATCTTTTGAAGGGTTTTAGGTGTTCTTTGCCTTTTTAGCCTTAGCATTGCTCTATTACTTGGTCAAAACAGTCATGAATCTTAATTCCCAACAAACACATACCTTGCTGCTTTTTTCTAGGTTTTGAATGGTCTTCTCATGATGACCCTCCTTTTTACCTTACCTCATGGCTAATCTGATGGCTTTTTGGTCTTCTTTGTAGGAATGCAAGCAAAGGGCAGTTGTCCCTCTACAAGTTTCATGTTTGAAGCCAAACAACCTTTTAATGATCTTTTTGATTGATGTACAGTGTCGCTTATCTGCCACTGTATTTTATGACCTACATGGACCTTTTGATGAGCAACACTTCATAACACTCCCTCATTAGAGCATTTTCTTGCTTGTAAAATTAAACCTGTTTGTATCTTGCTACCAGCTGTGGATTCCTTTATTATTTTTTTAGGCCTCATTCTTTGACTCTGTTCAGCTATTGACCATTTACAAAACATTTCTACAGAAATGATTGGACATGGTAAATTTCTCCTTTGCAGGCTTACTGTTTGATCAAGAGGATACCTTTGGAGGTCTTTGATGTTCTTTGGCCAATGATAGGCCTCATCCTTCTGTTCTCTTGACTTCACCTTTGAATACTTGTGGAAATATTGCATTTAGAATCATGGTAGCACATAACCTAGGTGACCCTATTTGAGTTATGGTAATGCCCTTGGCATAGGTTTTTTGACTAAAAAATTTAAATCAGGGTTTGGATGAGGAGACAGGGTTTTTGACACTCTATTATGCACTATCATCCTAGACAACTAGAGAACTGTATTTACTTTAGAGGGCTTTAGAAATGGAGTTTTGAAATCACCATTGCTTGAGGCATTTGGTGAGTAGGAGAAAAGTTTGGCTTAATTGGCGAAATAAGGTATGCAAAATAGAGGGTTTAGGCAAACAGACACATAGTGTTATAGGCAGAGGTGGAAAACATAGCGAGAGAGAGGGACATTGGTCTTGTCTGGGCGATAGATTGGCCATGATTTGACAAGGAAATGGGATAAACAGTAAATTTCTCTTTGAGAAGATTTATAGAACTCACATGATTCTTGAATTCCATTTCTTAGAAATCTAGGACGAAGCATTTAGTCATCTAAACAGGTAAAAAAATATTGATGACTAACAGTGGATCCACTTGGGGAGGGCAGCTCCTTTTCAGGAGGTGTCCAGAATTTCAGATCTCTTGGTTTATGAATACCAGTGCCTCATCCATTAGGTGGATTTTCTTCTTTTCTTTTGCTGCTGCTTTCCTTGAAATAGTGATTTTGAAAATATGAAAGCATGATTAGCTCAACTTCACTTTTACCTACCCAACCTACTCGCCTAAAATTTTTTCTTCCTTAGGTGCACTTGAACTGGAAAACCCATTGACATTTTTATTTTGAAAGCGAAAGCAAACTATCTAATTATACACTTATCTCTTCCTGGAGTCCAGATTAGGCTATTGAACTCCTTTGGTTCTCTACCTATTCTATTCAACTGTCAAGGTTAAATTGTTTGACAGGATTTATTCACTAAGCTAAAAACATGAAATTGAAAGCATGACTAAATTAGGATTAGACAATCTGATTTATCATGGGTTTGTGGCATAAAAACAAGTTGCACACAAATGTTATTTTTGGACAAAATAAGACTAGAAAAATCAGGGCATAAGATACATAGTTTGTTATTCATCCCTATTTTTTTCCTTGGTTCTGTTTTGAGCATGTGGAACCAGTATCTTTCTTTCCTAAACTATTTTCTTCGACAAGTCAAGTTTCAATGTTTTTACCAACATTATTTTCACTAACTTATCAAAAATAAATTTAAAACATGTTCAGCCATGATTAGGCTAGATAGTTGAACAAGACATTCTTTTTGCATCAGCAGTGGCATTTAGGCTTGCACACTTTCAGTATTACTATTTTTTGGGTATGGGGCTGTACCTTGTTTTGAATCTGCCCTCTTTTCTATTTTTTCTATGGTTTTTTGTTTTCTCTCTTTTTGAATTTTTCTTCACACAATGTTATGTGTAATGAGTGAAAATTTCAAAGCTAGGAATATTGACAAAAGTAGTGTTTTAGTGTCCTACCATTGGCAGGACCTCCAAATGTTTCAGTTCCATCAGGTTCTTGTAAAAAGAAGGCATTGTTTCCTATAGCTGAACTGATAATGAATGGCCCTTTCCACAAGTTTTCAAACTTACCATGTTTACTTTTATCTTCTCTCCTTGAGTCCCACTTCAACACATTATCTCCAATCTGGAAATCATTGTCCTTGGTTCTTCTGTAAAAGATTTTCTTCACATTTTCCTGTACTAACTGTGTCTTTTTGTACACCTCCTCTATTGTTTGTTGTAAATGGATAGTTTGGTTCAACCTCCTTTGCATGTCATTTTCTTCTGATTGTACTTCTTGTAATAGTTTCATTACCGGGACTCCCAAAGATGCTGGGAAAATGACGTCCATGCCATACATTAATTGATAGGGAGACATGTCGATTGATTTCTTGGTGGTTAGTCTATCAACCCATAGTGCATGTACTAGCTTTCCATGCCATGCCTTTTGATTCTGTTCCAGAAGCTTCTTAATGATATTGACCAGGATTTTATTAGAGGACTCAACTAACCCATTACCTTGAGGGTAATAAGCTGTGGAATGTCCTAGTGTGATGTGATATTTATAACAAAAGTCAACCATTCTTTTGGATGTAAAGGCAGCTGCATTGTTTGTAATGATTTTCCTGTGGAAACCGAATATAGATAGAATGTTGGTCTTAAGAAATTTGATAATGACTGAATTGGTGGCATTCCTAGAGGGGATGGCTTCTATCCTTTTGGTAAATTAATCAGTAGTGGTGAGGATCCATTTTTGTTGGGTAGATGAATAAGGGTGGATTTCTCCAATGAAGTCTAAACCCCATTGTTGAAATGGAGCTTCAACAATGATCGGATGTAAAGGCAAAAGTAAAAGCTTTCTCTTTCCATCGAAAATTTGGCATTTATGGCAAGTCATGACTGGTTTGTGGGTGTCGGAGAACAGGGTGGGCCAATAGTAACCAGCTCTAAGGATATTGTTAGCCATGGTTTTCCAATAAAAATGCCCCCCACATTCTCCCTCATGCATTTCATGCATGATATTTCCTGCATCATCCTCAAGCAAACATTTAAGCAATATACCAATAGTATTATTTCGATATAGAACTTCATCTAAAATGAAAAATTTTAAATATTTTTGTTTCAGGAATCTAGCTTTTGTCTTTGATAAGGTAGGAGGAGCATTAAGATAGAGTAGCTCATAAAGAATATCAGCATACCAAGGTGAATTTTAAAATACTTCTTCAACATGAGGAGTTGTGCATTCTTCTTGTACTTCGAAAGAGTAAAAAAAATTCATATCTAATGCTTGGAGATTTGTTTCAGCCATGAGTTTTGCAAGTCCTTGTCCTTTAACTAGTTTAGTGGGTTTTATTTCTAAATCATATTCTAAAATAATAGCAATCCACTTTCCCCTTTTACCATCGAGATCCTGATTTAAGATATCTTTGACAGCTATGTGTGGAACAAAAGCAATAATATGAGAATGCAAAATATAAACTCTGAAGTCTTTCAATGCTTTTATTAATGCGAAGGCATGTTTTTCCATGATGTTATATTTTAAGGGAGCATCCCTAAGGGATTTGCTGAAGAAAGCTATGGGTTTTTCTTGTCCCATTGCATTTTTTTGTAACAACACCGCAGCCACAATATGTTCAGATGCAAATGAGAAAATATAGAAGTATTTGGTGAAATCATGACTTATTAGAACTGGTGTTTGGGTGAGTGCTTTTTTAACCAATTCAAAAGATTGTTTGGCCTCCAAAGTCCATTTAACTCCTACCTCTTTTTTTATCATGTTTGTAATATTTCTCAAGACTTCTGCAAGTTTGGGAATGAATCTTCTTAAGAAGTTGATTTTCCCAATAAAGGATTGCAATTCCTTAATGTTTCTAGGATGGTTGATTTGCAATATGCCTTCAATTACTTTGGGGTCTATTTTGATTCCTTATTTAGAGATTATATGGCCGAGGAGTTTTCCTTCATTGAGACCAAACAATGTTTTCTTGGGATTCAAAGATAGGCCATATTTCCTACATTTTTTGAAAACTTTTCTTAAGTGGACTAAGTGACCCTCATTGGCCTTGGAGTAAACAGTGATCTCATCAAGGTAAATGACTATGAAGTAGCCTATGTCTTCTGAAAAGACTATGTTCATGGCTCTTTGAAAAGTGGCCCCTACATTCATCAATCCAAACGGCATTTTAACATACATGAATGTGCCCCAAGGAGTGGTGAAGGAAGTTTTGTGTTGATCAATCGGGAATACTAGCACTTGGTTGTAACCGGAAAAACCATCGAGTAGTGAGATTCTTTTAGGGTCAACTACCTTTTGTAGTATGTGGTCCATTCTAGGCAAGGGATAGTTGTATTTTAGGGACGACTTATTTAGATTTCTAAAGTCATTGCAAAGTCTGATCTCTCCGGTTTTCTTCCTAACTGACACAAGGTTGGAAACCCATTCAGAGTATCTAAGAGGAACTATTATCCCAACGTCATACATCTTTTTGATCTCTTGTTCAACCGGAGGTAATAAGACAAGGTTTATTCTTCTTAAATTTTGTTTGAAAGGTTTCTAGTTCTTCTTGAGAGGGATTTTGTGTTGAATAATGCTTGTGTCATAAGATTTTAAATCTTGATACCCCCATGTAAACACATCTTTAAACTCCTTGAAGAGCTCAATATATTTCTGTTTTATGTGAGGAGGAAGGGTCTTAGAAAGTTTGATCATTTTAGGTTCCCTAGTGCTTCCTATGTTGTATTCCTCTACATCGGCCTCAGTAGATTCTATCTATTTTTTTAGCTACATCATTAAAATCGAACAACTCTTCCAAAGGTGCAAGGCCTCTTGGTGATGTGTCATTCTTACAGTGTAAAACTTCAAGGTCTCTTTGGTCTAGGTCTTCATATATCTCAGCTATATAAGGATGTGTCATCATATTTATATCAGAAAAAGAGGGCAACTCTGATTCATGATCTCTATCTTCAGCAGGACTGCCTTCCTCATGTTTTAAGCTAGGTTTAGTCAATGTAAATTCATTCCTAGATTGTAGGAGATCATCAATTTGCTCATCACCCTAAAATACCTGCCAATGATTAATGTTTTCAGGTGCTGTAGGATGATGTTTGACTTTGATAGGGTTTTTTTCATTTGCAAGTGGTATTTGGAAATTTCTGGCAGCAAAGGCAAGCTCGTTGGCAAGGCTATTTTGGGCTCTAGGAATGTAGGTGAGCTCATATTTCTCGAAAGTTTTGAGGAGGTCTAGGGCTGCATTTCTGTACTCTCTTAACCTTGGGTTCTTGGTTGAGTATTCACCTTTGATATGTTTAATGACCAGCTCTGAATCTCCCTGGTCTGATATTTTCTTAGCTCCTAAGTCTTTAAGAAAGTGTAAACTGAGAAGGAGAGCCTCATATTCTGCAATGTTATTAGTACACTGAAATTCCAATCTATAAGAATGGCCCTCATTTTTGTTATGTATCCAAACACCAGCCCTTGAACCGACCTTTCCACATGAACCATCAAAGCTCATGTTCCAAAGTGTTTCTATTTCATGTTTATCACTGAGTTGTTGTTTAGGGTTGCTAGAGTTTTGGTTATCATTTTCCTCATTTGAGGGTGAGTATGAGTGTTCCGGTAAGCCTAGCTCTTTCTTACTTCATTTTGTTTGTCCACTAATCTCATTCTCATTATACAAGATAAAAGAATACAAATATGAATGTATGGAATAAACCAGGGTGTTGTTAGGCCTATCTGGGCTACTCACCATATATTTCATGTGGGATTCTTGGTAGAATATTTTGGTTTGATTGAAAACAGGGATAGTAGCATAAGACATGTCAAGTTGGAGTTTCCCCAGAAGTTTGGCTCCCCAAGATTGGGACAAAAGCATGCCATATTTGGGGGGAATGTCAGCCACGACTATATCCATGACCAAGCTCTTAGCAGGAATTTGTGCCAGATTGACACATAATTCCTTGATCAGGCCCAAGCATTTAACTCTGCTTGAATCGAAGATATACATATCTTTCTAGGGCCTAGTTATTTCTAGGCCCAATCTTTCCATCACTACCTTCAGCATGAGGTTGTGAGAGGCACCAGAGTCTAGCATGGCATTATGTAGGATTTTGTCGTGTATGTTTAGGCTAACATAGAATGGGGGAATGGCTCCTTCTTGGTATTTTCCATCTACTTTGGGTCCAAATAATAGTTCTGGTTTATCATCTGTCAAATTCAGAGTGTTCGTATCATTTCCTATGTTCAAGACTTTAAAGACTTGGGAGCGGTACATACCCTAAGCTACCAGTTCAGTGAGAGGGATGGTTATTTTGATTTTAGTGATATCTCCTTCAAAACTGAAAGGTACTTGGGTTTTAGACATATTTACATCAGTTTTATCAGCCATAAATTTCTCTACATTTTTAATTTGCTGATTTTGGTTCAGGGCTTTGGTCATTAGAGTTTTCTCAGGGCCACTTGCAGAGGTGCTAGGATAGCTTGTGTCAACTCCTGGTTGGCTAGTTTTATCCTTGTTGGGATTAGTTTTCTTAGCCATGGTGCTATTATTGTCTGTTGTTCTTTTAAGAATGTTTTTGGGAGTTTTATTAATAGCAGTGTTTGAGTTGTTTTTCCTGGAGTTGTCTTGTTTTTTATTACTCCTAAGATCATATTGTCTATGGATTTCCATCATGGAATTTTTTAATCCCATTTTGTGGTCTTTGAAATCTTCATAGCTTGTTTCATCTTGGTTTGAGGAGAAAAAACCTTGTTCTTCTTCTATGAGAAAAACCTCACCCTCACTATCAGAGCCTATTAAGTTTAGATGATTCTCATTTGGTTTTTCAATATCTCTTTCCCCTTTGTCAACATAGTTATCTTGGAAGGGTGGCCTGATTTTTTGATCATTTTCCCTTGGTCTGTTTTGGGGCGAGTCTCTTCTAAAATTCTGATTCTAGTTTCTGTTTTGGGGATTTGTTTGGCTGTGCCTAGGGGGTGTTCTTTCATTTATGCTTATTCTCTCCATCATTCTTTCCATGGTCCTAAGAAGGTTATCCATCTTGGAATCAGATGAGGAGGTGGAGGGCATGGTGTCTTCTTTGTATGTAACCCTATTTCTGATCTTAGCCTAGCTATTTTTTCAATTAAGTTGGCCTCTACACTTATAGCTCCTTTTTCCATGTATTCTAAAGTTAGGGGCTCTCTTTCTCTTTGTTGATAGGCCATATCGAGGTCAAAACCCTCTGGGAATTTAGCTAAGGCTAGGCCTAATGGGGGTTTCGTGTTTGGCGATAGTGCATTGTAAACACTATTGAACCTAGTGCAATAGTCTTGGACACTTTCTCCCGTGCTTATTTTGAGATTGCTATATTCCGAAAGGATTTGAAGAGGGTTTTTCTTGATTTACCATTTTTTTATGAAAGTTTGGTAAAGGGAAGGGAGATCATGCATGTTGTTGGGAGTTAGGCTTTTGAACCATTTCTTAGCTTCTCCTCCTAGGGTTTGGGAAAACATCCTCATCTTCATTCTTTCCTCTTCTAATTCTATGTATTCAAAAGCATCATTCATTCTATCTACATGTTGTTGGGCGGTAGTGGATTCAGCCCTGATGAAGTGTGGGATTCTGGACTGGTAATCATTTTGCAAAGGTACCAATGGTTGCGGTAACACAAGGGGCGCATACCATGCTTTCATGGTGGGAGCTAATGGTGGATTTAAAAGTGGAGGATTTGTGCTATGAGATGGAGTGGTTTACACAGTGGTGGTGTGAATGGGTGTGGTGGAAGTATTTGGACCAATAAACTGATTCTGAGCAGACTTGGGGTGAAAAGAGCCAAAGTGGTGGAGAAGTTGGAAATCAGGTGGTGTGGAAGGAGAAACTTCTCTACTAAGACTCTACTACAAGTCTATGGGCTCAAGATCGGTATGGTCGATTCTACTTTGTGACTTGGTTCTGAAAAGGTTTTTGGTATGGTGCAAGTCAAACTGGGAATTTTGCAAGGCTGTAAGTTGTTCAAGTAGATAGCTTGCTTTATGAATGGTCCTATTAGTAGCTAAGTTTCCAGTTTTAGAGGTTTTCCACAAAATCTTTTTTGGGTCATCAACAATAGTAGGAGGGTTTGGGTCCGGATGAGATCTGGTATTGATTCTTCGTGGAGATAGATTTCAAATTCAAAATTTAGAGAGGCTAAAAGTTTATGAATGCTTTCGGAAGGTTGTCCTCTCTAGGTGCTATCAAACTTGCACAGTGTGTGACTAGGTATCTAGACTTCTTAGGGCTGGTTTGATGCAGTCCTACAAGATTCTATAGATACTTAGCAAAATTTAGAAGGCCTACTGGAGGCTAGTGGAGTCACCAGGTGGATATTTTTAGTTGTTTTGAAGATATGTCATCTATGGTCCACCACCAATATCGAAAAAAAGCCAATCTAGAAATATTTTGGGGTTTTCTAAGTTTCTATATGTAGCCTGAAGGTTTGTAAGAGTGTCCTATAGTTGAGTCATCAATTTTCTAAGATGGTGCAAAAGCTAGATTCTACTCTTAGGCTATCAGTTAAGTTTTTTATGATTTGACGAAGGTTTCTGAAGTCCTAAGGGATACTTAGTTTTTCACTGACATGAGAGGTTGCATCATAATCACCATTGTGTTAGTGATAGTGATGAGGTAGCTATAAATCATAGGATACTATTTGATGAAGGGATTCTGGATTCCTAAGAGATAATTAGATTGTTATGAACTCAGAAGGTCCCACCGTGATCGCCATTATGTTAGGGTCCCGTAATTTGGTAGATTGTCTAAAACAAATGACAGAGTAACATCAAACTAGTCTTTGGAGTCCTAGGCCCTAGCCTTCCTGGACTCAGAGAGGGCTCTCTCTATTATGCGAAGGATGTGAACTTGTTCGCTTTGAATGATTGATTTTAGGATAGTTGTTAAGTGTAATTTGTTTGTTTTTTTGGGTTGGGGTAATATGACAAAGTAGGATAGGTGGAATGAGAGATTATCAAATTAATAGGGCTATGGGGTCAGATGAAGTCGCGGGTGTCTAGATGATGAAGCAGAGTGTATTGCAGGGCCGATTTAGCAAGGTTAATGGATCCTTTGGGTGATGTATGAGGTGTAATGAACATTAATTTTGGGAAAAACTAAGAGGTATTAAACATATGTAGCTTGAAAGAAATAACTCATGAGGTAGGGAAAACCATTAATCTCTATGAACAATACTCAAACTGATAAACATGTAATGTGAACATTCTGGTGATACATAGAAGCATTAGAACTCCTAACTTTAGAAATTCACCTTCAGCTTTTTGAGAAAACACATAAGATAAACAAACAACTCAATATATGGAGAGGGAAATCCTAAAAAACATATACCAAACTATCGGGAACTATGAAACAAGTTGGTAAGCATGGGCAAAGGTCAAGATCGAAACGAGACCTCTTTGTCTTAACCTAATCAATCAATATTCCATAGAAAAGCTTCAAAATAGGGTTTTGAAAACTTTAAATAAGCAAGGCGTACCATGAATCATATTTATAAGCTAACATACTAACCATTCATGAAACAAAAACAAGTTTTAATGGGCCTAAGGAGCAATCAAGAATTCTGTAAGTTGACTAAAAGAGGAAAACATCAAAGCTATAGCAAACAAGAGGTTGGAGGTGCTTCCATGAGCATATCTCAACCTATACTTTTTTGATCTATAGCAACCAGGAAAACTGAAACAAAGTGAGGACAAGAAAATGTTAACACGTTAGGAAAACATCACCATTCACCAAGCTATGGAATCCTGCAAGCAAGCTTCTCCAACATCAAGCCACACAAGCCATTCATTCACTTCATAAAACCAATATCTTGTCCAAGCTCATAAAACCATGTATTTCTATTAAAAACATCAAGTCCCAACTATTTACAATGAATCCTCATGCCTTATATAACAAATGAGGAGAGGAGAGCCTACTAGAGCATCTAGAAGCCTATTGGCCAAAGAGAAATATCCTAACTTGTCCTTGAGGCTTTGCAAAGCCCAAGGCACAAAAATATCTAAATAAATATCTTTTCCGACTATAAATGGAAATAAAATTGACTTTTAGGCCTAACATGCCAAGGAAAAATTTCCAAACGCACATTTTTCCCACTTAGCCATAGGAGCATATCATATGTGTCAAACAGTGACAAATTTCCAGGTGCGTAGCACAGAAATAGGCCCCGTTGCAGCAGTCGTTTGGAGGTATTCTCGACACCGGATTTGGATCCGTGATGGCTCGTTGGAAATCCCAATGAGTCTACTTTCAAAAAATCTTTGAGGTGTGCTGATTGGATGCCATTTACCTTCTCAAAAATCAAATCTCATAGGACTTCTCTGTGCGTAACACCTGGTCTGAAACGGAGGCAGAAAGGTTAGATTTTTGATGTTTTTTGACCTTTTGAGGGGGTAAAACTACTCCAAATGATATGAAAATTGGTGATTAGACTATTGGTGATGTGAAAAATCCAGAAATTTAAACTTTGAGAGTTGAATATTCACCAAATTTGTGCATAGCGCCTAGGGTGCTGCGCTCCTAGGGGTCAAAATTTGGAAAAAACAAAAAGTTATCCAAATTGCCTCAAAATTTGTAGAGAGACCCCTCAAGAGGTTTTGGATACCTATTGAGAAGCCTCAACCAAGAAGCCAAGGTTGTCATGCACTCTGGCTCTTTTTAGGTCTTCTAGTTCAATGAGGGCCTTCTTTAGCTTGGCGCTAGCAAGCATGCTTTTCCTTGCATAATGTTTGGCCATTTCCTTTTGTAGGGAAAGGCCCCTCTTGATCTCCTTGAAATGCTTATGTTCCTCTTTGTAATAGTAGATGACCCTTTGAGCCATATTAAAATCCCTTTCCCACTCCTGAAGCTATGCATCTTTTTCCAAGAGGAGCAACCTAGTTTTCATCTCTTGGTCCTCATTGTCACTATCTAGCTCAATGAATTGAGATCCTTGAGAAGTCTTCTTGATCCTTTTTCTCCTTCTTACCTATACCTTCTACTCACCTTTTTCCACCTTTCCCTTTCCTTTGTCTTGATGCTTGATTGCTGGAGGAGAGATGGCCCCTTGCCTTTTTGAGGTAGCAAACACATCTCTTCTACCTCTATGATAGGTGCATGTGAGAGGTTTTATGATGGTGTCTCTACCTTTGGAGGTGCCACAAGCCTTGTCATCTTTTTCATCATAAGAACCACTGTTTTGGCCCTTTTTCTCATCATGGGGCTCACTGATTTTAACTCTGTTTTCTTGCTCACTGTCTCCTTCTTGAGAGGCTACCTCTTCTTGGTCATCATCACTCTGCTATTCCTCTCCTTCACACTCTGTTTCTGCCCCATAATCTTCATCATTTTCACCACTTTCATCATCTTTATCAAGCTCTGCATTTGCCTCAATGTTTTCAACCTTTTCTTCACTTGCATATTCCTCTTGATCTTTGATGTCATCATTTTGTTTTTTGTTGTTGCTATTATCACTTTCCTGCTCACTACTGTCCTCTTCCTTGTCTTCTTCATCTTCCTCAGCTTCTACCTCATTGTAGTTTTCCTCATTATCTTCATCTATGTCAGTTTCTACCTCACTGTCCTCTTCCTCATTATCATCATCTGTTTGCTCTTCATTAGAGCCACTGTCAGCTTCTTCACTTGGTACATTAGGAGAAGGGATAGGGGTGTATTCCTCCATGGAGAAGGCATATGGAGAGATGATGGAGGAGTGAGGTAGGTGATTGTGAAGTGGAGGGTAGATTATACTGAATGAAGGCTTTGGGGTTTGTAAACACATCATGTGAGATGAAGACTTCCCAAGGGATTCCTTGCTACTCCAACTGGTGCAAGACAATCATTTTGATCAAGGAGTGGTGGAAAAGGCTCGGCATTTGACGGTTATTGCTTCTTTTCTTGACAAGTGAGGGCATCTTGTCAATGCTCTAGATAAGGTAGTATGGTAGGTTCATTATTTTGAATTTGGTGAAGTGCATTAGTAACCTTATATGATATGAGTAAATCTTGGAGTATCTCCCCTCACACGTGAAATATCTGATAATTTGCCTCATCAGCAAGGCATACCTCTCTAGCAAGTGGGAAAAAGGAAAAACAGCCTTGCAGCCTTGTTGACAACTTGGTTTTAGGTAGGGTTCATAATAGCTCAACTTCAACATCTTTTATTTAAACCATATCTCACCGATGTCTGGTATACCATTTGCTTTGGAAATGGATTCAGATGAGAGTTCAAATTTCACTTCGGCTAGGTCAACTTGGTGATTTCATAAGCCAATGACGAACAATCTAGTCAAGTCGGAGTGGATTTTTACTTGCTTGACCTTTTCAAAAAACTGATAACACCCAACATCCTGAAAGTGTGAAGGGATCATGGGAGAGGAGGTAATTTGAATGGTGTCTAAGGGCTCAAACCTATTGGCCCTTCCTCCCTTGTGCTGAGGCTCGGTAGGTCTTTCACTTTCATCACTTTTGGTGTGAATCTCTACTTCAGATATGGTGGCTGGTTCTTTTAGTACAAAAGGCCTTTTGAAAAATGTTTGAGGGCCTTTGGATCAAAGGATGGTAATGAGTGAAGTGAGGGAAAAGTTATGCAAATGAAGGAAAGATGAAGATTTTCAGGAGTGTGTTCAACTTTTTCAGAGGTTTTTTTGTTGTCACTCAGTCTCCTCTAGCATACACAATAGTTTTCTCCTTTGCAAATGCTAACCAAGATAGTTAAAATTTATTTTTATGCAGCCTAGGGTTTGGTTTAATTAAGCCTTTAAATATGACTTTACCTAGGAAAATGAAAGCTTTGGAGGCAAGAAAACAAATCACCAACCTTGTGTCTTGACTTTTACAGAAGCTTTGAAGGTGAAAAACTGAAATTATGACTCCTTTTAGCAATTTTAGAAAAACTCTGTCTGTGTGTAACACCGGTGCGTAGCACTGGGTCGACTCGGGCTGGTCGGGCTCATAGGAGAGTAGCGCAGGTGCGTAACAGGCCAAAGATGGGCCAATCGAGCCTCAGGAGTGTAGCGCCGGTGCGTAACAGGCAGTTTTATGCACTCCGCCATGTCTGTGCGTAACACCGTCCCAGGGGCATAGCGCCGGGTGTTGGGCACGCAGCACAGTGTTAAATAACATTGTGGCTGCCACTCCTGTGCGTAGCGCCGGCCTCGGTGCATAACGCCTGGATATTTTCAACAATTTTCTCAGAAACTTTCGAAACATTCTCTCACCCGCTTCCTTTGGCTTGGAGATGACAAATGGTGTGGGGGGAAGTACCCAAAAGGCCTTTATAACCTTCTTTGAAAGATAAATTTGAAGCCAAACCCACTTTTATAATGTTGATTTCCTTTCACTTTTTCTCACTGTGTTTTAGCCTTTTTTTGATCCTGTAGGTGATGTTTTGATCAAAACATTGTTCTTTTTTCACTGCTGGAGGCCTCTTAAGGTTCTCCTTAATTTTGACAATCTTCCTGAAGACACCAAGCCCATGCCTCTCAGCCTATATTTTGGAAAAAGAACTGTTTTGAACTTGTAACACCTATACACAAAAAACTCATTATTTTTGCCATTTCTCCCTTTGACTATCATTCTGTATTTCAAACATTCTTTCCTTTGACCTTGTCATTCTTTCTGTGGGAAAAACACCATTGCCAACTCTATGAAGTGTTGTTTATGTCTTAGTCATATTTTTGCAGAATATTCTTTTGACAAAGAGGTCCTTGTTAGGAGTTTCACTATTCTACTATAAAGCAGGGGTATATCTATCTGTTTTTAGGTCACTATTTCTTTTTGAAGTTTGGATAGCTCCCCTTATCAATAATGACCCATGTTTGTATCTTTTGGCCACTGGAATATGTCTCTAGATATTCTTTAGAGAAAGAGGCCTTTTAATCTGACATTTCTTGTCTCTTCCTACTCATACCCTTCATCATATTTATGCCTTTGGTGTAGTGGAGTATTCATCTTCATGTCTGCCCTCCTTGTTATTATCTAAAAACCTTGATTTTACCCTTTGATGAGGTGGAGTTAGTGCTTGTCTGCCAAACTTTAGGGTAACTGGAAAGCCCTTGAAACCATCTACTGTGATGAAGGATGTTTCTTGGTCACTATTTTGACCCTCTTTGTCTATCTTCCCAAGCTTCTAAGTTTTTAGGGATACTTCAGAAAAACAAAAAATGTTATCTTCTAAGTTGTCAAAAAGACACTTATCAAACTCACTATTTTATGCCTAAAGCCTTCAATGATATTTTGAAGGGTTTTAGGAGTTCTTTTCCTTTGTAGCCTTAGAATTTCTCTATTACTTGGTCAAAACAGTCATGAATCTTAATTCCCAACAAACAAATACCTTGCTACTTTTTTCTAGGTTGTGAATGGTCTTCCCATGATGACCCTCCTTTTTACCTTACCTCATGGCTAATCTGATGGATTTTTGGTCTTCTTTGCAGGAATGCAAGCAAAGGGCAGCTGTCCCTCTACAAGTTTCATGTTTGAAGCCAAAAAACCTTTTAATGATCTTTTTGAATGATGTACAGTGTTGCTTATGTGCCACTGTCTTTTATGACCTGCATGGACCTTTTGATGGGTAGCACTTCATAACACTCCCTCATGAGAGAATTTTCTTGCTTGTAAACTTAAACCTATTTGTATCTTGCTACCAGTTGTGGATGCCTTTATAATATTTTTAGGCCTCCTTCTTTGACTATGTTCTGTTGTTGACCATTTACAAAACATTTCTGCAGAAATGCTTGGACATGGTAAATTGCTCCTTTGCAGGCTTACTGTTTGATCAAGAGGATATCTTTGGAGGTATTTGATGTTCTTTGGCCAATGATAGGCCTCATCCTTGTGTTCTCTTGACTTCACCTTTGAATACTTGTGGAAATAGTGCATTTAGAATCATGATAGCACATAACCTAGGTGACCCTATTTGACTTATGGTAATGTCCTTGGCATAGGATTTTTGACTGAAAACTTTGAATTAGGGTTTGGATGAGGAGACAAGGTTTTTGACACTATATTATGCACTATCATCCTAGACAACTAGAAATATGTGTTTACTTTAGAGGGCTTTAGAAAGGGAGTTTTGAAATCACCATTTCTTGAGGCATTTGGTGAGTAGGAGAAAAGTTTGGCTTACTTGGTGAAATAAGGTATGAAAAATAGAGGGTTTAGGCAAAAAGACACATATTGTTATAAGAAGATGTGGTAAAAATAGTGAGAGTGAGGGACATTGGTCTTGTCTAGGTGATAGATTGGCCATGCTTTGACAAGGAAATGGGATAAACAATAAATTTCTCTTTGAGGAGATTTCTAGAACTCACATGATTCTTGAATTATGTTTCTTAGAAATATAAGATGAAGCATTTAGTCATCTAAACAGGTAAAAATTACTAATGAATAACACCTTAATCGAACCTCACTGGTGCGTCGAGTTATAAAATGGCACTGGTGCGCATTACAAAAACGCACCGGTGTGGTTATCTATACATTACGCACCGAAATTACATTTAGGTTTGTGCACCAAAATTTATTGTTGTTTTGCTCAAATGCAGGGAGAAAATATCATATAATATATGGAATGGAAAATTCTTCAAAATCCAGCTCATTCCATAATATTCCTCAAAGTCCATCACAGAGTTCTCCCTATCCATCTCGAGACGTAATATTTAATTCAAATTTGTTTTATATTTTCACTATCTAATTGAATTTATGTTTTTTATCCATGCAATCAATCATGCAGAACTTAATTAAATTTATAATGTATAAAAATTTATAGGTTCATGCAGATTCAACATCGAGTTCAGATGCACAAAATATTCAAACTGCTCCAAAATGTTGGAATTTCTTATCAGGAGCTGCATACCGCAAGGCGCATTTGGTAGATGAAAATGGACAACCGCTTCACCCTGCCAATTGTAACAATATTGCATCTTCTAACCACAATCCCGGGACACTGATGGTAATTATAATTATAATTTTTTGGTAGATATATTGATTAATATGTAATTATTTCAACGTCAAAACAATTTATAATCATGCAATATTGTCAACGTGGTTACTAATTGATATCATATATTTTGTACTAATCATGTTCAAATATTTTTTTTTTAATTATTAGGATTCTAGTGATGATGAACGACCTACCTAGCATCTTCCATTGCACCCCACGACAATTTCAAATCATGAGAAGACTGAATTAAGAGAAAAAATCACAGAGGAACGATACCAAGAATGGTTGAATCAACCACCGATTCAATTCCTGCTATGTCCAGATTCACCAATTAGGAATGACTACAGCAATAGTAGTTCTTCACAAGCTGGCAATGGAGGCAATCAAATAGAGGTTGGTATGGATGTTTACTTAAGGGATACGACTGCCATGGAGACAATGTTGTTAGATGCATTCCAAAACGATGATCATCTAGGGGCCGATGATGCTCATATCACTGACACCTTTTTCGAAAGCCTTAAATTTGCTTCCACCACCCCTCTCTTTGGACTTGGAGGTTAGTCAAAGTCTACCTAGTTGGGGACAATGATGTTGCTGTACAACTTGAAAGCAAATTTTGGCTTGTTGAATGCATGTTTCTCAGAACTT
The DNA here is from genome assembly GCA_034641835.2 of Pinus albicaulis. Taxonomy (NCBI): domain Eukaryota; kingdom Viridiplantae; phylum Streptophyta; class Pinopsida; order Pinales; family Pinaceae; genus Pinus; species Pinus albicaulis. The sequence continues at coordinate 1,272,597,195 of CM076583.1, read as the reverse complement.
TTGAGGTAAGTTACCATAAAGTACTCCCTTATATAAATTTGAAATATAATCAGTACACTGCAATGAACATTACAAATGGTAAATTTTATGAAAATTAATAATTATATCAACATTAATGTACATTTATTAATATATTTTCCCATGATCACCAACTACAGGTTATTCAAAGATAAGGTTCTTTTGAGTGATAATGTCTTGCCCGATAGATGCGAAGAGGCAAAGAAATTGTTGAAAATGTTGGGTGTTGAGTACATATCATATCATGCATGTCCAAATTATTGTATTCTATATAGAGGATAATATGCAGAAAAAGAGATGTGTCCGAAATGTGGGCATGATAGGTATGATAAATAAAAAAAGAAGGGTAAATCACATACTGGTCCTCCTTTTAAGATATTGAGGTACATGCCTATAATCCCAAGGATTCAAAGGCTCTTTCGTTGCAAATAATTAGCTATGTTGTAGGGATGGAATGCCTCACACAGAAGTGAGTTGGGAGTTATGCGAATCCTAACTGATTCAATAGCCATGAAGCATATAGAGGATACATGGTCCAAAAAATTCAAGGATGAAGTATGAAGTCTATGACTCAGCATAGCCATGGATGGCGTCAACCCATATTCCCTCCAGAACACCAACTATTCTATTTGGCCTGTAGCAGTGATCAATAACAATATCCCCCCATGGTTGTCTGTGAAGAATGAACATGTTATGTTGGCTCGCATAGTCCCTGGTAGAAGACAAGTGAAGAATATGGATGTCTACTTACAACCACTGGTAGATGAATTGAAGGAATTATGGGATGGGATAAATGTATATGATGTATCAAGACCCATTGTAGCAGGGAGGAGTTTTACGTTGTATGGCATATGTGCTTACATGACACATGATTATCTAGGCTTAGGAGTTTTTGATGGTAAATTACATGTTTAATTTATTGATTTGTTTATATACATAAAAATCTTCTTTCACATATTAGTTATTTAATTCATTGTAATATTTGTTCTGATATTCATGATATTCTTTAACGTTCCATGCATATTAATTAATGTATACAAATATAATCTCGTAGGTCTTGTAACAAAAGGGTATTTTGGATGTAAATGTTGTGGACCTTCTTTGAAATCTAGATGGTCCAAGGACCTATGAAAGCCAAAGTATGATTGCTCCAGGGTATTCCTACCAGAAGAACACCCTTACAGAAGAGCAACATACACTTTTAATGGTAAATGAGAGAGAACCCAAAGGCCTCCAATAATGACACCAGCTAAATGGCTTAGAGCATATGAGAGAGAGAAGGAGGAGTTCATATAAATGTTCGATTCAAATGGGGAGCCTATGTTCGATGATCCAGATCTCTTTGACACCTATGTTGAGAAATTTCCCATTGGGATGAAAAGGAAATCTATCTTTTATGACCTCTCATATTAGGAGCATATTAAGATTACCCACTTATTATATCCCATGCATATATTTAAAAATGTTTCATATTCTTTATGGAGGCACATATCATCGAAACAAAGTGACACATTGGCTGTTATGAAATATCTTATTACTTTAAAAAATAAAAAGAAACATTGGCTAAGACGATTAGAAAGTACGGGATCAGAGGCAGGCACTGGTCCCTCTAATTCATGGTTTTTCAAAGAAGGTGTTTTCCCATGGATTTTAAAAAATATGATATATCTTTGGCAAAGGAATTTATAAGGGATGTGAGGGTGCCAACTCCATATGGGTCTTCACTACGACGCTACTTCACTGTGGATGACCATTTGTCGGGGTTGAAATCGCATGACCATTTGAATATTCGAAGAGTACCTATAATGTCAAAAGCATGATTTTATTATTTTTTATATTAATAAATTTAATCCCATGTGGGGATCATAAAACATAACTAATTTTGTATATTATTGCACGTGTTTATAACTTTGCAGTGTCATTATCCTTTTTTCATGCGTGGGTGTGTGAAACATGAATTCCCTTAAGACCTAGGACTAGCTATATCTAAATTATCCGCATTTGTACGTTGGATCACGTCAAAGGAGATTCATGTGGCTAGCATTCCACGGTGGCGTCAAGAGATAGTTGAGATTGTTTGTATGTTTGAGAAGGAACTGCCGATGAGTTTCATGGACTTATAGGTTCATCTTCTAATCCACCTATTAGATGAGGTTGAATTAGTTGTGGTTTCTTGTCGTTGGATGTTCTTCTTAGAGAGGCACATGAAGAAATTGAAAGGTTTTGTTCAACAAAGGGCAAAACCCGAGGGGTCTATGGCAGAGGGGTACATATCGTATGAGTATTTATATTATGATAGTGAGTACATCAATAAGATCGACAATAGACCAGGTGCAGTGATTTGGGACGATGAAAGGGATGAAGACAAAAGAGAAGGGGAGTTGCTCCAAACGAGCAAAAAAAAATGCTTGATAAAGAGTAAGCGACTTATAATTGTTTAAATTTACAAAAACTAATTAATATTCATGTTGAACTTTGATATAATGTATATTTTGATCTCTAAGTACTATATAATTTTGGTTTGATTTCATCAGCGAATGCAGAAATTGAAGCAATCAATAAATTCATTCTTTACAATTCTGAAGTGACACAGTCGTAGGTTGCATTGTACGAACAAAAGAAGATGAAATGGGATAGTGACGGGAAAGAATTTAGATGGTTGAATGGTAGAAGTGTGCCTTATCTCGATAATTTAAAAGAAAATATGCCAAAAATATGCCCCAACAGTTGGGTTGCTGACCAAGTTAGAGAGAAATACAGTGCTACCGGTCGTTACCCGCGTGCTGAAGATGACGCACTAAACGTAGGGATTGGGTGCAGCAACTAGGTAATATTTTTTTTAATTTATATGTAAATTTGAAACTTATATTAAGACATCTACATTTCATATTTTAACTATTGGGTTATATTATAAGACACATGACACTATAAATTTTTTAACTTTTTTATAATAGGTGCATTTGTTCCCATCTAGGTGGGCATATGGACACCATTTTTGCACAGAAAATGCCGATGCTGGAAACATCACACAAGACTGTGGAGTGGAAGTAGAGTTCGATCAATCTAGTCAATCTAGCCACTGTGATCAAAACCTAGTACGAGGGACATTAGGTTACGTCGGAAAGGTAGAAGAGATCATTGAAGTGGATTTCTCTTCTTTCCAATGTGTTATTTTTAGGTGCAAGTGGTGGGACACCTTTCATCGGAATAATGTAAAGGAAGATTGCGATAGTAGACTGATATGTATCAAATCTAGAAAGATGTGGGATGAAGCTAAGGAGCCCTATGTTTTCCCTAAACAGTGCAACCGGGTGTTTTTTTACCCAGATGTGTTGGATAGGGATTGGTAGTTCGTATTGACACATGACCCTAGATCAAAACATATTTTTGAAAACAATAGTGTTATCATGCCATGCGAGCTGGAAGATAATGAGGGTGATCATGAGAACCAAGAGTGACATGGTACATGCAGTGTTATTTCATCAATATTTATACTTTTTAAGATGGGTTTTTCAAAACATTATAATATGTATTTTGAATTAATTGGTAATTTGCATTGTGTTAATGTTAAAATCAATAATTCACTTAATAATTATTTGCAATTATGTTGATCTCAAAAAAATTGGTGTACTGTATAAATTAGTTCTTTTTTGTATCTAAGATCATAATAAAATAATGATAATTCTAAAGTACATGAATTTATTTGCATTATTTTCTAAACTTTACTATGTTACAATAAATCATATTATTCTAGATTTATTATTTTACAATTATTTAAAATTTACAAATTTAAAAATTTAAAAATTATAATAAATTCATTTCACATTAATACAATTAAAATTTTACAAATATTTTACATACAATTACAATTAAAATTAGAATTAGAATTAGAATTAAAATTACAATTTTACAATTTCACATTCAATTACAATTACAATTTTACAATTACAATCAATTCACAGTAATACAATTAAAATTTTACAAATATTTTACATACAATTAGAATTAGAATTAGAATTACAATTACAATTTTACAATTTCACGTACAATTACAATTACAACTACAATTTTAGAATTTTACATATATACAATTACAATTTTACAACTTAAAAAATGACAATTACCATTACAATTTTACAAATTTACATATATACCATTACAATTACAATTTTAGAATTTTACATACAATTAGAATTACAAATATTACAATTTTACAATATCATGATCATTTAGTATTAAATTAATTAATAAACATCACGTTCATGATAACCATCGTACAAACATCATATTTGAGTAAAAAACACATTCAAAATCGCTAACATCATCGTGATCATGATCATCTAACAAAACAAAATTAATATTATATATTAACATATTCATCACAACACAAACATCAAATATACATCTCATATCAAATAACTCATTCTATCATCACATATACATTAAATGCACATATCTAACATGACCTAACAATATACACATCATGATGATCACCAACATGTAAATTAAGTACAACTGCAACATGAAGCAAAAGGGAAGTTCACCTTGTCTCTGGAAACCTCTCAAAAAATAAACAAATAAGCTCTAAAGCAAAAGGGAAGTTCACCCTCCCTTGTGCATGAGCACGACATATATCTAAGGCTGTATAGAACTATCTCAACAAAATGGCAGACCACTTGACAAGTCGTGGCTCCTATACTAAAGAATCAATATAATATATAAGAGGGCACCTAATGCGTTTCCCGTCACTGGTGTTGTGTGAAATGGTCAAAATGATAAGTGAGAGACACTGCACCTCCTCCCTACCAAATGCACCAATACGTAACTGACCACCAGCAACCTGAAACTCTGCAAGAGACAGTACATTTCCTCCAATGTATCTATACGATTAAACTAACTAACTCCTTGCTACACAGTCAGCCGGAACCTCTAGGAATGAGGGAAAATCCACCCCTCTCCTCAATAGTCATGTAATGAAGTATATATCCTCCTTAGTGGGCATGTACCATTGGTTGATACCAACCTGGAAAGCCTGTTGCTGGGCATTCCACCTTCGGATAAGATGTCTCAAAAAACAAACTATGGCCCTTTAGGGAAGTAGCCTCCTCATATAACTTGAGGAGGCCTACCTGCCTTAGTGTTTGGTGCAAGAATTACACTTAAGCAAACTCCTCAACACTTAATCTGTCAAATCGAGGGATTCGTAAACTTAGAGACGAAGCACAGGCAATGCCAGAGATGGTATGAATCTTCCTAATGTAAATCCCTACTTCTTTAAAGGAAATATTGCAGAATCAAATCAAAAGAGAAGAAGGCAACTTGAACTAGCAAAAATAATCTAAGACTAGAATGAGGAAGTATGTATTTGCAAGAGAGAATTAAAGATGAAGGGAAATCACTCCCACTAATGGTTGTTTAATCTACTGAGTGTGTGTTTTCCCTTAGCAGAGACACTTTAGCAGTCTCGTTAGATGGGCCCTTAAACCTGATTCCTTAGAGATTTCCTTCTTGCATTAATATGTCCTGCAGTAGTGCTTTCACTAGTGCAGGATTAGAGATTTATGTAGAAGGTATAAATAGTGTCTTTACTGAAGGCTTTTTTTTACTTCATGCAAGGGCTAGAACTTTTCAAGGTTCAGAGAACTCAGATCTTGTGGCAAGAAACTTGTTCTTGCACCGGATCATAGCTTCCTGCACTTAGCATTTAATCCTTAAAATGAGTGTTCAATTATTGCAAGTGCTAGTTTTCTATCGAATAAAATTGCACACATAAAAGTGAATGTTTATGAACTTAAAAAAATGTAGAAATAAAGAAACAATCATTTATCTTGTCATAAACATTTAAAGAAAGAAAGAAGATTGCAGAAAGTAGATGAAGAAAACTTGCTGCATCACACCAACGTGCACTGGTGTAGGTTCATTTCTCTTGCTTGGACCAAGTGGAAAAACCAATTAAACAGAATTGCAAGAAAAGAAAATATCACACCAACGTGCACTGGTGTAGGTTTGTTTCTCCTGTTTGTACCAGGCAGATGAAAACCAATGTGAAATCAAGTGCAGGAAAGTAAATTGCAAGGAAAGAAAATGTATCTACTTCACATGACGGATCTTTTTTCACTCAGACAGGAATATATGTGCTGAAAATTAAATCACACTTTGATAATATAAACACAAATTACAAGAAACAGAAAATGGGGTAAACGTGTTGGGTTCGCTGGGTCCTAGCCAACCAGCACGTTTCCCTTTTAAGTTAAAACACTGCTCAGTAAATTAGTTGATTCATCAGCTTAAAGACAAAAACACAATTTCTGGAACATGAGGCGGAGCTCCCTTTTTATTAATTCATTCAGGCGAATACATGCGTTAATACAATGTCCATCCCAGATTTGGGTGATAACAAAACAACCTGTTATTGCCTATCAAACTTCGCTCTAAAAACTTTGCTAAAAAACTATACTTATTCCTATTTACATTTGACATTATATAGGCCCTTGACCAAAGGCCAAAATAGGTCCTTTAACTGATTACATAACAAAATGAAGAATTTAGTTTCGGCTTTCAAAATAAGACAGTTTTGCAAAACTGGTCGTAGCTAACCAGCTTTCGCCCTTCACGGATTGGTCTCGGTTACCTTTGAATCACTTCACTGTCATGGCTGAAGCGGCTCAAGAAAAGGCAGTGATTGAGGAGGTTTGGATTTGCTGCGAAGATCTGTTGTGTTGGCAATGGTGCAAGATCTGATCCCGCACTAAGATAAGCGGTCACGGTAAGCACTCTAACTATCAAATAACCATTGGAGATATCGATAAGTTACAAAAGTGATTTAAAAGTAAGAAATCATGTAATAAATATTTAATTAATGCTAAATTGAATTAAAATATTAATAATAAAGGTTTATACGAAATATGTCACCGTGCTTGGACTGGTGAAAGATGAGGGTGCATAAAGGAGGTGAAACAGAGGTAAATGGTTATGATTTAGGAAGGGGAAAGTGGTAAAAAGAGAGCAGATTAGGGGGCTAACATCCTCCCATCCCTAAGTTGTTGTGTGTGCTCACACAACTCTTTACCTCTGCAAAAAAAACCTTCAAAACTTCGAGCGTTCCAGCTCACTCTTGCTCTGGTATACTATCATCAGTCTACAATGTTTCAGGCTTCTTCTTTTTTTTGTTCTTCAATTTCTTCGTCACCTTTTTAAGTCGTCTGAAACATTGTGAAGTACGGTAATTTCAAACCCTAACTTCTCCTTTATTTTTCTGGATCTCTTCCATGAATTATTCTTTATTCTGTTCTTTTTCCTCATGTGTTTTAGCTACGAGCCACTCTAAGTTCTGCACTTGAAGCTCCAATTCAACTATCCGAGCAGCAGGAGCTACCAAGTCTTCTTCCTTTTTTGTCCTAACAAGGGTTGTATTTTGTTTAGGGACCTCAGTATCCCTCATGACTTCAGTAAATACTTCTTCCTCTTCCAGTTCTTCTTCTTCTTGTACTTCTTCCGGTTCTTCTTCTTCTTCTTTCTCTTCCAGTTCTTCTTCTTCTTGCACTTCTTCTTCTTCTTGCACTAGTGCAGGAGGGGATTCAATGTTTTGTGGAAAATGTGCTTTTGCACCGGGTTCTTCATTCTTTTTTTGGCCCTTAATAAAATCGGCCAACAGAGTATCATCTGCAACTTCCACAGATTTTGCTACGTCTGCAAGGACTGATAGAAAATCATCTTCTTCGGGGGTCTGTTCATGTACTGGTGGCGTCGGAAGATTTTCTTCAACATGTGTAGTGGTTGTATTATTTTTATTTAGAGATGGACCCTTTTCTTATGTTGACTCCTGGGGTCGTTTCCTTTTTGCACTAGTGCAATAAGGACTTCCCTTTACACTCAGACCCTTGCTTGTGCTGGCAGGGGTCTCTGTTTTCTTTACAGCAGCTGTCTTCTTTCCTACAGATGGCTTCTTATCTAGATGCTTCAACAACGCCTTCCAGGTCATGCCCTTAATTTCCAATTGTTTCTGGACCAATATTTTGATCGGGCCGTCGTGATATAATTTCTTATCGGCCTGGTCTGCCCGTGCACCCTGCACACTCTTGGCCATCTTTTTCAAACTCTTAAGCAAAAAATAAGTGAAATCCATCCTCCATTAGATGTGCCAGCTGGGTTTGAAGTGTTGCAGCATCCTGAAATGATACACAAAGGTGAGGGAGTACCTTCCCTCACAAGTCACGAATTTTTAGAGGATAAAAAGGAGGTCCCGCCATTGTCCCAGTAGGGTGCTGCGTGGGACTCCTTTCTTCCAGTCTATCTTCATATTCTTATCAACGACGAAATGTTGTCGGCTCTTCCTCTCGAGCTTCTGATTTTTGAAGTACTGCACACCAGTATTTTGCAAGACCGTCGCTGCTGCTATCGATTTTTTCGTGACTTTAAATTTCAGGGGCCCAATATTTACATGACCATTTTTAAAACTCTTTGCAAAATGTAGGGCTACTTCACTGCTGTGCCCGTCAAATTTTTGCAAAAACTGAAGAAAGCCAGAGTCTTGCAATAGTGCAAGACTATTGTGAAACTTAGCGGTCTTATATACCTCACTGAGGGACGAAGGTTCACATCGAATATGTGGAATCTCAACTTAATAGTTATGAACAGTCCAAAATTTGCATGCAATACCAGAAAATTTGGCTCTTTATAGATAGGGATCCAACTTTCCACCATCCCTTCTGTCTTATCACCGATCCATCCCACCAAAATAGCTGTGGATGCACGATATGTTTAGAATTGTGCGGGATTGGTACTTGCGGCGGCGTTTTTAATGACTAAGTGAGGTAATAATTATAAGTGAAGGACATTTAGGATCATGGCAGAAAGGGTAATTATATCCAAGAAACGGTTAAACATTTCCGCACTCCTTCATAATTCAAAAAAGAACTTTAGCATTTATTAAAAAATGATCATGATTCTTAACTAAAAACACCTTGTACTTTCAATAATTTTCTCCTAGTTAATATGATAGCACAAGTACTCCTTAAATAAGTGAAAAAGGCTTCTTGTAAACTTTCATGATGACCACTTTCCAATGACATATACTTATGAAAAGAAAAAAATGTACTCTGCTTCTGTCAAGGTGCATGCTTGCATCGATCTATTTACACTGCTTACTATGCCATTCTGCTAGTACCATTCTGCTTGTATTATTATATAGGACGATATGCTTGCACTAGTTCAAGCATATTTTCTGAAAAAAAGAACAAAGAATTTAAGTAAAATATAGGCTGAAATTCTAACATAGCTTCCTCAACTGATGCTGGAAATTTGCTTCGCCCTTTCTTGATGCTTCAGAGTATCTTTTTGCTCTTTGTGTATGAGATCCTGCAATGAATTCATGAGGGAAAAAAGAAGTGGGAAAGGGGAAAATTTCAGAATGGGAAGGAATTTTGTTAGAGGGATTCCAGGAATAGTACCACAAGAGGGGATAAATAGAAGTGAGATAGGGAAAAAATTCAAGGGTAAAGTGGGATTTATACGAAGCGGGTAGGGTAAATTCAGAAGAACGTGGGAAGGTTAATCATTCTGGGATTTAAAGAAGAAAACTGAGGGAATATTACGAAATGGGATATGAAGAAAGGCAAAAAAATTTCTGGAAGGTCTACCTGCATTGGTGCAAGAAAAATAACTGCAGCGAGAATCAAGTGTTACTTGAATAAAAATATCCACACTAATTACCCCAATGTATAAAGGTCTGCTGAACTTGCTTTTACTTGGTGGTCGCTAGCATATATAAAGATCAAGAAAAATTATCTTTTTATTAGAATTTTTTGATATTCCTGCCAGCAAGCTGGTTTTTAGGTTGACCCTTCTGCAATCATGTCAGCGAACTGATTTTCACAATTACAGGAAAATATTTTTTCTTTAATTTTTTATTAAATTTATTTTTTTTCTTTGAGAAGAAGAAGAATTCACGTTTTCAAAAGGTTGGTATTACCATTTACCACTACCATCCCGAATTTCTATTGGACTTGTTGTGTAAATTATTTCTTGGCAAGTGGCTAAAAATACTTCTTTAATCTATGTCCATTTACCAAGAATACTAAATTTTGTCCATCAATAATTTTGACTTCTATTGCTCCATTCTCGAATACTTGAATCACTTCATAAGGTCCCATCCAACGTGTATGGAACTTCCCTTTAAAAATTTTAAATCTAGAATCATAAAGGAGTACCCAATCACCTGCTTGGAACTGCTTTTTTTGAATAGACTTGTCATGCCACCTTTTTCGTCGCTGCTGAATTAGGATTTTTTGTTGAACAAAATCTCTAAGAAATTCATCTAACTCATTTAATTGGAGAAGACACTGTTGTTGTGCCTCAGAGAGATTTAGTCCTAACTAAACTATAGTTTTGAAGGTTTTGATCTGGAATTCAATTGGTAACATAACATGTTTTCCATATACCAGCTCATATGGTGTATGTCCTGTGTTATTTCTCCAAGTGGTTCTGTATGCCCACAAAGTTTCTAGTAATATTTTAGCCTAGTCTTTCCGATGCATATTGACTATCTTTGTAAGAATGGACTCTATCACTTTGTTTGTAGATTCCACCTGGCCATTTGCTTGTGGGTGATACGGCATGGATTTCCTATGCCGGATCTTGTATTGCTCCATCACACCCTATACCAAATTAGAAATAAAGTGCAGACCATTGTCAAAAAAAATTTCTCTAGGCACACCAAATCTAGTAAAGATTTCAGTAAAAATAAAATCAACAACAACTTTTTTTGTAGCAAAAGAAACAGCTTTAGTTTCTACCCATTTTGTAACAAAATCTGTACAAACCAAAATATGCTTTTTACTTAAGAATGTTGGATTTATTGGCCCTATAAAATTAATAGCCCATTTTTCAAATGGCTCAATCATAACTTGGGGGCATAAATGAATTTCATTGGTTTGATTAGGCTGGCCCATTCGTTGATAGCTATCACATCGCCTGACATACTGTTTGGCATCCTTAAACAAGGAAGGAAAAAAGTAACCATCATGCAATACTTTATATGCAGTCCGCTTATCATCGAAGTGGCCTCCAAAAGGTTCATCATGAGTATATTTTAATATGTCAAACACTTCCTCCTCTCTTACACATCTACGGAAATCAAATTTGGACCAATGTAAAGGAGATCTCCTTGAATCCAGGAATATGTAGCACTTTTCTGAATAATATTTTGCTTTTCACGAGCAGAAAAGTGAGGTGGTGTTTTTCCAGTGACCAAATAATTAGCAATGTCATCAAACCACAGAGAATCTGTTGACATAGAAAAAATATGTTCATCTAGAAAATCATCATTAACAGGAGTTAATTCACCAGGATTATCTAATCTAGAAAGAAAATATGCTACAACATTAGATTTCCCTGGTCTATCAACAATAGTAACATTAAATTCCTGCAACAAAAGCAACCACCTAGTCACTCTATCGCTTTTCAATGGTTTTTTCATCAAATATTTAATCACGGAATGATCAGTATGTACAAATACTTCATATCCTGTAATATAGTGCCTGAACTTATTAATTGTAAAAATCACAGCTAAAAAATCTCTCTGTAACTATATAATTAAATTCAATGGAAGAAAAATTCTTACTAATATAATAAATAGCATTATTTTGATTATTTTCCACTTGTCCTAAAGCTGCACCAATAGCCAAATCTGAAGCATCAGAGGAAATGTGGAAAGGCAGGGATCAGTTTGGACCTCGCAAAACTGGTGCCTGCACCAACTTTTCCTTCAATGTTTCAAAAGAATATTGGCAAGCCGTGGACCAAGAGAATTCACTATCCTTAGCTAGAAGTTGGAAAAGAGGAGTAGCTATCTTTGAAAAATTTTCAATGAATCTTCTATAGTAACCAGCATGTCCTAAAAAACCTCTTACTTCCCGTTGAGTTTTGGGTGCAGGAAGATGCAGAATGATTTCAATCTTTGTCGGATCAACCTAGATACCTTTGTCGGAAATCAAATGGCCAAGTACCATTCCCTCTTTGCACATTAATCTACATTTCTTGTCACTCAAAGTGAGATGGGCTTCTTGACAATGAAGAAGTACTTTCTCCAAATTTTTGAGAGATTCCTGAAAATAATAACCAAACACAGAAAAAGTAATCCATATAAATTTCTACAAATTCTAGATCAGCAAAAATGGCCAGGACTACCCTTTTAAAGGTAGTCGGGGCATTACATAAACCAAATGGAAGCACTTTATAAGAAAATTTCCTCGATGGACATGTAAAAGTAGTTTTATCCTGATCTTCGGGTGCAATCTGTATCTGGTTATAACCACTGAAGCCATCCAAAAAGGAGAAATATTTCTTTCCTGCAAGGGTATCAAGCACTTGGTCAATGAAAGGGAGAGAGAAGTAATCTTTAAGAGTGGCTTTATTCAATTCTTGATAATCAAAGCAAATACGCCATCTTCCATATTTCTTAGGTACTAGCACTAATGGAGAGACCCATTGACTATCAGAAATAGGATAGATAAAACCAGCATCTAAGAGTTTCTGTACTTCTTCCTTCACAATATATCTTAGAGTTGGATTCATTCGCCTTTGGGGTTGTCGGACAGGTCGGGTTCCTTCCTGAATGTAGATATGACGTGTACAAGTTTTAGGAGGGATACCCTTCATATCTTCATAGCCCCAAGCAAAGGCACTAAGATGGTTTTACAACAAATTCACAAGCTGCTCTTGCTGAGATGAGTCCAAATCTGAACTAATATGCAAGGAATTACCAGGGCTAATCTCAACAAGAGTGGTATCAAGCTCAGGAGTACTCAAGCGAGTGGTCAAATGCAATTGTATAGAAGAATGAAAATCATGATTATCTTGAAAATCTAGGCTGAAAATCTGGCTCAATGGATCATAATTAGGCATAGAGTCTAGATTATTCAAGAAATATTGAATCTCATATTCTGGTTAAGACCCAGTATAATGATCGATAAGGGAAATAGACTGAGTCTCCTCATCACTTCTTTGATCCAACCATAAAGTATCTTGAAGGTCCTGAATGGATTTGGCAGGGGGGTATAAGGTAACTTTCTTCCTAGAATCTCCATGTGAAATATACATAACACCGGAATGACATCCAATAAATGAATCGGCCGTAGCAAGCCATGGTCGACCCAAGATCAAGGGATGTCCTCCTACTGGGTTCTTTGGCTGAAGCACAATGAAATCAACAGGATATTCCCAAGAATCTAATGAGATGATCACATCATTCAATACTCCTTCTAGCTTAATTTTAGATCTATCTGCTAATTCAAGCACAGTGGGAGTAGGGCGATGATGAGATAACTGAAGTTAATCCATGGTTTGCTTAGTCATGACATTAATGGTTTCCTCCAGGTCTATAAGAACATTAGAGACAAGGACATTACCAATCTGAACAGAGACAACAGGTTTTCTGGGATTAGTATATTTTTCCATAGACACACATCCTGTCATAAATTCTGCTGCCCTACCAACAAATTGAATGGTTTGGGGTTCCAATCTCTTCCTCCTGGGTTTCTTGAGATAGAGATCCTTAATAATCTTGGTACAAATGGGAATCTCTTTGATGGCTTGAAGCAAGGGTATCTTAATGAAAATATTCCGAAGCTCAGATGCCAAACTAGTCTTAGAAATAAGCTCACTCCTTTCCATTACTAGCCTCTCTGGGAATGGAGGCTGGTTGGAAGAAGATGGAAAGGATTCAGACGGTAAGGGTTGCTTAGTGAAAGCTTTCAGAGAATGGTTAAGAGTTTCCTCTTCTCCTTTCTCTTCAACGATCACCATAGGTTGCTTCTGATTTTTTGAAGTTACAGTCCTTCCCGATCTTAATTGAATATCATGAACCCCAACTGGAATAGATTGGTACTCGAATGATAAAGGTGGGTTTGTTACATAGATCATTTTGTTGTGTAACCAGCTCCAAAAATAGAAGAAAAGAGATATCAATGCCTTAGAAATGTGCCAATTCGAGGGGGCAACCTCCAATACATTACATAAATGAACAATTCTTGGATGATACAATTTACAAAACCTCCTTTCTATATATAGGAGTCCATGGGGCCATAATTTAATCCTAGTGGGCCATAATGTAATCCTAGCCGACCTAACAATAATAATTTAATGGCACAATAATAACAAAATGGGGGTTACAAGGGTACAATAATAACAATAAGGGGGTTACACTAACAACAATAAGGGACTATATTAGTAATATAGGGACCTAACATGCCCCTCTCCTTCAAAAAAAGTGTTGTCCTCAACGCTTGAGTAGCTCTGGGTGCTTTTGTATAAAATTCTCATCCTCCCATGTAGAATCTTCAGTGGGTAAGTTCTTCCACTTGGTGAGATACTCTGAAATTGATCGATTCCGTAGTTGTCGAGTTCTTTTTTCCATGACTGCTTCAGGTTCCAATATGATTTTCCCTTCCCCATCAAGTTCTGGCAATACTGTTTGAACTGGAAGATTTTCACCTATAACCTTCTTTGAGCATGAAACATGGAAAACTGGATGTACTCGCGAAGAAGCAGGAAGCTCCAATTTGTATGCCATAGTACCAATCTTTTGCAACACCTTGTAAGGACCATAGTACTTTGGCGATAATTTATTATCCTTCTTAGCTTACTTGAGGGACATTTGTTTATATGGTTGTAGCCGTAAAAATACCCAATCTCCTACATCAAAACTTCTCTCGCTGCGATGTTGATCTGCCTTTTGTTTCATTCGATTTTGTGCCAAATTCAGGTTATCCTTTAAGAGTTGGAGAACTTCTTGCTGATGCTCGATGTGATCTTCCACTGCTTGAACCTTCGAATTTTCCTTAAAGATGATGTGATGGATGGTGGATGATATCCATAAAGTGCCATAAATGGGGTCATTTTTGCTGCAGTATGGAAGGAAGTGTTATACCACCATTCAGCAAGAGGTAACCACTTGACCCATTGTGTTTGTTTATCGGATACAAAACAACGAAGATATCCTTCCAAACATTTATTTACTATCTCAGTTTGACCATCAGATTGAGGATGATAAGATGAGCTATGAGCTAATTGAGTACCCAAACAAGAAAATAACTACGTCCAAAAATTTCCAGTAAAAATGGGATCTCTGTCGCTCACAATAACCCTTGGGCTTCCATGTAGCTTTTGAATTCTGTCCATAAATGTAGTAGCAACTGTACTTGCTTTAAATGGGTGAGATAATGCACAAAAGTGTGCATACTTGGTAAGTCTATCAACTACCACCATGATGACACTCTTTCCTTCGGACTTAGGTAAACCTGTGATAAAATCCATTGAAATCTCCTCCCAACATTGACTTGGAATGGATAAAGGTTGTAGAAGTTCCGGGGTCTTAATTGTCTCAACTTTATTCTGCTGGAAAACCAAACATTCTGCCACAAACTTTTGAATATCAGATTTAAGGCCATCCCAAAAAAATTCTTTCTTCACCCTGTGGTAAGTTTTTAAAAATCCCGAGTGTCCTCTTAAAGGAGAAGTGTGCAATTCCAAAAGAATATTTTGTTTTAGTTGGGAATTATTACAATGCTATAAGCGATATTTTTACCATAAGGAATCATTTTTCCAACTAAATGTATCAGATGTACTAGGATATTGCTGCAACTTTTGAATGAGTGTCCATACATCTTTGTCCTTCTTCCATTCATCTCTTTCTTTAGTTATCCAATCTGGTTGGATAATAGAAATGGCACAAAGTAATGCTTCCACCTCTTCATTCTTTCTTGAGAGTGCATCTGCAACAACATTAAGCTTTCCTTTTTTGTAGATTATTTCAAAGTCATAACCCAACATCTTTGTGACCCATTTTTGTTGCTCTTCTGACAATAGTCTTTGTTCCAAAAAGTGTTTAAGACTATCATGATCAGTTTTTACCTTGAAGTGTCTTCCCATTAGGTAAGTTCGCCATTTCTTTAGTGCATGCGGTATTGCTAACATTTCCTTCTCATAAATAGGTTTTTGTAAATACTTTCCTTTGATTGGACGACTTTCAAAAGCAATGGGTCTTCCTTCCTGCATTAAAACTGCACCAATTCCATTTCCCAAGGCATCACATTCCACAATAAAGGTTTTTGTGAAGTCTGGCGTAGCTAAGACCGGTGCTAGGCACATTGCCTCTTTAAGATGTTCAAAGGCCTTAGTTGCTTCAGGAGTCCATGAAAATGCATCTTTTTTCAATAATGTTGTTAGAGGTGCTGCTATTCTCCCATAATTCTTAACAAACTTGCGATAATACCCTGTTAACCCGAGAAATCCTCACAACTGCTTTATGGTTGTGGGGACTTTCCATTCCTTAATGGCTTTGATTTTGTTAGGGTCTACTTTAACACCCTCGTGAGATACAATATGACCCAGATATTCCACCTCTTGTACTCCAAAGAAACATTTGGATTTTTTTGCATATAATTGTTTCTCCTGCAATAGTTTGAGCACCCTGTCAACATGTTCAACATGATCCTTCCAAGACCTGTTGTGGATTAGTATATCATCAAAAAATACTAGCACAAATTTTCTAAGGAAGGGTTTGAAAATGGAATTCATCAACCCTTGAAATGTAGAAGGTGCATTGGTAAGGCCAAAAGGCATGACCAAAAATTCATAATGACCCTCATGAGTTCGAAATGCTATTTTTGGAATATCTTCAATCTTCATTCTAATTTGGTGATATCCTGAACGAAGATCCAACTTGGTAAAATAAATTGCTCCATGTAATTCATCCAATAATTCATCAATCACAGGAATGGGAAATTTATCTTTAATGGTGAGCTTATTGAGCTCCCTATAATCCGGACACATTCGCCATGGTCCATCCTTCTTGTGTACCAATACTACAGGAGCAGAGAAAGAACTTTGACTAGGTTGAATTATACCTGCCTCTAACATTTCTGCAATCATACGTTCAATTTCGCTCTTTCGGAAGTAAGGATATCTATAAGGCCTGATGTTTGGAGGAACACTTCCTGGAATCAAATGAATAGCATGATCATGATCACGAATAGGTGGAAGTCCTTTGGGAGTTTCAAACACCTTGGAATGATTGTCCAAGACTTGTTGGAGATCTGCAGAAATAGATGATTTTGATGTCGGAACTTCTAGTGAGCATAATTGTGCAATTACGCCTCATTGTTCTTTCTTTATAAGCTTTGTCATGACATTAGAGCTTATTATCCTTACCGGCTTCCCTTCAATACCCAGTAATTCAACTTCCTTTCCTTCTGAAAATTTTTTCAAGAAAAGTTCTTGAAAATTAAAAGCTATCATCCCCAAAGATTGTAACCATTGTACTCATAGTACAACATCAGCACCTCCCATAGGAATGGAAAGCATTGGACTAGTCAATACATATTCCCCCATGGTTAGTTTGATATTATGGCATTTTCCAGAGAAATTTATAGTTCCTCCATTTGCAATCATCACTTGACATTCTGGTGCTGGGTATAGGAAACAATTTAATTGCTTGGCTACCTTACAATGAATAAAAATATGGGTGCTACCTGAATCAATCAACACTATTACCTTTTTCTTCTTGATTTGTCCTTCTATCTTGAGAGTTTGGGGAGTGGTAATTCCTGCCAGTGCATTACACGATATGGTCGGATTCATTTCTTCCTCTTCTAGGGCTGGTTCCTGGTGTATATCCTCTTCTTGTTCATTTCTTCTTCCTCTTCACAATCTATGTAAAATAATTTCTTCTCAGCACACTTATGACCTTTAGTGTATTTGCTATCACAACTGTAGCAAAGCCCTTTTGCTCTTTTTCTTCCAATTGTTGTGGTGTCAACCTTGTAGGTTGTGGAAATCTAGGCGTAGCAACACTTCCTTCTTTATAGAATTGAGTGGTAGGCTTCCTTGTTGCCATAATTTTACATTCAACTTTTCTTGCCAACCTGAATGCCTTCTCCAATGAATCAGGTTCCAAAACGAGAACTTCATGTTGGATGTTATCCTTTAAAGTGCCTATGAAGAGATCAATCCTGTGTTCCTCTGGAATATCAGTTACCCTTATATTCAGTTTTTGGAAGTCCTCAATGTGCTCCCCCACTAAGCCCTTTTGTTTGAGATTTATCAATTGGCTAAAGAAGGTGTTGCTCTTTGTATCCTCATAATGTGCTATCATTTCCTCCGTAAAAATTGACCAAGTGACAATTTTTTTACGGGAGCAAAGCCATTGATACCATACAAATGTACTTTGTTCTAAATGTAAAGTTGCAATGCGTACCTTTTGTGTGTTTTGCACGTTATGGAGATCAAAATATTGCTCCATCTGTAGTATCCATGTTACAGGATCCTTTCCACCAAACTTCCTCATATCCATTTTTGGAATATGGTGGTTCTTCCCGCCAACATTAGAGTTTATGAAATCACGATTAACATTGATTTTGTTCTCATCATGAGGTTCTTCTACTATCTTTTCACCATTAGGAAACATTTCTTGTATCAACTTTGTCAAACCTTCAATGTTTGTTTTTAGATCATTCTTCATGTTTTCCATCTTAGCTTCCATGCCAGCTTCCATGCCATCCATCTTAGCTTCCATGCCATCCATATTAGCTTGCACACCATCCATCTTAGCTTCCACTCCTTTCTTCAAAACTTCCATTTCATTTTTTGTTGCTCTTTGCGAGAGTGAAATTTGTTGCACTTGCTCTTGTAATTTTGATAGATCATGTTGCAATTCTTCATCTTCATGAATCATAGTAGACCCTTCTGAAGGCTTAATGGGTGTTGAATTATTTTTATGGGGCATATTTTAGAACCCAATACTGATATCTATTCTACAATATGCCCTTGGAATCAATTCAAATTGATTCTTCAAACAAGACTTATGCAATTCGGAAAAAAAATACACACCTTTTTCTTGCTTTTGAGGAGCTCGATATTGAAATTGGATTATCTTTGTGATTGCAGCACTTCAATATTTTATTTTCAGTACCAACGTAGCCCTCTGAATTATCTTTCGAATGCCACAGGTCTGACCTGATTTGGATTCTCCAAGACAAAGTTGTGTCCAATCTCCCACAATGACCTAATTCTGGACTGGTTCAGTAGAGCGAACTTGTACGACTTGCCACGTGTCACTGTTTTGTCCTTTGTCTCTAAAATTGATAGCCAATAAACTACAGGCCGTTTACTTGCGACCAATTTTGACGGCACTCCAATCCAATCTCCAGAGAGAGAGTTATTGAACTTTTCCCACGATCACCTCTTTGAGATGAAATTCAGGAGCTTGAAAAAGCACTACCTTCCACAGATCATATCTCCAAAAATATTGCGAACCAAGCTCTGAAATTTTTTGACGAATTTCTTCAGGATTTCAACTTCGCACCATAAGAATTTCAGATTCTGAACCTTCGTAGAAACAAAGTTATAGTGCAAATGCCACGATGACCTGTTTAGGAGCCTGAAAAAAGACCTAACTTCCACAGATCATATCTCCGAAAATATTACGAACCAAGCTCTGAAATTTTTAGATAATCTTCCTCAGGATTTCGGCTTCGCACCCTAAAAATTTCAGCTTCTGAAACTTCGTAGAAAAAAAGTTATAGCGAAAATGCCACGATGACCTGTTTGGAGCAGCGAAACCCTAGAATCCAAAGCTCTGATACCAAATGTTGTGTAACCGGCTCCAAAAATAGAAGAAAAGAGATATCAACGCCTTAGAAATAAGCCACTTCGAGGGGGCAACCTCCAATACATTACATGAATGAACAATTCTTGGATGATACAATTTACAAAACCTCCTTTCTCTATATAGGAGTCCATGGGGCCATAATGTAATCCTAGTGGGCCATAATGTAATCCTAGCCGACCTAACAATAATAATTTAAGGGCACAATAATAACAAAATGGGGGTTACAAGGGTACAATAATAACAATAATGGGGTTAAACTAACAACAATAAGGGACTATACTAGTAATATCGGGACCTAACACATTTGCACTGCTTTATTATTATTAGGATTGGGCATAGGTTGAGCAGGAAACTGAGGAGGTCGAAAGGGTGGAGGTAAAGGCAATGGTGGAATGGACTGACTCGGAAGTTGAGGCATTGAATAGGGTGCATGTGTAGATGGATATGACTACATAGGTGGCTGGTAGGAATATGGAGAATGAGTTGGCCCTCTCCAACCTTGTTGCCATGGTTGAGAAGGTTTCCCATGCTGATATTGATTCCCATACTGCCACTACTGATGAGAGTTAGGATAAGAATATGCATGTGAATTATAACCAAAATAGTGTGTAGAAAATTTAGAAGCCATACTTGTACCTACCTGAGGCCAATTCCTTCTTGATACCATAGCATTCAAGTATTCAGCTTCAGGATGTCCCCCTGTAAATACAACTTTAATTCCTGGTATAGAGGGACATTTTTCTGTGATATGGTCTTCTGCACAAATAGCACACTTATTAGTTTCTTTCAAATTAAGAGGACACTCTTTAGGAGGATGCTTGTCTCTACATTTAGGACAGAAAATACATAATGACTCTTGTTCCTTCATGAGTTTCTGTTTCAATTTTAAGGATTCTAACTATTTGGTAACAGTGTTCATTATATCAATTTTCATGTTTTCCATTTTATTTTCTAGTCCAATAATCATAGCATCAGTAGATTCATTTTTAGATCTATCTGCTAATTCAAGCACAGTGGGAGTAGGGCGAAGATGAGATAACCGAAGTTGATCCATGGTTTTCTTAGTCATGACATTAATGGTTTCCCCCAGGTCTATAAGAACATTAGAGACAAGGACATTACCAATCTGAACTGAGACAATAAGGTTTCCAAGATCAGTATATTTTTCCATAGACACACATTCTGTCATCAATTCTGCTACCCTACCAATAAATTGAATGGTTTGGGGTTCCAATCTCTTCCTCCCAGGTTTCTTGAGACAAAGATCCTTAATAATCTTGGTACAAATGGGGATCTCTTTGATGGCTTGAAGCAAGGGTATCTTAATGAAAATATTCTAAAGCTAAGATTCCAAACTAGTCTCAGAAATAAGCTCACTCCTTTCCATTACTAGCCTCTCTGGGAAGGGAGGTTGGTTAGAAGAAGATGGCAAGGATTCAGAGGGCAAGGGATGCTTAGTGATAGCTTTCGGAGAATGGTTAAGAGTTTCCTCTTCTCCTTTCTCTTCAACAATCACCATAGGTTGCTTCTGATTTTCTGAAGTCACATTCCTTCCCGATCTTAATTGAATATCATGAACCCCAGCTAGAATAGACTGGTACTCGAATGATAAAGGTGGGTTTTTTACATAGATCATTTGCACTGCTTTATTATTTTTAGGATTGGGCATAGGTTGAGCAGGCAACTGGGGGGGTCTAAAGGGTGGAGGTAATGGAAATGGTGGAGTGGACTGACTCAGAAGTTGAGGCATTGAATAGGGTGCATTTGTAGATGGATATGACTGCATAGGTGGCTGGTAGGAATATGGAGAATGAGTTGGCCCTATCCAACCTTATGCCATGGTTGAGAAGGTTTCCCATGCTGATATTGATTCCCATACTGCCACTACTGATGAAAGTTAGGATAAGAATATTCATGTGAATTATAACCAAAATAGTGTGGAGAAAATTTAGAAGCCATACTTGTACCTACCTGAGGCCAATTCCTTCTTGCTCCCATAAGTATTCAGCTTCAGGTTGTCCCCCTATAAATACAGCTTTAAGTCCTGGTATAGAGGGACATTTTTCTGTGATATGGTCTTCTACACAAATATCACACTTATTAGTTTCTTTCAAATTAAGAGGACACTCTTTAGGAGGATTCTTGTCTCTACATTTAGGACAGAAAATACATAATGAATTTTGTTCCTTCATGAGTTTCTGCTGAAATTTTAAGGATTCTAACTATTTGGTAACAGTGTTCATTATATAAATTTTCATGTTTTCCATTTTATTTTCTAGTCCAATAATCATAGCATCAGTAGATTCAGTTTTTCTATTTCTATTTCGGGTTCCTCTACCGGATCTATACTGGTTTCTTGAAAATTTACTGCATAATTCACAAATTTGATCAAAATTTTGCTGAGAAATATCACCTTGTCCTAACAAATTCAAATTATTTCTAGCATTATCAATAAGTTCTCTTAAGAACAAGGTTCTAATAGTATTGGGATCAAGCTTAAGTTTTGACCTTTGTAAAATATATAGAAATATTTCGAGATAATCTTCAATAATTTCATCATCATCTTGTATGATTGTAAAAATTTCATCCTGCATGTCTCGAGTTTTTCAATATTCTTGATATTTAGAAAAAAACACTCTCTTCATCTGATCCCAAGAGGTTATAGCGTTTCCTCCTAATCCCATAAACCAGCGTAGAGCTGAGTCCTTGAGGGTAACAGGAAATAATCTTAACTTTTGAGCATCAGTTGCATAATCATAACTTCTACATAGAATATCAAACTCAAATAGAAAAGAGTCATGATCTTCATGAACTTTACCATGGAAATGAGGGAGAGCTGATGGTGGAATATTCTTCATTTGCGCCACAGCATCAAGATCCACAATTGGAAACACAAAAGTGGATTGTTCTTCACTTACCTGGTTGTCACCAGTCCCTTCCAAATGATCTTTCTGGTCTTCCATTGTTCCCCTTTTACTTGTATCGCTCTCCATAGGCTGATCCACACTTGAGCTATTATCACCAGAATCGAGGTGGATTGTTCTTGCGTGATGGGTTTAAATTGGATTGGGCTTCTTGCTTACAGAAGGAGACCCAATATGATTTTTTTTTTCAGAATTATTTTGGCCCTTAGTGGGCTTTGAACCCTTACCTTTCCTAGGCATTCATTTCAAAAGGAAAGAAAAAAGAAAAATAACAAACAACTTCTAAAAAATGCTGTCAGAAATCAATTAACACCAGTAAAATTCCTTCAAAGAAACAACACTACAAAAATAAAGAAAAATCACCTCTATTGTATAATCAAAAAATTCTTACCAAATCAAATCACCTCCCTAGAAACGGTGCCAAAATGTTGGGTGCAGGAATTACACTTAAGCAAACTCCTCAACACTTAATTTGTCAACCCGGGGGATTCGTAAACTTAGAAATGAATCAAATACAATGCCAGAGATGGTATGAATCTTCCTAATGTAAATCCCTACTTCTTTAAAGGAAATATTGCAGAATCAAATCAAAAGAGAAGAAGACAACTTGAACCATAAAAAATAATCTCAGACTAGAACGAGGAAGTATGTATTTGCAAGAGAGAATTAAAGATAAAAGGCAATCACTCCCACTAATGGTTGTTTAATCTACTGAGTGTGTGTTTTCCCTTAGCAGAGACACTTTAGCAGTCTCATTAGATGGGTCCTTAAACCTGCTTCCTTAGAGATTTCCTTCTTGCATTAATTTGTGCTTGCACTAGTGCAGAATCATAGATTTATGTAGAAGGTATAAATAGTGTCTTTATTGAAGGCTTTTTTTTACTTCATGCAAGGGCTCAAACTTTTCAAGCTTCAGAGAACTCAGATCTTGTGGCAAGAAACTGGTTCTTGCACTAGATCAGAGCTTCCTGCACTTAGCATTTAATCCTTAAAATGAGTGTTCAATTATTGCAAGTGATAGTTTTCTATCGAATCAAATTGCACACATAAAAGTGAATGTTTTTTATCTTAAAAAAATGTAGAAATAAAGAAACAATCATTTATCCTGTCATAAACATTTAAAGAAATAAATAAGATTGCGGAAAGTAGATTAAGAAAACTTGCTGCATCACACCAACGTGCATTGGTTCAGGTTCATTTCTCCTGCTTGGACCAGGCGGAAAAACCAATTAAACAGAATTGCAGGAAAAGAAAATATCACACCAACATGCACTGGTGCAAGTTTGTTTCTCCTACTGGTACCAAGCAGATGTAAACCAATCTGAAATCAAGTGCGGGAAAGTAAATTGTAAGGAAATAAAATGTATCTACTTCACATGACGGATCCGTTTTCACTCAGACAGGAATACATGTGCTGAAAGCTAAATCACACTTTGATAATATAAACACAAATTACAAGAAACAGAAATGGGGGTAAACATGCTGGGTTGGCTGGGTCCTAGCCAACCAGCGCGTTTCCCTTTTAAGTTAAAACACTGCTCAGTAAATTAGTCGATTCATCAGCTTAAATACAGAAACATAATCTCTAGAACATGAGGCAGAGCTCCCTTTTTATTAATTCATTGAGGCGAATACATGCGTTAATACAATGTCCAGCCTAGATTCGAGCAATAAAAAAACAACTTGTTACCGCCTATCAAACTTCGCTCTAAAAACTCTGCTAAAAAATTATCCTTAGTCCTATTCACATTTTACACTATATAGGCCCTTGACCAAAGGCCAAAATAGGTCCTTTAACTGATTACATAACAAAATGCAGAATTTAGTTTCGGCTTTCAAAATAAGACGGTTTTGAAAAACTGGCTGTAGCTAACCTATCATTCGACTCTGTGCCATGTGGCACTTTCTATTTTGGCTGATGCCCCAGTGTTGGCACTGGGTGCAATTGTGGGTCTAGATGGCCCACTGGTAGGGCTTAGCCCTAGAGACACTTTGTATTAAGGGAAGCACCCATTATGCGAATGCTTCCCTTATTTTTTATTACATGTGTATATATATTTTTTGGCCGACCTGCAGGTTAGAGACATGACTTGTTATTTGTACTCACACATATTTTTTGGTATATATGCGAGATGTATTTTTTCCAAATATTGATGATGTGTCTTATGGCTATATGATTTTATGGATGTTGTGTATCATTAATGGAGATCTATATTTTTATGTTTTTTGTTTTTATGTATGATGGTTTATACGAGATGCATTCCAGACTAGGATGTGATTAGCTATGTGATCTGTTGTCTAGTTTTGATTTCTTGGTACATGTATGAATGTAATATGATCAAATTTATGGCTTAATATTTTTTCACACAAATAATTTCTAAACAGTTGTGAATCTTGTACTTCAAATTATTGGTTTAATTTCGAAACCACTAACTGGGAATCAAGGTAGATATGCATGTGGTGGATGCCTTGGGTTGAAAGCATATTCTGCTTGATTATTGGTAGTTGATTCGATGCATAATCTATTGGTGAAGAATGGCAATCGGTTAGGATAGTATATGACCCAGGTGTTTGCTGCTAGATTTTGAGACCATTGCAATGCTCCATCAGTGCATCCAAAGTAATGGTTGGGGGGATGATCTGTCTGTGATACCAGAGAGCTTTTTAGAACAAGTCTGTGATGTTTGTGATAAAAAAAAAAAAAATCCATATGCATGTTATCTCAAGGGTTGAAGCCTCCTGACCCTTATGGGTAAAACTTCTTGAGGTAGAGCCCATTTATGGGGTTGCTTAGGCATGTTTCTTCAGGCTCTGACAAGATGTATGCCCCCTTAAGGAGGCACTGTTTTATGACATAGGACCTTTCCATAGGGTTTCTAACTTCCTGGGCCCTAGGGCTTCTTTTGCAACATCATAGTAGAGGACTAACTCTCCCTCGGTAAATGATCGAGGGGTGATGTTGCGATCGAATGAATCTTTCACCCAATTTCTATGGGCCTCAATGTGTTGGAGTGATTGTCATCGATTTTCGTCGATGAGTTCTTGTTGCAACAAGTGTTTCTCTAGAGGCTAGGTGTCATCGAGGAGTTCGATGGTGGCGTGTAAGTTCAGGATCTCGTGTTATATGGGAATTATGACTTCAACCTCATACACCAAGTGGAAGGGTGTGAAACCTGTTGATGTTTTCACTGCCATGCGATATGCCCAAAGGGCGGAGAAAAGCATGTGGTGCTATTTTTTCTTATGGTTATTCACCATACGCTGTAACATTGTTTTGAGTACTTTGTTCACAACTTATACTTTTCCTTTGGATTTAAGGTAGTATGGTGAAGAGAATTCATTTGTGAAAGCGAGGTGATGAGATATCTCCTAGAAAATCTCATTTTCGAAGTGTTTTTTCCATTGTCAGAGACTAACTCTTTTGGTACACCAAACCAGGCAATGACGTGGTTGAAAAAAAATGATGCAGTGGTTTCTACCATGTTGTCGTATGTGGGCATGGACTTTGCCCACTTGGGGTTGCAAGTCATGAAGTCGAACTCCTATTTGCAGAAGGGACCAACTACTATGACTGGGTGCAGGGGAGTGGGTGGTGCTCTTGCCTTGTGAGCGAAGCGTTAACATAGCTCACACCATTTTATTGTTGAGATGCAATCATGGAATAATGTGGGCCAAAATTATCCTTCCCATAGAAATTTTTGGGCAGTAGCCATTCCAAAGAGGTGTCCACTGCAAGCTCCGCTATGACAGTCATTAAGGGCTTCCTCATCTTGGTCATGAGTGAGGCATCGATGTAAGGTGTCGATGCATTGCCTATAAAGGAAATCTCCCATGAGTAGGTATTGGGGGGCCTAGTGGTGTATGCACCTGCAGTCGTCACGAGTGAGCTTTGGTTTGAACTTTTGGGTTCGAAAGAATAATAATATCTTCGTACAAAGGGTCTTCGGTCGTCACCAGTGTTAACACTGGAAAATAGTAGAAGCAGAAGACGACATTATTTAATGTCAAGCAAAAGGATTTACAGGGCTGAAAGACATTAGAGAATCTGGAAAGTATTTAAAAATCTCTAAGTTATGAGGAAAAATCAAATTTTAGCAAGTCATAAATGCTTTTGCGCGCATAATCCTTCATGAAGAGCCCCTTTGTGCGCCTTTTGATCCGAAATGTGCACAATCCTAGGAGTGGAAAAAGTCACATTCCAGGACCACAAAAAGCACACTCCAGGACAATGATTTCACACTTGAATCCACCTAAGGACAACCACTAAAGCCTCCTTAGACATCAAGTAAGCACACAATGGAATATTTGTGGCACACAAAGGAATCATCCCCCTCTCTTGGGTCACCATCCACAATGTACCAAGAGAGGGAAGGAGGAATTGAATTATCCTATGTAAGGCCACCATGAGATGAAGAACTTGAGAGCACATTGTTATGCTAGCCGAAATTTCCCAAGCAATACCAGCAGTGTGTGATTCAGAGCTGAAGATAGAGGGGACTCAATTGTTGGCCATCTAGCAAGTTTAGTCAACCATAGTAGAGAGAGGGAGACTTTGCATCAAAGCAATCTTGGAAGTAAAACATCCTTGCATCGGAACTTAGAACCCATGTTCTAATGGCCGTTTGGAAAGAGCGTTAAATTTTCCTCCTCATTTCCTACCAGCACTCAATAAGAGGGGCCGAAGAGCCACCATTTGGATTTGCAGTTGTTTGACTCTATTAAGAGGTTTTGTTTATTTGTTTTAGTTTTAGCTTATATATGCATGCTATTTCTCTATCTAGTATGTTTATGATTCTAGCTTGTTCCACTAACTTGCTTGACTCCACTTCTCTTTTTTCCTGTGACTAATAACTTAAGAGGGTAAACCACACCCCTTAAGTTGGTGTGATTTCGTACATGCATGCACCAAACACACTAACACAGGATTAGTGACTCCACTAAAGTTTATTTCCAAGTTTATGTGGTTGTGCCTTTTTGCAGAGATCCCTATCTGTGTTGTGGAGTGGAGCTAAATTTCCCCCTTTTTCTCTTGCAGTCCCTAGTTCATCCCAAGTGATATAATGAAGTAGAACAGCTCCAAAAATTACTTTCATAGAAATTTGAATGCTTTTTCCTCCCATAGATGCACCTAGGGCATGCATTTAGAGCTGACCTGGGTGCAGACATCGCGCCTGTTGCAACCTTTTGCGCGCAAAAGATAGAAAGAGAAATTTCTCCCACATTTATATGTTTTCCTGCTTGTAAAGTTTATGGAAGCCCATAATACATCTACCAGCACTAGTTGGGGTACCTCGCAGCTTGCTAATGCTCACTCTTATCTGCTTTTTGTAGGCATAGTGTCAGTTTTCTTTCAAGTTTATTTTTTCAAAGTTCACACATAGTTTAAGTAGGGGGGGAAATAAATTGCATTCCGGAAAAAAAATTATGTTTTGAAAATTTAGGTACCAACACACCTAGATAATTAGCCAAAGTAAGTGGCCCAATTCCATGCATGCTTAGCTAGTTTCTTTTTTCTAGTGTAAAAGTTATTAGTTTAGTCCAATTTTGCACTAGGATTTCAGGACTAGGATTGAATTTTCGATAGAAGAGCAAGTAATATCTACTGCCTTTGCACCCTTCGATGGTCCTAGGCAATAATATGAACACTCTCTATTCACAACTCACCATGTCCCCTTAGTTGATCACATAGATTAACTAGGAAATATAGAAAACGACCCATATCCACACATGTTTTTATTTTGAGCAAGGAACAATAGAACATAGTTTAATAGGGGATTTTGAAAAGGATCATCGCATATCTACACGTTCAAACTATTTTCTTGTCCACTTGTTTCTCACACACATCCACCTACTAAGAAAAGCAAAGACACCTAAAACTAACTTAACGAAACTCACTGAATTCTCCCCACAGGGGCCACAAAATAATTTATAGTTTAAGTTAGGATCAAGGGGGTAGGCATCGAATAAGCCACCTTGATCATTCTTCGTCTTGAAAAATAGAAGTTGATTTTTTAGGGAGCTTTAAATCCACCTATCAGCCCATGGAAAAGAAAACCTGAGCGCGACAGAGACCCGTTTGAAAGGGGGTTAGGCTTAGGCGTAGTGCATGCAGTATCAGTTGGGGCTACCTGACCCGGATAATAATCGATACTGTTAGCTGATTTACCAAGAATACCAAGACTCAAATGATCAAATTGGATGGTGGTACTTAGTGGCCAAATCTAGGGCATCATTTTCCTATGGGTGACAGTGCAGGCAAGCACTAGATCCTCTACCGTTACCTTGGTGGATTTTCTTCAGCTGACTCGAGGCGTCACCAGCTCTTATGGGACATTGTGCCAAAAATTTCAAGATATATTCTCAAGGCCCAATTACATTTGAGTGTGTGAGGATGATTATGTCTTCTAGGATTTGAGTATTAAACACAAACAAACAAAAACCACTTTTTTGATTGCTTGATCACATAGAATTAATTTAAAGGGAAAATTTATTTTATTTTTGCTTTGTTTTATGTATGTGACCGAAATTTTTCTTTGATCATAGACTCTATCCTCTCAAATTTTTCCAAAACCAGATCTAATCGAGACTAGAACGGACCCAAATAGACCTCATCGATCTAGGTGTCTTTTGGACCTCCCCCCATTACCAGGAGGGGTTCTAGGTCTTTCGTTGTTTAGGCGTCAAAGATAGAACGATGCCACCATTATTGGTTCATCCTTTATTGGGGAATCCTTAGTTGGGAACCCCAGTCGGTCTCCCAACGCCACACCACACACCACTCCTCCCACAAACCCTAGGGGGAAGAGGAGTATGACTCATTCGGGAAGCCAGTCGAATACATAGTAGGGTACGTCACAGACTAACCCTCTTCCTAACCAAAAATTTGTGTTTTCGCAAGTTACAATGGCATCAACCTCCCAATCACCTTTCTTAGCTTCGTTGAATCTACCCGATTTAACCAAGCTAATGAATGAACCCATCGCACACAACCCTAAATGGCCTCCCATTCCCACGAATCTCCCTTTGAATATTCTAAAATTCGAAGGAAAGCAAGCAAAAGACCCTAGTAATCATGTCATGAGCTTCCACCTATGGTGCTCATCGAACAGTATCATTGACGACACTATTCAATTGAGACTATTTCAACGCACTCTGACAGGAAAAGCTACAAAATGGTACATGGAGCAACCCTCTTCTTCACATGGAACATTTTGCGCCCTTGCCACCTCGTTCCTAACATATTTTTAATTACCCATTCACCATGATTATGGAATGGAATTACTGACACATTTTACACAAACCCCCATCATCCATATCTTGGACCAACTCCAAAAATGGAGGTGGTGTTGTACTTTATGTAAATCAAAGCTCGACGATCAGGTTCTTTTAGATTTGTTCCTGAAAACTCTCACTATAGAGATTTCAAAGGATGTGGCACAACAAAGGCCCAAATCCAAAGAGGATGCCATCAGCAAAGCCTAGCAGCTTGAGCTAATTTATATGCAGTCAGGATAAATTTACAATATCCTACTGAATGCCCCATGCCTACAAACTTATCAAGAATTTCCAGGTGCGTCGAACTCTACAGACAGTCTCATTGGGTCATTGACCCAAATTTACTTAGGTAGCAACAGTCAAAACCCTGGTTGTACCCAGAATGTACCACAACCTAGATTTCAAAGTCATCATATGCCTCAGAAAAATTTGACCAATAGGGCACAAGCATATCGCCATGGAGGACCCTATCCTCCAGCTCAGGGGACCCAATACATAGAGAGAAACACTAACGGAAGAGCTCCCCTCCAATGGCCAGGTGAAAACTAGGGACCACGTTATGCTCAGTCCCTAGCACAAGACCCACATATGCAAACCAGTGCACAGGTGAACTTTGTGTAGCCTTCCCAAAACCAACCACACCAATATAACTAGGAGAACTACCATCCTAACGTGGTGAGGAAAAAAGGAAAAAATAAGCTGAAAGGGAATCCTGGATAGGGGGGCAACAGTCAAAAACTCCTGCATCAATCCCAGGCTGGAGGCAACTCCAACCAGAATCAGAACCAGGAGGAAGCAATGCCCAACAACAGAGCAAAAGGCCACCTCTTTGAACAAACCATTCTTGTTCGATATGTGGTGAGTATGGACATCATACTCACCACTATCTTGATCTCCCTAAGTTGAAGAAGATAAAAAGTAACTGAGGACAAGGAGGATCTTCCCAGAAAACAGCTATGATGCAGGAACCTTTCCCCCATCAAGTGACGGTAAGCACTCAATAACAAAACCTAGACGACTCCAGGAAAAATAGCCATGAAATCTACATGACTGGCAAAGAGATGTTTTTCCGAACATAGAATCGCAACTATGACACCCCACCAGACACCAATGCATCAAGGGCAAGTACCAATGCATCGACTGCACCTTTGACCATTTCAAAGACGCCTATTGAGCCATTGCCCAAAATGGTGAAGGTACCCAATAGGCAAGTAGGAAACTACTCCAAAGGGACCCATAATTATAGCATCATGGATGATTTAGCCAAATCTCGCTCTGCTATGTCAACTTTGGAAGTATTTTAGTCATGCCCAAAACAAAGGAAAGCCCTACTTTCCGCGTTAGGCACTATCGAACCTGTCGATACGCACCTAATGGATTTTGACTTAGACAAAGCCACCCCCAGGCTTCCTTCCATGGTCTCCTTTCAGATACCAATGCCAGTCCTGAATATCACCATTCACCGATGTTTCATTGACGAGGGTGCATGCATGTGCATCATGTCAAAAAATGTTTGGCAGAAGTTAGGGTCTCCCGAACTAAAGCATTTAGTCATCACGATTAGAGCATACGACGGTCATCCTTCGACCCTCGTCGGCCTCTACCAAAACGTCCCGGTCTACTAAGCTGGAAAGACGGTCCACATAGACATTGAATTCTTGGACACTCACTTGGACTATAACATACTCCTTGGTCGGAGTTATATGTATTCCATGTCAGCCATAACCTCCTCCGTCTTCCACATTATGATGTTCCCCCACGAGGATCTCATCATTACTATCGACCAATTGAAGCATAGCGAGAAACGACCCCTAAAAAACACTGATGTAATTCAACCCTATGTATATACATCCTTAGATGCACTTTCACAGTACCAAGAATATGGCCCTGGTGAGTTCAAATCATTGTCCATTCTAGGATCATTCCTAGGAGATCCTCTCGTTATCCCTGAGTCATCACCTGATGTCATAGGGGATATGGTGTGCATGATGTCCACATCAAGCACCAAATCTAGTCAGGACATGGACACGAGTAGTAATGACACTGATTCATCAGCCACGATAGCCTATCTAGCCTACGCCGCTTCCCAAAGCCCTTTCCTCTACCCCCTTACTGGCTTTGTCTCCCAGCAGGTTTTGGCAACATTGGTGTTACCAAACATATCATTGGAAATACCAGTTTGGTATCTCATCCCCCCTACGAGATCAGGAGCCACACACATCACTGCCACAGGGTTGAAGCCCCTCAGTCTCAAGGAGGCCCCACCCATCCAAGAAACGGTAGAAACCACCCTTGCAAAGGAAATTTCCATTGCAAAACTAGTGCTTATGGCTAAGAAAACTGAGAAGAGAGGAAAGAATATGGAGACCCCCGCCATAAAATGGGAATCACTGATTTGTGCCATATGCGACGTAATAGGACACCCTACCCATATCTACCTAGATCCAAATGAATTAAAACCACTCCTCGGCTTCGAGGCAGACATCGCAATGCCATGTTCCTGTAAAAAGGAACCTACCACCAAAGGCAAAGGCAAAGCATTGCATACCAATCATGCATGCGTTATCTGTAGAAACTATGGGAACTATACCCATCATTGCCCAGAGATCCCGCGATATAGGGATGCCTTACACTCCATCGAGCGATCCCATCAAGAGTATCCCTCCACCCATGCATCCGGAAATCAACCTTGTACCATATTGTACTTACAGGAGGAACGAAGGGCACCAAAAATACCCCCATACATGCCCCCTCCTGTCATACACTATACGTTGTGCGATGAACATGGTCACTTCCTTGAAGAATGCGCAGCCCTAGAACTCATTCATAGATGGTATCCTATAAAATTGGTTTACTATGTTGAATTGCAGGCAACACAATTCACATGTCCTTTATGCACCGACAATCACCTTCTGGAGAATTGTCACTATATCCCCCGATTCAGGCTAGCCTTCACTAGTTTACACTCAGCCATAGTTCGCCTCTCCCAAGAAGAAGACATGGACATGGAATCCACGGAAAACTCCACAACCCAAGAGGATGTGATGAGCAGATCCATCCTATTCTTGTTAGCTGAAAAGCGACCAATCAGGGAACCCCTAGTTACCCCCAACCGCTCTCTACAGAGAAGACAAACATGAACACTATGCAAAACACCCAATCATGTGGTCGGCACTTGCCCTGATTTAGCAGTGTTACGACATTGGTTCCCTTCCAGAAAACAAACTGAGCATGATCGGACTCCCATATATAGGCTATTTTACCTAATATGTCAAGGAAATCACTATGAACAACACTGTACTTATATCTCACGAATTAAAACCACCATAGATATGATTCATACCATCGAGAAGAAACGGGACGATACCCTCAAATGATTTAGAAAGTACATCACCCCTCGGTCAGTGGACCCACACCAACCAAGTGTGACCCAAGCCAAACCTAGGATAACATGAGGATTATGGAATTTGAATGACCACTGGGTCAATCAGTGCAAAGAACTAAATCCCCTTGCAAATAGTTTTCGCATAGTCTCTTCTCTCCCTCAGAGACTTGTCTCTAACCAAGAGAAGATCACGCGTACCCATTGTCGTATTTTCTCACACTTTCACCATACGATTAAATTTGAGCATCTCCCCAAGCTAAGAGTAGCAAGAGCAGCGTTGAGTCTACACTCCCCCAAAGAGTTAGACACACCCAAGCCAAAAATATGAAAATGAAAGCAAAAGACCTCCTCTTCTACAATAGATCCTTTTTGAGTGTCCACATTAGGAACAACGAGTAGTGTCGATTCCCATACAATCTAATCATTTGGCATAGTGGTACCATGCACCATATGCACTGGCCAAAACCACGCAATAGAGGTATTCCTGCTAATGGGAATGTTTAGGCACCTCTGCAGCAGGCACAATTTCCACCCACAAGAAATTGACCATCCTAGTGGGGAACCTAACCTTGCATTTATGCAAACTCCCATCATAGATATTCTTCCCCCATCGAACGACGATGACACAATTCACCATATACAATTTGTATCATCACACATCAGAAATAGGATTGCAGCTACCCCCACGTCCCAGGATTTCCACCTTATTCCTATTGCAAAAGATCAAGGTACCCTGCGATTTTGCATTGATTTCCGTGAGATCCCAAATTTGCATGCCATTATTGAACTCCTTAATGATACCCAACCTCTATAACAACATCTAGTACATCTAGAGCTCGTTCATGAAAGCTGACGATAGTCGCTACAACACAACGACGCCCATAAGAAAATGGTAAAAGCATCATTCGACTGCCACATCAACCCTTGCTCATTCATTGAGGGAGAACTAGTCCTTCGGTATGATGTTGCAAAAGAAGCCCTAGGGCTAGGGAAGTTCAAAACTTGTGGAAAGGACCCTACATCATCAAAAATTTCCTTCGACAGGGGGCATACATCTTGAAAGAACCGGATGGGACATGCCTCAGAAACCCCGTCAATGGCCTTTACCTCAAGAAATTTTACCAATAAGGGCCAAGACAGTGACCCTTCCCTAGAGTGAACTTACATGAACCCAACCCCCTTAGATTTTTGACCAAAATACTTGTTAAAAAATGCCCTCAAAGTGCTACCATGGATCACCAGAATGAACCTTATTTTAGATTTGCTGATGGAGCATCAAGATGGTCTCAAAGTTTAGTAGCAGCTGCCTAGATCATCTATCACTTGGACTGATCACCACTCTACATAAACAGTGTGTGCATCGGTTCAGCAAAAAACAATCAGGTAGAATATGATGCCATCATCAAACTTATGTGCTACGCCCTCCATCAGGGCATACGCCATATTCATGTCTACCTTGATTCCCAGTTAGTAGTGTCGCAGTTAAACCAAACATTTGAGACAAGAGATACACATCTATTTAGAAAATACTTGTGTGCAAAAGATTAAGCAGACAATTTGACTATATAAAATTTACACATGTACCAAGGATTGAAAACCAAACAACTGATCACATAGCTAACAATATTCTAAACTGGAATGCATCTCGGATAAACCATCATACATAAAAAACCAAAAACATAGATATCCATCAGCATAATATCATCCATAAATCAAAATAGGTGACACAACATGTAGAGTTGCAAAAAACATCTCTCATATATATATATATATATATATATATATATATATATATATATATATATATATATATCAATATGTATATGTCTGAGTACAAAAAATAGTGTCACTGACCCATCAGCCAGCCCAAAGATACACAAAAATTCATCAAAAATAGGGGAATCATCCTCATAATGGGTGCTTTTTCCATCTACAAGTATACTCTAGGGTGGTGCCCCCTCAGGAGGGGCACCTGGACCCATAACTACTCTCGACACCACCACTCAAGTTGTCGTCACAACTAAGACTGCCACCCGACGTAAAAGAGGCTAATAGTCCCGCTCCTGGGCTATCATCATCTGCAGCTAGACCTCCTCGAGATCATCCATAAAACCTCGAGAAGGTATCCCCTAGGTCAAGCAGTCCACTCGACCCTAGGCATCCTCTAGAATGGAAACTCAAGTAGTCAGTTCTGAATTGTGAGCCTCTGCCGCATCTGTGCATGCCGCCTCTACATCGGCATGAGCTTGCTTGACCACAGCCTCGGTAGCAACCGAGCTGCTGCCCTCCCCAGAAGGGCCAGAACCACCACCAGGTCCACCAACAAGTCCTCTAGCAGCATCTCCTTTCTGTCCTCCTAGATTGCCTCTAGGTCTCCGAACAGGACCGTGGCTAACCAATCGAGCCACGGGGCGACCTACCTCACCAACATGTACAAAGAGTAACCAAAACTATGTCAATGTCACCATCAAAACACATAAGCACATATATACTCAAATAAAAAGCAGAAAACATATAAACATACCTGTTGGCCCCCAGGCATAAAAAAGAGGGAGACCCATCTTTGGATCCCCCCAGAAGTCCATCCCTGCATATGGGAATGGCAAGAACATTGGGGGTTCACCTCGAACCAGGTCTCTGTCGTGGCATTACAGTAATGCCCCACCATGCCAAAGAAGGGGAAAAAAGTGTTTAAAGCGCGCTTACCCTCAAAAAATGTGCATAGAGGGCACATTTTTTCCCTGATTGCCTGCACAATCTAGGAAAAAACATCACTCAGAACCCACACAAACCAAGTTTGTATGGACCTCGGCACCATAAGACTGAAAAAATTAAAGTGCAGGACGTCATGGAGGTTACTTGGGCATGATATCGCTAATCCCTGGTGCTCAGGCTAACCGCAATGACAAGAATTGCTACGCAGAAGCCTCTGACCTCTCAAGAACTCAACAAGTACAATTGAATTGAATTAGTGTCATATTCACCTATATATCGCCCTTTTCAAAAACTTAGGAGGACCGTAATGAGAGATCAGAAGGTCCGTTCGCATAACCGTAAGTTGCACCATGATCAACACTCCATGACGAACATAGGCAATGCCACACATTCGCACTCCTAAAAAAATAATTTTTCAGTGCCAGCAGGTGTGACCTCTCTCATATTATTTTTTAAAAGCTTATGACCTTCAATAATATTTGATAAAGAAGATTCTTTCACTTGAGGTACTTGTTTTTGCAAGAAAATCTCACAAAAAATTCACAACTCCATCCACTGAAAGTTCCAAAGCAGGTATCATTCTACCCCCAACATGATAGAGTCCCAGAAAACTCTGCATATCCTGACATCATTTCTCCATCAGAAATCAACCATAGGTTCCACATATCCGACCATGTTTATCATCACCTCACCCTGAACATGATAAAAATCCTCGTTGGTTGGCAGAGCCTCCCTTCCATGGTGCTCGTCACCCACAGTAGACCATATATCACAGCAAAAGTGACACCATGGCCATACCACTTTAGTTTGAGAAGCACCTCATGCCCATCCATCCACCATGCATAAAGGTCAAGTTTTACCATACAGAATAAAATCCCCTTCCCGGACAACCAGGTGTATAAGAAAATCAAAATCGCACTACTGCACCTCGCATTTGGCCCACCATACCTCCACCAACATAATCCCATCTGTGATACTTTTTAATCTACTTCATCAACCTCACACATGAGACCAACCAATGGGGCCCCCACCCTTAGAAAAACACCTTCCTCACAACATCAGTGAGCGAACACTTTCATGTTTTGGGACACCCTTCTCTGTGTTTTGTACCAACCAAACCCCATTATTTTATTCTTTTGGTAAGTGTACAAATACCGCAAATGGTGCACTATGTCCCCCACCCTCTCATCCATCTTTTCCACCATGGCAGCAGTCCCTGAACACCCTTGGTCGGAATATTACACCCCCATGCACAAGCCACCATGACATCCATAGCTAGTTTATACCCACCATGGAAGTCCTAACGACTCCAGGTATTTCCCCATCAGAAATAAATATGAATGCCACCAAGCTACTTAGTATATTCAGACCTTGGGTCACTGAATACCCATTATCAGTTTTCAGTCACCCTTCGCCAACATGCCCATGTTAAACCGATCACAACCAGGTCTCTGACCCCTTCATGTCAGTGACCCCTTGTTCAGTTGAGGCTTCCTTTTTGTCGACTTCAACACCTATTTTCTAATAAGGAAGTGATACATTGGATCACCCCTCTCTATAAAAGGGGCATCCTCAGGTGGCACTATGGGAAACATCATTGGCCACAAATGTCATTGATCCTCCTTAAATTCGACTACAACAAAAGCTTTCATGTCAATATGGTATTATACCTTACAACCATTGCAATTTGATCAAATTCGTCGAAGACTCATGCCTTCACAAGTGTCTCTTTCAGCAATGCTTACATGGGAAGGTCCCAACTAGCAACTATGCGTACAATGCATAGCTATATGCCATACCAATTTTACGCATATGGGTACCACATTCCACCTATTTTTAAAGAAACAATGCCCTGAAGGGTGTCAAAAATTGTCGTCAGCAATCACCAGATCACTACCATATTAGTGACATAGATAGAACATGTATCTGTCAAATAGATTTGTTTAACTAGCCACAACATCACAAGCATGGGACATGCCTGCCTCGTAGAAAATTTGTATGTACATTGTATTATATTTGCTTACAGGGGTCCCATATGACATGGTCATTCTTCAAACTGGTTCAGGGTGTTTCCAATTATGAGCTTCATGCAAGTCTCTCTCTCTCTACACACAATATACAAAAAAGAAACTATAATGTATTTCGGCTATACAGTTCTTCCTAGAAATCACACATTAGGGGGAAATTGTTAACACTAGAAAATCGTACAAGCAGAAGACGACATTATTTAATGTCAAGAAGAAGGATTTACAGGGTTGAAAGGCATTACAGAATCTGGAAATTATTTAAAAATCTCTAAGGTCTAAGGAAAAATCAAATTTGATCAAGTCATAAATGCTTTTGCATGCATAATCCTTCGTGAAGAGCGCCTTTATTCTCCTTTTGACCTGAAATGCGCACAATCCTGGGAGTGGCGAAAGTCACTTTCCAAGACCACAAAAAGCACACTCTAGGACAGTGATTTCACACTTGAAGCCGCCTAAGGATAGCCACCAAAGAATCCTTAGACATCAAGTGAGCACAAAATGGAATATTTGTGGCACACAAAGGAATCATCCCCCTCTCTTGGGTCACCATCCACAATGTACCAAGAGAGGGAAGGAGGATTTGAATTCTCCTATATAAGGCCACCATGAGATGAAGAACTTGAGAGCACATTGTTATGCTAGTCATAATTGCCCAAGAAATACCAGAAGTGTTTGATCCGGAGCTGAAGATAGAGGGGACTCAATTTTTGGCCATCCAACAAGTTCAGTCCACCACAGTAGAGAGAGGGAGACTTTGCACTGAAGCAAGCTTGGAAGTAAAAACATCCTTGCATCAGGACTTAGAACCCATGTTCTAAGGGCCCTTTGGCAAGAGGGTTAAAGTTTCATCCTCATTTCGTACCGGCACTCAATAAGAGGGGACGAAGAGCCATCGTTTGGATTATTGCAATTGTTTGACTCTATTAAGAGGTTTTGTTTATTTTTTTTAGTTTTAGTTTAGTTTTATTTTATATATGCATGCTATTTATCTATCTAGTATGTTTATGATTCTAGCTTGTTCCACTAACTTGTTTGACTCCACTTCTTTTTTTGCGTGTGACCAATAACTTAAGAAGGTAAACCACACCCCTTAATTTGGTGTGATTCCATACATGCATGCACCAAACACACTAACAAAACTAGGAAGAGATGTTTGTCCGGTAGTGAATTGTTGACTAGTGATCCTTTGGTCTGACTTGGGAGGTCAGTGATGAAATCAGCTAAAATTAAAGCCTTATTGCTTTTGGGGGAGCTAAATTTTAAGTCGAACTATTGCAGTATAACTATCCAGCAAGTGTATTTATGGTTCATAAAATGGTGGGTGAGCATATACCTCGTGGGGTTGATATCTGCGATGACTGTTGTAGTCCTTAAGATGATGTAGTGGCAAATTTTTTGAACTGTGTATTAATGCTAGGGTAGTCTTCTCTTCAGGCTCATACCTTAATGCGAGGCCTAATAAGTTTTTACTAATGTAATAAATTACATGTTCTTTACCATCGGGACCCTCATGGATTAACACCTTAGCCAAAGCGGTTTCAGACGCTGATAGATATAGGGTGTAATATTTGTTGTATTTTGGTGGACTGATCAATGGAGATGAAGATAATGTGTCTTTTAGTGCCTCAATTGATTTTTGGGCTTGACCATCCCATTTGAATGGGATTTCCTTACAGAGGAGGCGTAGGAATCCCTGAGCACAAGTGGCATAGTCTGGGATGAAGCATCTCATAAAATTGGCCTTTCCCTGCAATCTTTGGAATTGCTTAAGGGTTCGAGGTGGTGGTACCTCTTTGATAGCTTGTACCTTGAGGGGGTCCACTCTAATCCCTTGTTTGGACACAATAAAACCTAGAAGTCGTCTTGTAATGATGCAGAAGATGCACTTGAGGGGATCCAAGCATAGGTTGTATTGTAGACATCGTTGGAATACCAGCCACAGATCCTCAAGATGATCAGATCAATTCTTGGATCGAACAATGAGGTCATCCAAGTAGGCAACAATGAGGCATACCAAGTCATGGAAGATATAATTCATGGCCCACTAGAAAGTGGCTCGAGCATTTTTAAGACCGAATGGAATAACATGATATGTGAATGTGTCCCATGGGGTGGTGAACGCGGTCTTGTATCGATCAGTGTGCCATATTTGGATTTGATTATACCCAGAGAAACCATCCATGAAGGAGACGGCCTTGTGTCCCATGCAAGCATTGATGACTTGGTCGATGAATGGGGTAGGGTAATTCTCCTTTGGACAGGCTTTTTTCAAATCACGAAATTCAGTATAGACGCGAATGGTGCCCGTTTTTTTCATGACGGGAACAGGGTTGGAAACCCATGATGTGTAAGTGATGGGGTAGATAAACCTAGCTTTGTGAAGCTTATCTATTTCTTGTTTAACTTCTTTTTCCTTGGATGGGTGCAGTTGATGTTGTTTCTGGTGTACTGGTGGTATGTCAGGCCAAGTGTCAATGTGGTGCTCTACTATTGTGGAACTAAATCCTGGAATTTCCATGTAGTCCCCCGCGAAGATATCTCTATACTCTTACAAAAAATAGGTGTAAGAGGTTACCGTCTCTAGGGAACATGCTGCCCCAATGAGATTTTTCAACTTTCTCAGGATTTTGAGAGATATTCACCTTGATGGTAGGAGAAATGTTTGACATGTTCCCTTCTTCGAACGTGTCGAGCGCCAGAATGGGATTTTTGAACCAATCGACTTTCCTATATGGAAGGAAATATTTTGATTCGATTGCTTAAATCTCTTGGTTTCCTAGATTTTTAGGATCAAACGTTTTTTCAGGAAGAAAAAATGAGCGGTGATCCATTGCATCCCACGGATAATCTGGTTCCGTCATGGCCTCGAGAATATCCTCATCTGAGTGTAATAAGGATCCTAAGGGGGATTGAGTCTACGAAAGGCCATGAGGATGTGGTTCAGTCCTAATGGAGCTGGTCAACAGACATGAATAAGATTCCATCATCGATGTGGTGGAGGAAAACATGGTTGACACAGTGTAGATAGATTGGGTTTGCACCGTCGTTGATACAACTACTCTCGTAGCTGCAGCGGTCTCGAAACCTATGACTGATGAGAAGAAATCACGAGTAATGGTTCCTATACACGATGATATTAATCGTATATGATTTTGTGTGTCATCAGTGTTCAGTGGGGGAGGAATTTCCATCGTGGCAGCTTATGTGAGAGCAAGTCTAGGTTCCTCACGAGGCGTACCAAGAGTACTCAAACTTTCCTAGATTTGGAAATTGTGCTTGGTACAAAGGCGCATGAATGTTTCCATTAAGGGGCATGCCTATGTTTCATGGTTATGGCTGGTTCAAATGGTGCATGGTACCATGGTGCCTATTAAGTAGATGGGGTGAGAACCAACACTACTCTTCGTCCCTAAAGTGGACGCCCGGAAATGATCAAGCGCAGGGAAAATATTCCGCTGTTGCCATCTCTGACTTTTTGGTTTTGGGAGGTCCATATCCTTTGGGGGTAGTAGACACAAAGCTGCTCTTTCTGATCGTAGCCTTGGGAGGTGCTCACAATTCATTGTATGTGAAAATGTGAGCGGATCCTGCAATAGCAGTGTGTGATCTTCTCTTTATTATAGAGATGCTTCTGCGGGATAGGGGAGACCATGTGAAAGTTGTTTGTGAGGTGCTTTAGTTCCTTACACTAATTGACCTAGTGGTCGGTTCTGTTGCACAGCCCGCATGCTGTCCTAGACTGGACATGGGTCCTGTTAGGCCGGTGCATATTTTTTACTCTTCCAATGCTTTGGTATTGATATGTGATAGGCTACTTGGTGGAAGTTTCCCTTGCATTAGGTTCTCTAAGCTCAGGACTGATTATATCTCATCGTTGAATTTATAATGAAAGTAGATGTCGATTAGCAGGCGAACTCGAGGGATGTAAGTGTAAAGTTGAGCATGATGGTTGCCTTGACACACTAGAAAATAATGTCTTTATTGGGTATTCCCTTCGCTCATAGCTGGTGAGGTGATTGGATATCGTCTGCGTAGAAATTCTAGGTTTGGGCATTTCATGACCAAATGGTTATGTGCATTGCATAACGCATAGGTTAGTCTTCTCCGTGGAGGGTGGTTGGGGGTGACTATGTGCCCCCCAACTGGCCACTTTTCTGCTGACAGAAA
Organism: Pinus albicaulis; assembly: GCA_034641835.2. Lineage (NCBI taxonomy): Eukaryota > Viridiplantae > Streptophyta > Pinopsida > Pinales > Pinaceae > Pinus > Pinus albicaulis. The sequence goes on along the minus strand of CM076583.1, from coordinate 1,272,555,018 downwards.
GAGGATGGATCTACTTGTCACCTCCTATTGTGTTTTCAAGCTTTCCATGGATTCTGTAACTAAGCCATCTTCTAGGGAGAGGCGAATTATGGCCATGCGTAAACTGGTTATCGCCGAACAAAATTGAGGGATGTAATGGAAACGACGTAATGGGTGATCAGCAAAACATATTTGACATGAATATTTGGATATTCGTAGGCCAACATAGTATACACGGTTAACCAGATACCATATTTAAAACATACCTAAGGCTGAACAGTCAGCAATGATGACCACGTTCATCACAGAGTGCACAGTGTTGGACAGGGGGATGAGGGACAAAAAAGAGTCTTTTTGGTGACTGCCCTGCCACTTGGAGGTATAATATGACCTGAGGTTCTTCCCCATTTGTTTTCATGTGGGGATCCTCCTGATATGATTGTTCTAGGGCATGTAAGGCATCCCTATATTGAGGCATTTATGGACAATAATGGGTGTAATTCCCGTAATTTTTGCAGATAACACATGCGTGGTTGGTAGGCAATTCTTTTCCTTGGTTTTTTGTGGCTAGTTCCTTTTTACAAGAACTTGTAGTAGTGTAATTTCTTTCGGAGCTTAGGAGAGGTTTCAATTCATCCAACTCTAGGCAGAAATTCATAGGGTGGTCCACAATATCGCACAGTGCACAAGGTTGCAGTTCCCTTGGCATGATGGGTTTTTCTATATTTTTCCCCTTTTTATGGGTTTTCCTTGTCGCTTTAACTAGCTTTTCTATGGGAATCTCTTTAACTGATGTCACCTCCTGAGGAGGGATGGGGGGTTATTCCTGTAGATGTAATGCTAGAGGCTCTCATAATGGTTGGTGTGACCAGGTACCAGACAGGTATCGCAAATGAAATGTTTGGAAATGTTACCATTTCCAAGACCTCTTGTGATATGAAACCAGGTGTAGGGTATAAAAATGGAGTTTGGGAGATGGCGTAGGGTAAAAATGTTGTGTCTATGGCCTTAGTTTCATTGCTACTAGTCTCTGTCTCTTGGCTGGTTTCTATGTTTGATGATGACATCATGCACACTAGGGCCCCTATGATATCAGCGAATGATTCTGGTATGATAGGGGGATCTCCTAGGAATGATCCAAGGATAGATGTCAATTTGAATTGGCCAGGGCCATATTCCTAGCATTATGTGAGAGATTCTGTAGTTTTTCTACATAGGGTAGAACAACATTGGCATTCGTCATGGGTCGCTTATCATGGTATGTCAATTGGTCAATGGTTATGATGCGGTTCTCGTGGGGGAACATCATGATGCAGAAGATGGAGGATGCTATGGAAGACATGGCATACATATAACTCCACCCAAGGAGTATATTGTAGTCTAGCTGAGCGTCTAAGACCTTAATGTCTATAATAACCGTCTTTCCGGCCAAGAAGACCAGGAAATTTTGATAGAGACCAATGGGAGTAGAAGGGCGCCCATCGTATGCTCTGAGTGTGATGTATGATGGCTTCAGTTCGAGAGATACTAACTTCTCCCAAACACTTTTTGACATGATGCATGTGGATGCACCCTCATCAATGATACATCGGTGTATAGTGATGTTATGGACTGACACTGGTATGTGGAAGTTGACCAATGAAGGAAGCCTGGGAGTGGCTTTATCTACGTCAAAAGCCATTAGGAGCGAATGGGCAGAGTCGATGGTGCCTAATGCAGAAAGTAAGGCTTTCCTTTAATTTGGGAAAGATTGCAAGACCTCTAAAGCTGACAAGGTAGCAAGAGATTATGATAAATCATCCACGATGCTATAATTATGGGCTGCTTTAGAGTGGTATCCTACTCGCCTTGTTGGACCCTTAGCCATTTTTGGCAAGGGTTCAATAGGCATTTTTGATATAGTCAACGGTGTTGTAGGTGCACTCATGCTAACCCTTGATGAATTGGTGTCTGGTGGGGTATCATAGCTTCAATTCCGTGTTTGAAAGAACATTTCCAGCTTGCTAGTCATATATATTTCGTGGTTTCTGTTTCCGGAATCATTTGGGGGTGGTTGTTTTTGTTGGGTACTAACCACCCCTTGGTGGGGGAAGGGATCCTGCATTACATCTGTTTGCTGTGTATGCCCCCCTTGTCCACGATTACACTGAAGCTTATTTAGCTCAGGGAGCTTGAGACAATGATGAGTGTAATGTCCATACTAACCACAAATAGCGCAAGAGTGGTAGGTCTATAGATTAGCCCTCTTATTCTGCCCTTGGGAGTTATTTGGCTCCTGTTTTTTATTTCGGTTGGGGTTGCCCCCAGCCTAAGATCACGGAGGGCATTGTTGGTTATTGGCCCCTTGTCCAAGATCTCCCTTTTTGTTTATTTTTTTTCTTTTTCCTTACCACGTTAGGAGGATAACTATAATTCTCATGGTCTTATGATTAGCGCAGTTGGGCGTGGGAAGGTTGCACGAATTTCACAGGTGCATTGTTTTGCATCAGTGGGTTTTTTGTTGGGGAGGGGGAATATTGGGGTCCCTGTCCCTAGTTTGTATATGGATTCTGGGGGAGGAGCTCTTCCATCAGAGTTCCTAGCTGTGTATTGGGTCCCCTGTGTGGGAGGGTATGATCCTCCTTGTTGATGATGGTACAACATCACCCTATTGGTCATGTTCTATAGAGATGCATGATGAATCTGATGGTAGCCTGGTTGCGGGATGTTCTTGTTAGGATCATACGTATAACAAGGGTACAAGATATTTCTACCTAGGTTAGTTTGGGTCAGTAACCCTATCAATTCGTCTGCAGTATTTGACATGCCTAGCAATTCTTTGTAAGTTTGCAAGCGTGGGGCGTTAGGCAGGATGTTATAGATGTATCATGACTCAGTGTATATTAACTTGAGATGTTGGGATTTACTAATGGCATCCTCTTCAAAATTAGGTCCTTGAGTTTCCACGTCATTTGAAATCCTTGTTGTGGGATTTTTTCAGGAATAGGTCTAGTAGAACTCGATCATCGAGTTTGGTTTTACACAAACTTCGACGTCGTTGCCATTCATGGAGATGGTCCTAGATATGGATGACTGGCATTTGCTAAAATGAGTCAGTAACTCCATTCCTGAATCGTGGTGGATGGGTAACTAAAAATATGTGAGGAATGCAGTAGTGAGGGCACTAAAGGTTCCATGTGAAGCACAAGGCTGCTCCACATACCATTTCGTGGTTGGTCTGGTTAAGGTGTGCTCAAATAGTCTTAATTGAATAGTATCATCAATAATATTGTTTGATGAACACCATAGGTGGAAATTCATTACATGGTTTCCAAGGTCTTCCGCTTGTTTCCCTTCGAATTTTGGAATGTCCAAAGGGAGATTCATGGGCATGGGGGACCAATTGGGATTGTCTGCAATGGGATCATTTGTTAACTTTGATATATCAAGTAGGTTTAGAGATGCTAGGAAAGGTAACTAAGTATTGAGTGCCATTGTAAACTGTGACAACATAGGGATCTGCTTCTGTATGGGGTTTTCCTGGGGGATAGTACCCTATAATGTACCCGATTGTGTGTTCGATTGGCTCCCCGAATGGGTAGCGCTCCTCTGCCCTCTAAGGGTAGTGGGAGGAGTGGTGTGTGGTGACCCTGTGGGGGTTTCCACCGATGTGGCATTGGTGACCCTTTGGGGTGCCCAACTAAAGATGCCCCGATAAAGGATGAACCAATAAGGGTGGTTGTGTGTCGTTTGTGATGCCTCTATGGTGAAAAACCTGACACTCCTCCCTCTAATGGGGAGAGGTCCAAAAAATTTCTACATCAGCGAGGTCCCATTGGGTCCATTATGGTGTCGACTTAGTTTAGTTTTGGAAATATTTTTTATTTTTTCTGAGAGGAGAGATATTATTATCAAAGAAAAATGTGATCACATACATAAAACAAAGTGAAAAATAAAAGGTATATTTCTCCTTTAAATTAATCCTATGTGATCAATCAATCAAAAAAATGGTTTTGGTTGTTTCACATATGATACTAAAAGATCCTAGAAGACCTAATCATCCTCACACTCTCAAATGTAACTGAGCCTTGTGAAGATATCTTCTGGTGGGTACTGGGGCTAACATCCCAAAAGAACTAGCGACGCCTTGCTGCAGTCGAATAATCGACCAAGGTAATGGATAGAGGATCTAGTGTTGCCTACAACGTCACCTATAGGGAAGGATTCCCTAGATTTGGCCACTAAAGTACCATTGTCCCATGTGTTAGAGTCAGTTTATCAGTAATAAAAAATAGCTCTTTTGAGAGTTTTTCATCAAGTCAATATTCAATTTTTTTTCCTTTTTAGTTAGTTTTCAGCAATAATTTTGGTCATTGAAGAAGTCTCATCTTGATTACTTCTCCTTCACATAATTTCATCACCATTTAGAGGTCTAGAGGCAGGTCACTTCATCTCATATAGGTCAAGTCTAGGATCAAAACTGCCCATGGAAAAATCTTTAGATTTTCACTAAAAATAAGGCAGTGAATCCTCCATTTCATTCATAAAAATCTATTGAAGGAGCAAGTTTTTTTTTAAATCTCAATAAAAATTTTCATTTCACAGAAAACTCATATTTTGTTGTTGTATTCTCGAAGAAAGGTGAATCTGAGAAAGTTTTTCAAAATCGCATGTTTATGAATGTTTATTCTTCAAAAGTTTGAAAAATCATTCACAAGACCATAGGATTTAATCCTACGTGTTACTAATCCAATACCCATGTGACATGATATATACCCCTACCCTGTCATTAATCCATGTCACATTGCATTCATTACCTTCCCTACCCCACCATTCATTAACCTCTGTTGTATGTTAACCACCTCTCATCTTACCACTCATCCACCACACCCTGATCTAATCCAACTGCCCTTGCGCAACTTAGGACCCCCCTCACCATTTGAAACTTAATGAGGGGCAGGGGGGTGGGGGTCCAAAAAAGGTGGTTTTAAAACCTGACCCCACCACTACGTGGAAACCGCACAAGATTTCGCACCCCCCCCGCCCTCATAAAACTGTTTACTGCCGATGTACCCATCTGAAATCCTGCTTATTCATCAGATGAAACCATTGTCCTACCTACCATTTATGTCAGAAAACATGGGCTATGCTGCTGTCCAATCAAATAAACTGCCACGCTCCTATATCTGTTAGCCAATAAATTAAATCCTAACTGTTAGACTAACGTATAGGTGCCCTTTTCAATGAGAATTAAGATAGATTGCTTATAAATTCATCACTAAAAACATGTTTAAAACCTTTGATTCTATTCACTTTGCCCTATACATTACCATAAATTAATAAAAATAGTTTGACCATCGTTCAAAGAAATCTGATCACTATTATAAATAATCTTTTTAGCTATCGACATTTTTCCAAGTTGTAGAGCCTTCTTACAGTCTCAACCTCCATTTCTCTATCATAAATTCTTGCTTCTGCCATTTTAAATAGAGCCAATCATCCCTCCAAAGAAAAAAGGACCAAAAGAACCAATAATTCTGCTACTTCACCCTCCAATTGATTGTTGGGTGTGGAGCCTGATTATCTTGTTCATTTTGTATCACAGCATTGGATCCCTGTACCTTAATGAGGCAGCAACACCACCCATAATTAAACGTTGCTTGGGGGGTCCAGGGGGGGTTGCTGCAACTTTATGGAGCCCCCCCCTGGCGGGGGGTTTCAAGGGTAGTGCCCCCGAAGCTAACAACAGATGTAAAATTGCCTTGTAAAAGTATAGTAATTTCTAGTCAATCTTGGTCGTTCATTAGGCATATGATTTGATGGTAGAAGTTATGTTTAGCTTAGGGTTTTTTTCCCTAGAAGACAAACCCTTGCTTTGTATGAGGGTATTTTATTGCGGCTATGTATTGTATGTGTATTCTCAGAGCGAGAAACAGATAGGGAGACTGTGAGAGAGAACAGAGGATATTATAGCAGATCTGTTGTAGGTTGTGTCTCTTCATTTTGCTGGATAATAGAAAGGAAGGACTGGCTATTTAGGGTGGACGTAGCCCAAACTAGGTGAACCACGTATATATGTGTCTCTCTGGTTTTATTTGTTTTGTGTGCTTGTGTCTTCTACATATTTTATGTTTCACATTGCTCTGTAATATATAATTTTATAACAACTAGTATCAGAGCGGAAGGTCTATTTGGTTGATAAACTTGCAGGAAAGAAGGGTTCCTGGTTCGAGTGGGAGCAATGGCGGAAGATGGTAAGTTTAGGGTTGAGAAATTTAATAGCCAAAACTTCCTGCTGTGGAAGATGCAGATGGAAGATTATCTGTATCAGAAAGACATGTACCTACCATTGAGCGGAAACGCAAAGAATTTGACGGCTATGAAAGACATAGAATGGGAGATTCTTGATAGAAAGGCACTCAGAATAGTACGGTTGTGCCTCACAGCATTGGTAGCCTTCAATATTTCGAAGGAAACAACAACAGAGGGTTTGATTAAGGCGTTGGCGAAATTATATGAAAAACCCTCAGCCTCAAACAAGGTATTTCTTATGAAATTTTTATTTAATATGAAGATGTTGGAAGGTGGATCTGTTGCAGACCATTTAAATGATTTTAATACAGTTACCAATCAGTTAAGTTCTATAGGGGTAAACTTTGATGATGAAGTTGGGGCTCTTTTATTTCTGTGCTCATTGCCAGAAAGCTGGAATGGTTTAGTTATGGCCATTAGTAACTCTGACTCTGGATCTAGTACTTTAAAGTTTGATGATGTTGTCGATGCTATCCTTAGCAAGGAAATGCGACGGAAAAGCTCCGGTGAGACATCGAGTAATTCTTTGAGTGCATAGTCTAGGGGAAGAAGAATGGAAAGAGGAAAGAGCTCCAGATATCGTAGTAAATCAAGGAAAGGTAGATCCAAGTCTAGATCGAGGATAGTGTGCTGGAAATGTGGAAAGAAAGGACACCTGAAGAAAGACTGTAGATCTCGGAAGGGAAAAGAAGGAGACACACAACAAGAAAACAATCATGAAGCAAATGTGACAGGTGATTTTGTACAAGATGCTTTGATTCTTTCTTCCGAAAATGTTACTGATTCCTGGTTAGTAGATTCAGGGGCCTCATTCCATGCCACACCTGATAAGAAATATTTTCATGACTATGTTAAAGGAGATTTTGGACAAGTCTGTTTGGGTGATGATAAACCCTGTAAAATTGTTGGAATGTTTAAGATTCTTGTAAAACAGCAAAATGGAAACCAATGGCTATTAAAGGAGGTAAGGCATGTTCCAGATCTGAAGAAAAATCTGATTTCAACAAGGCAGTTAGGCGATGAAGGTTGTGTGACAAATTTCACAGATAAAACTTGGAAGGTCACCAAAGGAGCCCTGGTAATAGCAAAAGGTGAAAAGGTTGGTACATTGTATTTATGCAATGGTATTTCTAACTCTATTAATGCTTTAACTTCCAAAGTTGCAAATGCAACATTATGGCATCATAGGCTCGGACACATGAGTGAGAAGGGAATGAAGATTCTTCACTCAAGAAAGTTGTTGTCGGGTTTGAAGAATGTTGATTTGTATTTATGTGAGAATTGTATTTATGGAAAACAAAAGAGAGTCATATTTCTCAGGGTTGGGAAAGAAAAGAAGAGCGAAAAATTAGAGCTTGTGCATATAGATGTATGGGGACCTGCTTAGGTATCATCTCTTGGTGTCTCTCGTTATTATGTTACTTTTATTGATGATGCAACTAGAAAAAATTGGATTTATTATATTCAGAATAAATCTGATGTATTTGATACTTTCAAGAAATGGAAAACTTTGGTTGAGATTGAGATAGGAAAGAAGTTGAAGTGTCTCAGATCAGACAATGGAGGTGAATATTGCAGCAAAGAGTTTGATAGGTACTATTCAGGGCATTGAATTCACAAAGAGAAGAAAGTTCCAAGAACACCACAAGAAAATGATGTGTCAAAAAGGATGAACAGAACAATCATGGAGCATGCAAGGTGCATGCGATTGCATGCAGGACTGCCTTTACAATTTTGGGCAGATGCTATAGATAATGTTGTTTATCTAATAAACAAAGGGCCTTCATGTTCCTTGGATGGTGGTATTCCAGAGGAAGCATGGACAGGTAAAAAGGTAAACTACTCTTTTTTAAAGCCTTTTGGTTGTGAGGCCTTTGTCCATATTAATAAAGAAAACAAAACAGAGATTGAGGAAAAATCAAAGAAATGTACCTTTATTGGATATGGTGTTAATGATTTTGGTTATCGCTTATATGATTATGAAAATCACAAAATTATTAGGAGCAGAGATGTAATATTCAATGAAAAGGACTTGTATAAGAATCAGTTGCAGGAAAAGAAACAGGAGAAAGGAAACAAGGAATACAGAGTTCTTGATGATATCACTGAAAAAGTAAAGACGCCTGAAAATAATAATAATCAACAACCACAACAATAGCAACCACCACAAAAGCAATAGGCACCTCAAACACCTGAAAGTGGTGTTAGAAGATCTACCAGGATAAGTAGACCCCTTGAACAATACTCTCCTTCATTATATTATTTATTGTTGACTGATTCTGGTGAACCCGAATGTTATGAAGAAGCAATGTAGGTTGAAACTAGGAAGAAGGAAGGGTTTGAAAATGGAATTCATCAACCCTTGAAATGTATAAGGTGCATTGGTAAGGCCAAAAGGCATGACCAAAAATTCATAATGACCCTCATGAGTTTGAAATGTTTTTTTCAAAATATATTCAGTCTTCATTATAATTTGATGATATCTTGAATGAAGATCCAACTTGGTAAAATAAATTTCTCCTTGTAATTCATCCAATAATTCATCAATCACAGGAATGATAAATTTATATTTAATAGTGAGCTTATTGAGCTACCTATAATCTAGACACATGCGCCATGATCCATCCTTCTTGTGCACCAATACTACTGGAGAAGAGAAAGAACTTTGACAAGGTTGAATTATACTAGCCTCTAACATTTCTGAAATCATACATTCAATTTTGCTATTTTGGACATAAGGATATCTGTAAGGCCTGATGTTTGGAGGAAAACTTCCTGGAATAAAATGAATAGCATGATCATGATCAAGAATAGGTGGGAGTCCTTTGGGAGTTTCAAACACCTTGGAATGATTGTCCAAGACTTTTTGGAGATATGGAGAAATAGATGATTTTGATGTTGGAACTTCTAGTGAGCATAATTGTGCAATTACGGCTCATTGGTCTTTCTTCAGAAGATTTTTCATGAAATTAGAGCTTATTATAATTCCCGGCTTCGCTGTGATACCCCGTAATTCGACTTCCTTCCTTTCGAAAAAAATTTCAAGAAACGTTCTTGAAGATTAAAAGCTATTGTACCCAAATATTGTCGCCATTGTACTCCTACTACAACATCAACACCTCCCATTGGAATGAAAATCATTGGAATATTCAATACATATTCTCCCATGGATAGCTTGATGTTATGGAATTTTCTAGAGAAATTATAGTTCCTCCATTTGCAACCATCACTTGAAATTCTGGTGCTGGGTATAGGAATAAATTCAATTCCTTGGCTATCTTACAATGAATAAAATTATGGGTACTATTGGGGCTCCCATGTTTTGGCCAAGTTGGTAAGACCAAAAGATGAGAAAACATCAGAACCACTTTCAAACCTTAAGATCTAGCCCTCCTAGGTCCAGAGAGGGATCTCTCTATGGGAGTCAAAGGTATATGTCTTTGAAGCTTGAAAGTTCAAGATGTTAGGCTAGTTATATGCAAGATGTTCGTTTGTTTGATTATGAGCTTGGTTATTGGGAATTAGGAAGGGAGGGTTCAGCATGAGACAAGGCTGGGCAAAGGGGAATTTAGGCAAAGGAGAAACAATCCAGCGAATACCAAATCCATTGGGTAATGTAGTCAAGAAAGGATTTACTTGCTAATCAACATGCAAGATTTCAGTTGGGCTGGTCATCTAAAGCCTTGGATCCTAAAGTGAGAGGGTGGTATGGGAAATTAAGGGCTGAAGGTGAGAGAAGGGGAACCATCCAATTCTGTCTATAGATCAGGTCAGAGGTCATTTAACTCCAGACCATCTTGGACACAATCAGAGGCAGCACAAGAGAACTTGGATAGGCTTAATCAGAATGGAAAGATCCTAGTGAGGTAGAGGCAGAGTTCTAAACCTCCCAGTGTTCTTAACACATTTAATTAAATCCTAACAAGTACTTCTAAGAACAGATTTCATCAATCCATACATCAGCTAGCAAGCAATATCATCCACTACACTGGTTAAATTAACTGAAATCAACTTTTAGATAAAAATTTTAAGCTAAAAACATAAATGGATGGGAGAGCAGCAACATAAGGAACCTAACAAGGGTGAATCTTATGCCAAATTTCTGATGCGAGCCAGAAGAAATGAAATGTAATGGAAATAAACACAGAGATAGAAAAACATCACTGCAGCTTTAGATCAGGATCCAATGAAATGTGCTTATCATATTAAACATCAACACCAATACGGTACAACATAGCCAATAGCTTGGTCATTCAGTCTGAATACATCTTCCTCAGCCTATCTTACAACTATACACAGAGAACCTATCTCAAGAGAAACTGCTTGCACTTCTCTGATATCTCATCAACAACCTTTACAAAAATTTTCTCATAGTTTTTATAACTGAAAAAGAGCAGAGGAAGTAGGTAGAACATTGAATATAACATTAAACTTAGAAAAGAAGGAGAGGGTCGAAGCCCATTCTGTTTTAAACTATGAGCATTAATTTTTGACACTCTTTGGAGAAAAGAATGGTCTTCGTCAGGCTTCATTAATTCTAGGTATGTCTCTGATGCATTCTGGTTTGCTGTACTTTGTAGTACCTTTGGTGAATAAACAAAATGGCAATAAAAAACGGAATGATCCACCATACTTGAGCAACAAATGCTTTGATATCCTTGGACTGCGTTCTGAGCAGAGATCTCCTCTAGAGCACGGTATGGAATAAAAATCGTATGGGCAACCCGTCCTTTCTGGGAGGAAAACATTCTGCTGATGTAAAGAAACCTGTCATATATTAATTTCCACGCCTCTGTCAGTAAAAACCTTGCCGCTGTATCCATACTGCGTATTTTTGGAGGCGTGTCTGCCTTTTGTACCCTGCAGAACACGCAACTGGACTGAGAAGAACAATGCAATGGAAGGGTGGATGAAATGGTAGCGCGGCAGCGGAATGGTGCTTTTTCACAAAAAAATGGTGACAAAATGCAATGAAATAGAGGAAACTATGAATAATAGGGTTTGGTGGTGGAATGCAGTGCCGACCGTTAGATCATGGTCAGGGGACAAAGATTGACGGAAGAGATCGAGCGACGGAGTGATATATGAAATTGGGCGGAACAACAGTGAAATATAAGACTTTAGTGTAAAGTCTTGAACCTTGGATTTCGAACAAAATACAAAGGAAAGCGAAGGAAACGTAACGAAATGCATGGACGTAGACGTACGAGGTGGGACCCAGCTGGAGGCGGAGGGCGATTCGCTTTGAACTGTTAGATCTTAAACCCAACGATCGGTCAAGATTTAGTTGGAGAATCGCAATCGCGATGGACGAGAGGGACACACACTTATAACTTCTGATTGCAATCGAGGAAGGAGAAGCGATTGGGAAGTGCGATGATGGTTGGATTCGCACGGGAATCGACGGTGGAGATGCGGATCGGGGGATCGCAATCGGTGAGGACATGAAGGAACGACACTAACAAACTTCTGATTGCAATGAGCGGGGAAAAGCGATAGTCATTAGATTAGAAAAGGGGATCAACGGCTGGGATGATATCGGGAGATGGCGTGATTGAGGATCGGAAGACAGGACTTGCGATTGATCGCATCGCAAACACTTGCGATGAACCGATCGGGGAACCAAACTTGAGTGCTGCAATTGCAAATATTTCGATATTGCGTAGGCCGTCCGATCTATATGGTAGATCAACGGTGGATACCAAGTCGCGGGACTTGTTAACAAAACAATCACATCGGAGTTTTCATGATGTTACAAAGGATTTTAACGCTCTGCTTGGTGTTTTCCAATGCGATTAGCACTTAAAGCTTAAGCGCTTGGCCTTTGGGTAATGGGCATATGTGGGGAAGTGGTTAGGGCTGACAGGAAAAGGGGCTAAGCCCTATTATAAGGTTTAAAGTGGGTTTTGAGCCCATTTCAATGGATTTTAAAGCCATAAGAGGGTAACGATAGGGAGATAGAGGGGAAATTTGAGGAAATAGAGGGAAAAGGTGGGATTTCATGGGGATTTTGGGAAAAAGGGAAAAAATATAAAGTGGGGGAATTATGCAGAGATACAAAGGGCAAAATAAGGCCTTCTGAGCAAAATTTTATCATTCAGCGAGGCTTATTGATCTCATGACAGCAGGGGGAAACAGACAAAGGTAGGGAATTATGAAACAGGCTTCAAGGATGATGTGTTTCCAAAGGAAATGCATTCCTTGAAGGCTCAAAACATTTAGCCCCCTGTTTGCTTGTCAAAAATTTAAAGGGGGGCTAACAGTGGCTCCACATGGGGATGGATTCTTCTTGAAGGAGTAAAGAATTCAGAAATTGATCTTTGGTGTAGGCCAGATGCACGCTACCCAAGACACCTTTCTTCTTTGATTTTTAGTTGCCACAAATATGATAGATCAGCAGAAACATTCTCTAACAGTCTACCTACCCATCCTACAATCCTAGCATTTTTCTTCTAGGGTGCATTTGAACTAGCAGACCCTTTACATCATTTATTTTTACAACAGAAAATAAACCTATTCTAAATTTACCCTTATTGCTCCATGAGACCAGATTAGATTGTTGGTCTCATATTTTTCTCTACCTAATCTAATACCTGCTGGGATTAAACTGTCTAGCAGATTTCTTCTCTACATTCTAAGACAGAAATTGAAAAACAGTCAGGCCAGGATTAGACTGTCTGGCTTGCTGTGGACCATGACATGAAGACAAAACTGTTAATGGACTGAAACTTGTAGAAAATTTGAAGCAAAACTTTGAAGGCTCGAAATTTTAACTCTTGAAGCATCCTTCTTTCTTTGTGACTCAGGTTTTTAAGCATATTAGAGTCACTTCTTTTTCTGTCTCAGCTCTGGTTTTGGGCATGTTAGAGCCGATTTCTTTTCTTCATGGCTGGTCCAGATTTTGAGCATGTTAGGACCAGCTCTTTTGTGTCTCTGAGGTTCATGTTTTGGGCATGTCTGAACCTCTCCTTTTCTTTTTTTTAAAGAACGTAAACACTGCAATGGTATGTACAATGAAATGGAAACTGGAAACTGAAATTTAGCAGAAGTAATGCTTGAGCATCCTTCCATTGACAGGACCCCCAAACAGCTCTGTACCATTAAGTTCTTGTAAGAAAAATGCATTATGACCCACAGTGGCTTGGATAATATATGGACCTTGCAACAAACTATCAAACTTGCCATGTTTACCTTTGTCCTCTCTCCTTGAATCCCATTTCAGAACCTTGTCCCCAACTTTGAAATCTGAAGCTTTGGCTCTTTTTTCAAACTACCTCTTTATGTTTTCCTGAACTCTGACAGCTCTGCTATAAACCTGCTCCCTCGTTTGTTGAAGATGGATTGTTTCATTAATTCTTCTCACCATACTGTCTTCCTCTGTCTAAATCTCCTGAACAAGCTTAATCACTGGCACTCCAAGGTTGGTAGGAAAAACTGCTTCTACTCCATAAACGAGCTGGAATGGTGACATACCAATGGACTTCTTCATTGTAAGCCTGTCAGCCCACAAGGCGTGCACCAACTTCTTATGCCATGACTTCTTGTTCTCTTCCAACAACTTCTTGATAATGTTCACTAGGCTTTTGTTTATAGATTCATCTAGTCCATTACCTTGAGGGTAATAGGCAGTTGAATGACCAAGTGCTATTCCATACCTGTGACAGAAATCAACCATTCTCTTGGATCCAAAAGCAGCAGCATTGTCAGTGATTATTTTTCTTACACAGCTAAACCGAGATAGGATGAAGTCTTCTAGGAACCTAATGATGACAGAATTAGTGGCATTCCTAGTGGGTATAGCCTCTATCCATTTGGTGAAGTATTCTGTGGCTGTTAGGATCCATTTGTGTTGTCCAGAAGAAGCAGGGTGTATTTCTCCAATAAAGTCTAGGCCCCATTGCATCAAGGGACCTTCTACAGTGATGGGTTGTAAAGGGAGGGGGAGGAGCTTTCTTCTGCCTTCAAAGATTTGGCATTTATGACAGGCAGTTACCATTTTATGGACATCATTGAAGAGAGTGGGCCAATAATAGCCAGCCCTGAGTATCTTGTTAGCAGTGGCTTTCCAACTCAACTGGCCTCCACACTCCCCAACATGGAATTCTTGTTTAATTCTTTCAGCTTCAGGTTCAGGCAAACATTTCAGCAATAGGCCGTTCGGGTTTTTCCAATATAAGTTTTCATTCAAAATGCAATAGTTTCTAGCTTTCAGTTTTATGAATCTGGCCTTAGTTTTGGACAGTTCTGGAGGGGCATTGAGATTGGTGAGCACATAAAGGATATCAGAATACCAAGGAGAGTTCTGAAACTTCTCCTCAACAGTTGGGTGGGGCAATCCTTCCTGCTCATCTAAGGCATTTACCATGTTAATGTCAAGGGCCTGCAGGATAGATTCAGCCATTAATTGGGCCAGGCCTTGACCTTTGATCAGTTTGGTGGGCTTTATCTCAAGGTCATTTTCTAAGATAGTAGCAATCCATTTGCCCCTTTTCCCATCAGAGTTTTGGGACAAGATATCTTTGACCACTATATTTGGCACATAAGCAATGGTGTGAGAATGAAGAATGTACACCTAAAGTCTTTTAAGGCCTTTACCAGGGCATAGGCCTGCTTTTCCATAATGTTGCACTTCAAGGGTGCATCCCTTAAGGCCTTACTGAAAAAGGCAATTGGCTATTCATTACCTTCTGAATTTTTCTGCAGTAAGACTGCAGCCACGGTATGCTGGGAGGTGAATGAAAAGATCAGAAAATATTTTGAGAAATCTGGGCTGATCAGGACAGGGGCTTATGTGAGTGCAAGTTTTACTGACTCAAAAGATTTCTTGGCTTCAACATTCCACTTAATTCCTGCACCTTTCTTTAGCATGTTAGTCATTTTCCTAAGGTGCTCAGCTAGGTTGGGAATGAATCTCCTAAGGAAATTGATCTTCCCAATGAAGGACTGTAATTCTTTGATGTTTCTCGGGTGTGTGATTTGAAGTATCCCCTCAACTATTTGTGGGTCTATCCTAATCCCTTTCTCAGATATAATGTGACCAAGAAGTTTACCTTCTTGCAGCCCAAAAATAGTTTTCTTAGGATTTAAGGACAGACCGTACCTTCTACATTTTTCGAAAACTTTCCTCAGATGTTTGAGATGTTCTTCCTCAGTTTTGGAATATACTGTCAAGTCATCCAAGTAGATAACTATGAAGTGTCCTATCTCATCTGAGAACGCTATGTCCATTTCTCTTTGGAAGGTGGCTCCAACATTCATCAATCCAAAAGGAATTTTCACATACATGAAGGTGCCCCATGGAGTGGTAAAAGTTGTTTTGAGTTGATCTTCTGGGAGTACCAACACTTGGTTATAACCCGAAAAGCCATCTAGCAGGGAGATTCTCTTTGAGCCCACTACCTTCTGTAGGATATGTTCCATTCTAGGCAAAGGATAATTGTCTTTTAGTGAGGCTCTGTTGAGATTTCGGAAATCTATACACAATCTGATCTCCCCTGTTTTCTTCCTCACAGCCACTAAGTTTGATACCCAATCAGAGAACCTTACAGGAACTATTATGCCTGCCTCATACATATTTTTAATCTCCTTTTCAACTGCAGGCAATTGTTTTGGATTGATTCTGCGGAGTTTTTGTCTGAAAGGCTTCTGATTTTCCTTCAAGGGTATCTTGTGTTGTATGATGTTGGTGTCATAGGCCTTTAAGTCTTCATAGCTCCATGCAAACACATCAATGAATTCCTTAAACAGGTAAATGTATTTCTTCTTCATGTCTGCAGGCACAGACTTAGCCAGTTTAATCATTTTGGGCTTATCTTCAGTGCCAATGTTGCATTCTTCTATATCCGAGTCTGCATGTTCTATAGTGGGCTTTTTTGCTACATCATCAAAGTCAAAAAGTTCCTCCAAGGGTGCTAGGCCTCTGGGTATATTCTTTTCTTTGGCCTGCAGCACCTCTATCTCTTCGCTATCTACGTTTCCACATTTTTCGGTTGGATTTCTAGTTTCTTCATTCAAGGTGTTTATCTCTATGCTACAGGGTGTTGCTTGTTCATCTGGGGGATCCTCACTTGGGCAGCTGTCATCATATTTTGAGTCGAAATCAAAAAATTCAAACTCATTTCTGCCCACCAGAAAATCTTCAATCTGTTTGTCTCCTTCAAAGACCTGCCAATATTTTTCATTGTCTGGCATTGCAGGTCCAAACTTGGTCTGAATGATGATTTGTTGGTCAGGGGGAGTCTTAGGATATGAACTAGCCAAGCAACCTAATCCATTAGCAATAACTTTTTGACTCCTGGGAACAAACACCAATTCATATTCCATGAAAGTTTTCAATATATCCATGGCATCGTTCCTATATGCCCTCAGTCTAGGTTGTTTTGTTGCATATTCACCATTCACTTGTTTGATAACTAACTCGGAGTCTCCTAGCACAGTTACCCTGCTGGCTCCTAAATTTTTCAACAGATTTAAGCCCAGGATAAGAGCCTCATACTCTGAAATATTATTTGTGCATTTGAAGTGCAGATTGACAGCGTGGTTCTCTGCATAATCACTCTCTACGTTACGTAACCACACCCCTGCTCCGGAAGTTTTCCTAGTACAGGATCCATCGAAATTTATTTCCCATAGAGGTTCACCATTATATTGCGTTGTGGGGTCTATGCTAGGTTGTGAATCGTCTTGTTCTTCACGTGGTGGGTAGGTTTGAGGAGAGTGACTGATAGGTTGAATGCATTGTGTTTCCTGTTTACTTTGAGTTTTGTTTTGAGTACTCTGCCCATGGTTTTATTCATCGTATTCCTCCAGAGTAGCCATTATGTTTACATTCATGGGCTCGGTGCTGTCCTTTGCGCTTCTGTTTCCTGATTCTGGTTCTCCTACGGATTGGTCATTGTACAAGATGAATGAATCCAGATCTGTATGCACAGAGTATAAATGGGAGTTTTCAGGCTTCTCGGGGCTACTGACTAGGAATTTCATTTGGGAATCCCTATACAGTCTTCTAACTTGGCCAAATATAGGGATAGTGGCATATGAGCCATCCATCTGCATTGTCCCTTGCAGTTTGGCTCCCCATGATCTAGATAGTAACATGCCATATTTAGGTGGCACATCTGCCACCACCACATCCATGACCATACACTTAGCAGCAATCTAGGTGAGGCTTACACACAAGCCTTTGACTAGACCTAGGCATTTTACTCTGCTAGAGTCAAACGAATACAAATCTATGTAAGGGCGGGTTATCTCTAGGCCTAATCTTTCCATCACCACCTTAGGCATTAAATTGTGTGATGCTCCAGAATCATGCATGGCATTGTGGAGTATTTTGTCATGAATGTTGAGACTGATATAAAAAGGTGGAACTACCCCTTCCAGAAACTTTCCCTCAATCTTTGGACCAAACAAGAGGGCAGGTTGATCATCACTCAAATTCACAGTGTCGTTGTTTTCCCCTAGATTCAACGCTTTCAAAATTTGGCCTTTATATACATTTCGAGTGGCCAGCTCAGATAATGGTACATAGATTTTGATTTTTGCAATCTCACTCTCTAAATTGAAAGTGGACTGGGTCTTTGGAGTGCTTAACTCTGTTTTATTTTCTACTGCCTTAGTAGCTGAATCAGTTTGTGATTTCTCACTATGTACAGGGTCAGGAATCATTTTATCAGGAGCACTAACTGCAGTGCTAGTGCTGCTGGTTGGTTGGCTTTGTTTTTCAGTGTCTTGGTTGTCGTTTTCATTGTTTTTTTCCAGAACTTTCAGCTGCTATTTTATTACTCTCAGCAATTTCTTTAGAAGATTTCTCAATTCTTTTCTTATTGGTAATCTCAGGAGTTTTTGGTTTGGAAGTGTCTAGATTATTTTTTCTCCTAAGTTCATATTGTTCTCTAACCTGCATGACGGCGTTTTCAAATCCAAGTCTGTAATCCTCAGACTCTGACCACTTCTCATCCCAATATGTGGATAAGGGATGATCTTCCTCTGTGGGATAGCCATGGACTGAATTTTCTATTTCAAACATGTTTATTTCATTCCCTTCAGACTCTTCTATGATTCCCTCATCTTCATCAAGAAAGTTTTGGAATGGGGGAAAAACTTGTTGGTCTAACTCTCTTTGTATGTTGGGAGTGGTATTGTTTCTCCTAAAGTTTTGGTTCTGATTTTGGTTTCTGTTTTGATTGCTGATTGTGACAACCATTTTTTCCATCATTTGTTGTAGCTTCTCCACGTTCTTAGATAATCTATCATAATTGGGATCAGATGTGGAGGCTACATTGTCATCTCTATATGTTACTCTCTTTTCAGCTCTCAATCTTGCCCTCCTTTCCATCAAGTTTGCTTCTATAGTTATGGCTCCTTTCTGCATGTCTTCCAATGTGGTCACACTCCTTATCCCTTAGCTCATAGGCCATATCAGCATCAAAGCCTTCAGGATATTTTGCTAGGGCCATACCTTGTGGAGGTTTCATGTGTGGGGGGAGAGCGTTGTAAATGCTGTTAAATCTTGTTGAGTAATCATGGACACTCTCTCCTACGTTTCTTTTAAGGCTCATGTATTATGCTAGGAGTTGGTGAGGATTAGCCCTAACTTCCCATTTGTTTATGAAGGTCTGGTATAAGGCAGGAAGATCTGGGATACTGCCAGGGGGTAAGCTTTTGAACCATTTCTTTACATCGCCTCCCAAACTCTGGGCAAAGATTCTCATTTTGACCGAATCATCATCTATTTCCATATAGTCAAAAGAATATTCAATTTTATCTACATGTTGTTGGGCTGTGATGGACTCTTTGGAAATGAAATGTGGGATATTTGATTGATAATCGTTTGGCAGAGGCACTAGAGGCTGAGGTAACATCAAGGGTGCATACCAGGCTGCCATGATGAAGTTTTGATGAGGTAGAGGGTTAACTTGAGCAGCTGGTATATGAATGACATGGATATTATGACCAACATAAATCTGTTGAGCAGACCTGGGATGACAGAGCCCCAAGTTTTGGATGAAGTGAGTGTTTGGGGGTGTAGATGGAGGGGTCCCCGTGTCTTTAACGTGCTTACCACTATGAGATGGTGAACCAGGGAACCTAAGGTCTGGCTGATCTAAAAAACTGGATGACCTAGTTCTAGGTAATCTGTTTTGAAGGTCTAGGTCAGGGTGAAAATGTGCTAGAGCTGTAAGGTCTCCCGGTGTAGAGTTAGCTCTATAGATGTGGCTAGAAATAGTTGATCTCTTGAGGATGCCTTCAGGGTTATCAACTATTTCAGGTGGTTTTGGGTTAGGATATGCTCTTGTATAGATGTTTCTTGAAGCCAGAATGTTTCTTTTCAACCAAGAGCCAACCCTACTTGATTTTCCTATTGTGGTTGATGTTGTTTAAAAGGCTGGTCTCCTAGTGGAGTCTTATGTGAAACCAAGATAATCAGCAGGCCTACTGATCACCAGCGGAGTCTTTTATCTTTGAAAGTTATGGAGTTTCCAGGTGGAAGGTTTAGGGTGTTCTAGGGGGTACACTGTCCACCACAATGCTTAAGTAATGTCACCTTTCAAGAATAACCTCAAAACACAACAAACTCCAACTAGAGATTGACTGGGAGGGCATTTACCAGATATGTCACCTCCGAAAGAGTGTGAGATCTGGAGGCTACCTGGCCCTTTCCAGACTCTGTCTAAGAGTGCAAGAGAACACAGCAAATGGTATAGATGCTATTCGAGAACAGAACTGACTTACTGCCAACCTAACCGGAGATTCTAGGCTTTCTGATGTTAATGATGTTGTGAGTAGGGAAACTATTCAGAAATCCCCTGCGGAGTCGCCATTATGTTGGGGTTCCCATGTTTTGGCCAGGTTGGTAAGACCAAAAGATGAAACAACATCATAACCACTTTCAGACCTTAGGATCTAGCCCTCCTAGGTCCAGAGAGGGATCTCTCTATGGGAGTCAAAGGTATATGTCTTTGAAGCTCGAAAGTTCAAGATGTTAGGCTAGTTATATGCACGGTGTTCGTTTGTTTGATTATGAGCTTGGTTGTTGGGAATCAGGAAGGGAGGGTTCAACATGAGACAAGGTTGGGAAAAGGGGAATTTAGGCAAAGGAGAAACAATCCAGTGAATACCAAATCCATTGGGTAATGGATTTAAGAAAGGATTTACTTTCTAATCAACATGCAAGCTTTCAGTTGGGCTAGTCATCTAAAGCCTTGGATCCTAAAGTGAGAGGGTGGTATGGGAAATTAAGGGCTGAAGGTGAGAGAAGGGGAACCATCCAATTCTGTCTATAGATTAGGTCAGAGGTCATTTAACTCCAGACCATCTTAGACACAATCACAGGTAGCACAAAGGAACTTGAATAGGCTTAATCAGAATGGAAATATCCTAGTGAGGTAGAGGCAGAGTTCTAAACCTCCCAGTGTTCTTAACACATTTAATTAAATCCTAACAAGTACTTCTAAGAACAGATTTCATCAATCCATACATCAGCTAGCAAGAAATATCATCCACTACACTGGTTAAATTAACTGAAATCAAATCTTAGATAAACACTTTAAGCAGAAAACATAAATGGCTGGGAGAGCAGCAACATAAGGCACCCAACAAGGGTGAATCTTATGCCAAATTTCTGATGCCAGCTAGAAGAAATGAAATGTAATGGAAATAAAAACAGAGATAGAAAAACATCACCGCAACTTTAGATCAGGATCCAATGAAATGTGCTTATCATATTAAACATCAACACCAATCAGGTACAACATAGCCAATAGCCTCGTCATTCAGTTTGAATACATCTTCCTCATCCTATCTTACAACTATACACAGAGAACCTATCTCAAGAGAAATTGCTTGCACTTCTCTGATATCTCATCAACAACCTTTACAACAATTTTCTCATAGTTTTTATAACTGAAAAAGAGCAGAGGAAGTAGGTAGAACACTAAATATAACATTAAACTCAGAAAAGAAGGAGAGGGCCAAAGCCCATTCTGTTTTAAACTCTGAGCATTAATTTTTGGCACTCTTTGGAGAAAAGAATGGTCTTCGTCAGGCTTCATTATTTCCAGGTATGTCTCTGATGCATTCTGGTTTGCTGTACTTTGTAGTACCTTTGGTGAATAAACAAAATGGCAATAAAAAACGGAATGATCCGCCATACTTGAGCAACAAATTCTTTGATATCCTTGGATTGCATTCTGAGCGGAGATCTCCTCTGGAGCACGGTATGGAATAAAAATCGTATGGGCAACCCATCCTTTCTGGGAGGAAAACATTCTGTTGATGTAGAGAAACCTGTCATATATTAATTTCCACGCCTCTGTCAGTAAAAACCTTGCCGCTGTATCCATACTGCGTATTTTTGGAGGCGTGTCCGCCTTCTGTACCCTGCGAAACACGCAATTGGACTGAGAAGAACAATGCAATGGAAGGGTGGATGAAATGGTAGCGCGGCGGCGGAATGGTGCTTTTTCACTAAAAATTGGTGACAAAATGCAATGAAACAGAGGAAACTATGAATAATAGGGTTTGGTGGTGGAATGCAGCGCCAACCGTTAGATCATGGTCAGGGGACAAAGATCGACGGCAGAGATCGAGCGGCGGAGTGATATATGAAATTGGGCGGAACAAAAGTGAAATATAAGACTTTAGTGTAAAGTATTGAACCTTGGATTTCGAACAAAATACAAAGGAAAGCGAAGGAAACGTAACAAAATGCGTGGACGTAGACGTACGAGGTGGGACCCAGCTGGAGGCGGAGGGCGATTCGCTTTGAACCGTTAGATCTTAAACCCAACGGTCGGTCAAGATTTAGTCGGAGAATCGCAATCGCGATGGACGAGAGGGACGCACACTTATAACTTCCGATTGCGATCGAGGAAGGAGAAGTGATTGGGAAGTGAGATGATGGTTGGATTCGCACAGGAATCGATGGTGGAGATGTGGATCGGGGGATCGCAATCGGCGAGGACATGAAGGAACGACACTAACAAACTTTCGATTGTGATGAGCGGGGACAAGCGATAGCCGTTGGATTAGAAAAGGGGACCAACGGCTGGGATGATATTAGGAGATGGCGTGATCGGGGATCGAAAGACAGGACTTGCGATTGATCGCATCGAAAACACTTGCGACGAACTGATCGGGGAACCAAACTTGAGTGCTGCGATTGCAAAGATTTCGATATTGCGCAGGCCGTTCGATCTAT
This sequence comes from Pinus albicaulis, assembly GCA_034641835.2. Lineage (NCBI taxonomy): Eukaryota > Viridiplantae > Streptophyta > Pinopsida > Pinales > Pinaceae > Pinus > Pinus albicaulis. The sequence goes on along the minus strand of CM076583.1, from coordinate 1,272,532,547 downwards.
ATGGTAGATCAACGGTGGATACCAAGTCGTGGGACTTGTTAACAAAACAATCGCATCGGAGTTTTCATGATGTTACAAAGGATTTAATGCTCCGCTTGGTCTTTTCCAATGCGATTAGCGATTAAAGCTTAAGCGCTTGGCCTTTGGGTGATGGGAATATGTGGGGAAGTGGTTAGGGCTGATGGGAAAAGGGGCTAAGCCCTATTATAAGGTTTAAAGTGGGTTTTGAGCCCATTTCAATGGATTTTAAAGCCATAAGAGGGTAACGATAGGGAGATAGAGGGGAAATTTGAGGAAACCGAGGGAAAAGGTTGGATTTCATGGGGATTTTGGGGAAAAGGGAAAAAAGATAAAGTGGGGGAATTCTGCAGAGATACAAGGGGCGAAATAAGGCCTTTTGAGAAAAATTTTATCGTTCAACGAGGCTTATTGATCTCATGACAGCAAGGGGAAATAGACAAAGGCAGGGAATTATGAAATAGGCTTCAAGGATGATGTGTTTCCAAAGGAAATGCATTCCTTGAAGGCTCAAAAACATTTAGCCCCCTGTTTGCTTGTCAAAAATTTATAGGGGGGCTAACAGTGGCTCCACATGGGGATGGCTTCTTCTTGAAGGAGTCAAGAATTCAGAAATTGATCTTTGGTGTAGGCCAGATGCATGCTGCCCAAGCCACCTTTCTTCTTTGATTTTCAGCTGCCACAAATATGATAGATCAACAGAAACATTCTCTAAAAGTCTACCTACCCATCCTACAATCCTAGCATTTTTTCTTCTAGGGTGCATTTGAACTAACAGACCCTTTACATCACTTATTTTTACAACAGAAAATAAACCTATTCTAAATCTACCCTTATTGCTCCATGAGACCATATTAGACTGTTGGTCTCATATGTTTCTCTACCTAATCTAATACTTGTTGGGATTAAACTGTCCAGCAGATTTCTTCTCTACATTCTAAGACAGAAATTGAAAAACAGTCAGGCCAGGATTAGACTGTCTGGCTTGCTATGGACCATGATATGAAGACAAAACTGCTCATGGACTGAAACTTGTAGATAATTTGAAGCAAAACTTTGAAGGCTGGAAATATGAACTCTTGAAGCATCCTTCTTTCTTTGTGACTCAGGTTTTTAAGCATATTAGAGTCACTTCCTTTTCTGTCTCAGCTCTGGTTTTGGGCATGTTAGAGCTGATTTCTTTTCTTCAGGGCTGGTCCAGATTTTGAGCATGTTAGGACCAGCTCCTTTGTGTCTCTGAGGTTCATGTTTTGGGCATGTCTGAACCTCTACTTTTTCTTTTTTTTTAAAATAACGTAAACACTGTAATGGTATGTACAATGAAATGGAAACTAGAAATTGAAATTTAGCAGAAGTAATGCTTGAGCATCCTGCCATTGACAGGACCCCCAAACAGCTCTGTACCATTAAGTTCTTGTAAGAAAAATGCATTAGGACCCACAGTGGCTTGGATAATATATGGACCTTGCCACAAACTATCAAACTTGCCATGTTTACCTTTGTCCTCTCTCCTTGAATCCCATTTCAGAACCTTGTCCCCATCTTTGAAATCTGAAGCTTTGGCTCTTTTGTGAAACTGCCTCTTTATGTTTTCCTGAACTCTGACAGCTCTGCTATAAACCTGCTCCCTCGTTTGTTGAAGATGGATTGTTTCATTAATTCTTCTCACCATACTGTCTTCCTCTGTCTGAATCTCCTGAACAAGCTTAATCACTGGCACTCCAAGGCTGGTAGGAAAAACTGCTTCTGCTCTATAAACGAGCTGGAATGGTGACATACCAATGGACTTCTTCGTTGTAAGCCTGTCAGCCCATAAGGCGTGCACCAACTTCTTATGCCATGACTTCTTGTTCTCTTCTAACAGCTTCTTGATGATGTTCACTAGACTTTTGTTTGAAGATTCAGCTAGTCCATTACCTTGAGGGTAATAGGCAGTTGAATGACCAAGTGTTATTCCATACCTATGACAGAAATCAACCATTCTCTTGGATCCAAAAGCAGCAGCATTGTCAGTGATTATTTTTCTTGGACAGCTAAACCGAGATAGGATGAAGTCTTCTAGGAACCTAATGATGATAGAATCAGTAGCATTCCTAGTGGGTATAGCCTCTATCCATTTGGTGAAGTAGTCTGTGGCTATTAGGATCCATTTGTGTTGTCCAGAAGAAGCAGGGTGTATTTCTCCAATAAAGTCTAGGCCCCATTGCATGAAGGGACCTTCTACAGTGATGGGTTGTAAAGGGAGGGGGAGGAGCTTTCTTCTACCTTCAAACATTTGGCATTTATGGCAGGCAGTTACCATTTTATGGACATCATTTAAGAAAGTGGGCCAATAATAGCCAGCCCTGAGTATCTTGTTAGCAGTGGCTTTCCAACTCAAGTGGCCTCCACACTCCCTAGCATGGAATTCTTGTTTAATTCTTTCAGCTTCAGGTTCAGGCAAACATTTCAGCAATAGGCCGTTCGGGTTTTTCCAATATAAGTTTTCATTCAAAATGCAGTAGTTTCTAGCTTTCAGTTTTATGAATCTGGCCTTAGTTTTGGATAGTTCTGGAGGGGCATTGAGATTGTTGAGCACATAAAGGATATCGGAATACCAAGGAGAGTTCTGAAACTTCTCCTCAACAGTTGGGTGGGGCAATCTTTCCTGCTCATCTAAGGCATTTACCATGTTAATGTCAAGGGCTTGCAGGTTAGATTCAGCCATCAATTGGGCTAGGCCTTGACCTTTGATCAGTTTGGTGGGCTTTATCTCAAGGTCATATTCTAAGATAGTAGCAATCCATTTTCCCCTTTTCCCATTAGGGTCCTGGGACAAGATATCTTTGACCACTATATTTGGGACATAAGAAATGGTGTGAGAATGCAGAATGTACACCCTAAAGTCTTTTAAGGCCTTTACCAGGGCATAGGCCTGCTTTTCCATAATGTTGTACTTCAAGGGTGCATCCCTTAAGGCCTTACTGAAAAAGGCAATTGGCTGTTCATTACCTTCTGAATTTTTCTGCAGTAAGACTGCAGCCACAGTATGTTGGGAGGCGAATGAAAAGATCAGAAAATATTTTGAGAAATATGGGTTGATCAGGACAGGGGCTTGCGTGAGTGCAAGTTTTACTGACTCAAAATATTTCTTGGCTTCAACAGTCCACTTAATTCCTGCACCTTTCTTTAGCATGTTAGTCATTTTCCTAAGGTGCTCAGCTAGGTTGGGAATGAATCTCCCCAGGAAATTGATCTTCCCAATGAAGGACTGTAATTGTTTGATGTTTCTCGGGTGTGTGATTTGAAGTATCCCCTCAACTCTTTGTGGGTCTATCCTAATCCCTTTCTCAGATATAATGTGACCAAGAAGTTTACCTTCTTGCAGCCCAAAAACAGTTTTCTTAGGATTTAAGGACAGACCGTACCTTCTACATTTTTTGAAAACTTTCCTCAGATGTTTGAGATGTTCTTCCTTAGTTTTGGAATATACTGTCAAGTTTGAGATGTGCCATGTTTTTTTGTCATCATTGTGCCACCAAGGCGTTTATCCCGGAGACTTCTTGGCCTTCATCCTCAATTTTCGGTAGGAAGACTTACTCCTCCATGTAGGATTTGAGTTAGTCCTCCACCGAGTCTACACTCTGACTCCTCTTCTAGTTCATTAGGTTCTCCTTCTGGTTCCGCTCCCGGCTCTCCTCCTATCACCTTCACCATGTCTCGTTCAGAACCTAATGCTGGTGGTAGCCCCGACCCTCATGCTGGGAAAACTACTAGTGGGACTGCAACAGGAATTACTCCAGCTGCTCCCTTGCTCCCCTATATGGCAGGCCTCAGTCTTCCCGATTTTCACCAGTTGATCAATGACCCTATACACCATGATGCTAGTTGGCTTGATATTCCGAAAAATCTCCCTTCGGACATCCCCAAGTTTGAAGGCCTTGCTGGAAAGATCCTACGAATCATGTTCGATCTTTCCACATGTGGTGTTCGTCTAACTCCATTACCGATGACTCTGTCCGTCTTCAGTTGTTCCAACATACGCTTACAGGTGAAGCTTCTAAGTGGTATGTTGATCAGGCCTCATCCTTTCATACCACCTTTATGACTCTTGCTTGGGCTTTTTTGTCTTATTTCCAACTTCCCCTTCGTTATGAAACTGGTACCAAAATTTTGACTTCTTTCCGTCAATCATCTGCCACCTGCCTATCCAATCATGTCCAGGAATGGCAGAGAAGAAAGAGCCTATGTCGAGCCCCTACCTTCGAAGACTGTGTCTACATGGAATGGTTCCTTAGATATCTCTTTCCTGGTATCGACAAATATGTCACATCGCATTTCCCTTGAACTGAAGAAGCCGCTCTCCAAATTGCGTTAAAATATGACCTGATCTACGCTCAGTCGGGTTATGTTTATACCGTTCTACCTGATCTTCCTAGACCCAGTGGTGCCAATGCACCGGGGGTATCTCATGCCACTGACGGTATCATTGGAGCTCTCTCTCATCCATACGCTCAACCTCCCATGGGCTATGGTTTTCCTCAAGGGGGGGCCAACACCTCCTGCACTTTTACCCCTCCCAATAGCATGTATCCAGGATACGGCATGCCTCCTTTTTCCCAACCTCCTGTTTATCACGCTGTTACCCAACCTCCTTATTATCTGTATCCACAGCCTGGTGCTCCATCTCCTCCAAATTTAGCACCTCCTCCTCCCTTCCCTTCTGAAACCTCGCAACAGCAGGCACCACCCCCTCAGGGGCAGGTGTATGCACAATAGGGCATGAATAATCCTCCTCCTTCTAAAAAGAAGAGGAAAGGCACTCAAAATCAATCTGCTACCAGTAATCCTTGACCTAATCCTCAAAATAATGCACCTAATGCTGCTAACCAGCAACAGGGCACTCAGCTCAAGCAGGACAGGCCTGTTTGCACAAACAAACCTTGTTCTCGTTGTGGTGTGTATGGTCATTACACGCATGATTGTCCTCTTTTACCATAGATGAAGCAGATGTGGGAGTCTCAAGCAACATTGCGAGGACAACAAGCCTCCCCTTCCATCCCTCCCAGTGTTGCACCTAGTCAGCCAACTGTGTTTACTAATCCTTTCACTTAGCAAGGATTTGTGGCTACCCAACCACCTGAAGGTCAGGTGGTCACTCAACCTCTTCCATCCGGTACCTCCGATTATCAAATTCTCATGATGAACTCTGACCAACCTATCACCATAGACATCAATCTTCAGACTCTGTCCCATTAGTACAACAAGCCTCCCTCTACGTCTGTCCTCGAGCCACCTCCTTCGGTCTCTACAGAGCCTCTTTCGACACCTAATGGTCCTTTGAAAATCCCTCAGCCTAAGGCGGAGGTTCATACCAAGATCCCTAAGGGACCACTATGCTGAAATGCTGCTTCTAGAAAAGCTACCCATTCGTATAGCATAGTAGATGATTTAGCGCAATCTCTTGTTTCCATCTCAACGTTGGAACTCCTCCAGTCGTGCCCTTCATAACGACAAGGTCTACTATCTACCATGGGCATTGTAGATCCAGCCGATGATCGTTTGATCATATTTGATGTTGACCGGTTAGAACATCCTCTTCTTCTTTCTTCCGTCGCCTTCCAAATCCTAGTCAAGATCTGGAACGCCAACATTTCCCAGTGTATCATTGATGAGGGGGCATCCACCTTTGTGATGTCCCCTTTGGTTTGGAAGAAACTTAGATCACTTGAGTTGGCTCCTTCCACAATCACTCTTTGAGCATGCGATGCCCATGCCTCCCAGCCCATCGGCCTATTCTGTAATTGTCCTATTACTCTTGCGAGAAAGACTGTTTTCGTTGATGTAGAAGTCATAGATGCCCCCCTAGATTACAACATTCTATTGGGTCATAGCTACACCTATGCGATTTATACTGTCCCATCTGCGGTTCACCGTAAGATGTCCTTCCCTTATAATGGAAAGATAGTCACCATTGTCCAGTTGACATATTACGAACCAAAGTCTCAGACCTCCCCTGAGTTCATCATCTCTTCGGTGGCCAATAAGCAAACCGTCGATCCTTTGACCAGTGTCTCACCCAGAGTCTACAAAGACTCCTCTCTGCTTGGTACATTCCCTGGTCTTCCTCCTCTTGTCTCTGATCCCAGCTCATCGACTGTTTTCATGATGCAATTGTCTCGGGCTGCCCTCAAGTGGCCCGATTCAGCTAGTCAGCAGCATTCTTGCTCTTCGCAGCCTACTCCTAGCCCTTTGATTCAGCCTTCTAGACCTCCTCCTCTTAGCCCTTCACCTACAACTGGTATCCATGAGCCTCTTTACCCTCCTAGAACAGTTCCTCCAGGCCTTAACCATCTTGGAAACGTCCCGCCTAGCCATTACCCCTCCGATCAGATACCATTCCTAGCTCCCCCTCCAAGAGTGTACATGGTACCTGTCATGGCTACCCTCTCTCTTCCCAACCTGAACTTGGGATTCCCATCTAGTACCTTGATCCCCCAGCCACTACCCCGCCTGGTCAACCCAAACCTTATCTTGCTATGACCTCGGTTCAACCAGTCCCTATGACTTCTCCCACTATTATAGTGCCTCAGCCACCTCAACAGGAACCATCTCCTGCTGCGACCACTTCGGGTAAAAGGGGAAAAGCTTACAAGAGGGCCTCAAAGGACAAGGCTAACCCGACTGACCCTGCACCTCCTCTGCCCCAAAGCCTTGTGATTTGTGTGATGTCGTTGGTCATGCCACCCATACCTGTCCTAAGTTGCCTCATCTCAAGCCCATGGTTATTGTTGTGTTCCCTGAGTCTACGGTCCCTGAAACCTCTGTTTCTTCCTCGACTGTAGCCAAGAACCCTAAGACTATTCACACCAACCACCCCTGTGCTTTGTGTGATCTCCATGGCCATTATACCCACCTTTGTCCCCGCCTCGAGGACTTTTGCACCTCTCTAACGGCAGTTTTCCAATTCGAGGCCAAGCGCAACGAGTCCACCATTCCCTTATTTGCACGTTTTGCTTCAGCAGAATCATAGGACACATCCAATCCTATTGACATTCCCCCTTTGGATGTCGAAATGACAGTCTTTGGCCACTGTCCACTACCTGTCATCATCTATAAGATCCTTGATGGAAGACCCCCCTGGGCCTTCCCCTCCTATTTCACCTGACCTCCCTTCAGCAATCGCCTTGGGCTCAACATCAGTGGATCCTTCATTTACTTGTTCTTCTGTCACCCCTTGTGATGATGCGCATGTGAACCTCTCTTCTCATGATGATCAGTCAGGTAGCTTCACTGTGTTAGGTGATATTTCTTCCACCAGTCACCCCATCTTCTATTACGATGATGACAATATGGAAGTAGTCACCACCCTCAACTTTATCTATCCCCCCTTACATCGAACCCATGCATTCGAACCACATACACCTTGTGGCCATTACATTGACACCCAATCTTTGGGTAAGGGGGCACCCATATTTGAGAGTCCAGGAGAAGCATTCTCCACAACTCTCCTAGTGCATCAAGTCATGTCGACTCTAGTAAAATTATTCTTCCCCATTTAGAAGAAACTCTAGAGTCCCATATCACTTTAGATCACTCTAAGGATGATACCCCTCATCATTCCTTCATATTACATCAGCAACCCAGTCCCCTAGACATTTTTGTTGACCAATCTATGAGTTTTTTAAGACAGCACCAGTTCATTATCTCCAAATCCTCTCTTTGGGATAATGACACGATGTATACCAACCCAAAAACTTAAATTCCATTTGATTCATATATTTAGTACCAAAAGAGATTGGTAATCCTCCATTCCCTTTCTCGAACGACATAACCATAATGAAAACAAGTGGCACACCACCTCATAAAAATGTGTTTATAATCCCCTTTTTCTAAATACATTTTGGCATGACCACAACATGCTTGGGGGAACCTATGCTCCTCAACCATAAAAATCCCAGATCTCATCCAAAATGTAATGTTCTCAAATTTTAGCTTCAAGCTAAATGGAACATTAGAGTTAGCAATGTCTTTTAGCCGGTGAATAAATGGGTAGGAAGGCCCATAAGTCTCCTAAGAATGAGTAAAAAAACTTCAAGTGTGAAAGGAGACCCTCCTTGCAGCTTAATAAAACACCTCCATGTGTGAATAGGGATAATATCAAGTTGATTCATTCTACTTTGACCAATTCAATAGCAAAGATGTGGAGGAGTAGGGATCAAGGAAGGAATAACGCAGTTTTGGAGGGAGATGAATCTCTTGATGGGAATGACCTAATTGGGTGGGGCCAAGGGGTAAAAAACTCACATTCTATTTAAGGAAGAGGATGGCATCCATTTTTCCTTATGTTTTAGATTATTATTTTGGTCTGCTTAGACTTTTTCTTCCTCTTGCTGTTTAGCGGGGTTGCTGTGTTGTTTAGCATCGGGTGTTCTCGAGCGGGAATCCCACCTCTTTCCTTGAGGAGCCTCTTGGAAGGGTTTGCATTCATTTTTCACATCAGGTTTTCAGGCCAAGCTTTAGCATACTTCATCAGTGCAGTTTCTGCAGGTCATTGTGCTCTGTTGCAGGGTGCGGCAGTGGAGGGGATTGGAATCCCACTTTCTGAGCTAGTTTCTCATTGGAGGGATGTTTCCTTCACTTGGGAGATCTATTTGGAGAGATATTGAGCTCATTTCAGATCTGTGGCATCAAGCCACACATTTCCCCAACATTCCCAACACTGTTCCAGCTAGGGAATGCGTTATTTTTGGAGGTAGCTTCAGTGGATGGTCTAGTGGCTTCTTTGCAGTGTTTCCTTGTGATTGAGAGGTTCATCCTTTAATGGGAGGAAGCCTTTGAGGGATATACATAAGATATTATATCTTTTAGCCTTCTACACTCTCATTCTTTAGTGTTGCAATGATTATTCAATAATTTTCTGAAGATCACATTTTTATTCAGAGTGTATGACAAGAAACCCTTTCTGGGTTTTCTTGTAATTGTAATAAGGAGACTAGATCTCAGTTTTTGAGCATGATTGTCTAATATATGAGCAGATCTATTTGTCCTCCTAATTTCTAAGTTGAAATCCTCATAATACTGTGCATTCTCCTTTGTGCATTATTTCTTAGTAGTAGTGTTTGGGGTTTTAGTGTTTCTGATCTTCTCTTGGATTTAGATGCTATATGGATATATCTAATCGATCCAAGTGATGATTTAAATTTTTATGGCATATATTTCTGGAAATGTGTTTTTCTGTGAATGCATTGCTGAGCAGTCCATTTTTGGAATATTTTAAGATATTCCCAATACTGCTTATTTTCCCTATTTTGGGATATTACAGTGGTATCAAAGTAGAAATCTTGGCTCAGCCTATGGATATTAGGCCATTATACTATAAGAAGAAGGAGAGATGGATAGAAAGAAAGACATGCTTACAAAGCTTCTTCCAAGATCGATGTAGAGATTTCAAGAAGATCTGAAGAAAATAAGAATGGATATGGAATCTCCAGAAGAGTTTGGATCTAGAGCTAGATCTAGATTTGCACATGGTGAGTGTGAGCATGCAGCTACACTCCATGATGCACATTGCAGTCAAATGCCCATATTTATCATGAGATGAATGAAAGGAGGGAGAATTCTTAAGAGAAAAAATCTTAGTGACTTGTTGCAAGAGTATGAATCTTAAACTGAGAGGTTTAGAGATCATACCACTTTCCAAGAGTTTTGAAAGATCTAGGTGAATAGAAGCAAGCAGCAGAATTTGGATATATTCCTTTTATCTACCTATGATGGTTCACCTACATGTTCAACCAGGGCTTGGGTGGAAGAGCTAGACACCTTTTTGCAGCAGCACCAATTTTCTGGAAATGAATCCATCATAGTAGCAGCACTGCATTTTGGAGGTAAGGCTTATGCATGGTGGATTTTTGAATCTTGTTCTTTGAAAAAGGAAAATAATTTTTCTTATGCAAGATTCATTAGAACATTAGTGGGAAGGTTTGATGGGAAACTCCCTAAAACACATGTATTGGAGCAAGAAAAAATTAAGAAAACAAAACCCTTGCATGTAATGGAGGAAACTAAAGACCTCACTCCACTTCAGAAAACCATGGCAGAAGCTGACACCTTGCATCACACATTGTTAGAGGAAAGACCTCTATCTCATAGTCATAAATAAGAGGGCATATGGATCTCTCTTTCACAAGAGGATCCAATTATTGGAGGGTTGCCCATACACATTGATGAATATGAGGGAAACAACGCTGTCACATCTAGAGCACATCTAGTACCTCATGCAGATTAAGGAGGAGCACATGCTCCAATAGGAGGGATTCTTGTATCCTTGCAAGAAGTTCCCTAGGATCTCATACATGGAGTTCAAAGCAAAATCAATGGGCAACATGATTGTGAAGCATTGCAGATGGAAGGAGAAGGTAGGAAGGAAGGGAAGCATCACTTGATGAGAGGCACATACCCTTCTCTATTTCAGAGAGCTAATGCAAAGGGGAGGTAGACTATTCTGCATTGTGAAGGCAAGGGCAAGGTTTCCCAATCACATGTACAATCCACTCTTGACATTGATGTCTCACTACATGGAGGCATTCCACCTGGGAGGCCACCAGATTCAACATTGATGAAAGACATCTTGTCTTTGGATTCGCCACTCTTGGATTTTGGAGAGGTGAAGAGTGTGGAGGAAAAATTTAGCATGGGAGATGTCAAAGTAGAAGACAACAACATGAGGAGAGCTTCACATGCCAGACTACCATTGCTGTCTCTTAGGAGGATTGATCCCTATTGGAGGTCTCAACTCTTGGTAGAGTAATCCAAGGATCTTGGTGCTTGCATGGTTCTTGATGACCCAGATGGAGATGATAGATACATGGTGGATGGTATGGTCATCTATTCTCATGGCAAAGTCTTCTTGACCAGAGCTTACAAGCTCAAGGAGAAGTTGCTACATGCAGCACATGACGACTTCTTTTCCATGCATTTTGATGCATACCTTTCTTTGGCGGAGGAGTTCATTTGGGAGGGCATCCAATAGGATATATTGCAGCATATGGAGATATGCATAGCCTGGATGGTGATAAAGAGGATGTCACAACCACCTTCCTACTCATTGGGAGTGAGGGAGCATTTTCAGTTGAGCCATTTCAGCTCAAGGACCAAAGTACATGATAGAGGAAGTATACATTTTCATTATGATTTGCCTTTCTTTAATTTTTATGAGCAACATGTTGTATTAAGGAGGATCACCCCTTCTTATAATTTATGTTATGATGTACTTGAGGCCAATTTCAGCATTGAGGTCGGCTACCTTATTGGTGGTTTGTGGGGGAAGCCACATAATTCTTGGTGTGCACCATTGACACCAAATTGTATATTCATGATTCCATCTTATGGGATGAGTGTGGCAGAAAAAAGTGGCTGGGAAAGCACTTGTTATTATTTTTTTGATGTAGGAAAAGGATGCACTGCGTTGGTTCCATTGGTGGAACTATGAACCACTCTCCGGTTGTCATATGGCAGCTTGTTCTTATTGAATTTTGCTTCCATTTACTATTGATATTTTTATATTCATTGGACGCATTTCTTGGAGAGTGCTAGAGGTGTTAGAGATGCCCATTGGGAGCATGATTCTCCCCACTTTACATGTTGTACATTTCAGGAGAAACCATGGGCAACCCATGATTGCCACATCACAATTTTTCCCTTCTTGTGGGAGGAACCACTTTAAGAACTTGAGGAGGCACTTCATGGCTAAATTGTTTGATGGTGGAACTTGGGCCATTCTTGGAGGCCATGTTATTTCGGCCCAAGGACAGAAAAAACCCCATATTTACCATAAATGGAGAGAGAAACCAATTGGATGGAAGAATCTAATCTCTCCATGCAGCCCCAATACATTGTATAAAACCGGGGTTGATGATCCTTTTGATGAGCTACCTAGGATGGCTCATTTCATTTGGATGATAGCATGGGTGAGGGAGTCACTCATTGGGAATGATATTCCCCATGTTTTTTATCACTCGTAATTTGAGGAGGCCATGGGACAGCAAGTAGGTTTCCACTCACACGTTCCACTTTCGATTGATGTGAGCCATTTGGTTTTGCATACTTGGAAGGAAACATTGGATGGCAGTTTTATTGTAGATTATTTTGATTCAGTGATGGAGACCATTGATGGGAGGCCACAAGAGGAAGAGGGGAGAAATTTTTCTCTCCCTATACATTTTCTTGAGGACAAGAAAATAAATTTTGGAGGGGAGGACTGTAATGTTCTCAAATTTTAGCTTCAAGCTAAATGGAACATTAGAGTTAGCAATGTATTTTAGTCAGTGAATAAATGGGTAGGAAGGCCCATAAGTCTCCTAAGAATGAATAAAAACACTTCAAGTGTGAAAGGAGATGTTCCTTGCAACTTAATAAAACACCTCCATGTGTGAACAGGGATAATATCAAGTTGATTCAGTCTACTTTGACCAAGTCAACAACGCAGATGTGGAGGAGTAGGGATCAAGGAAGGAATAATGCAGTTTTGGAGGAAGATGAATCTCTTGATGGGAATGACCTAATTGGGTGGGGCCAAGGGCCAGAAAACTCACATTCTATTTAAGGAAGATGATGGCAGCCATTGTTCCTTATGTTTTAGATTATTACTTTGGTCTTCTTAGGCTTTTTCTTCCTCTTGCTGTTTAGCAGGCTTGCTATGCTATTTAGCATCAGGTGTTCCCGAGTGAGAATCCAACCTCTTTCATTGAGGAGCCTCTTGGGAGAGTTTGCATTCATTTCCCACATCAGGTTTTTAGGCAAATCTTTAGCTTACTTCATCAGCGCAGTTTCTGTAGGTCATTGTGCTCTATTGCAGGGTGCGGCAGTGGAGGGGATTGGAATCCCACTTTTTGAGCTAGTTTCTCATTGGAGGGAGGTTTCCTTCACTTGGGAGATATATTTGGAGAGATCTTGAGCTCATTTCAGATATGTGGCATCAGGCCACACATTTTCCCAACATTCCCAGCATTGTTCCAGCTAGGGAATGTGTTATTTTTGGAGGCAGCTTCAGTGGATGGTCTAGTGGCTTCTTTGCAGTGTTCCCTTATGATTGAGAGGTTCATCCTTTCATGGGAGGAATCCTTTGAGGGATCTACATCAGATATTATATATTTTAGCCTTCTACACTCTCATTCTTTAGTGTTGCAGTGATTATTCAGTAATTTTCTAAAGATCACATTTGTATTCAGAGTGTATGACAAGAAACCCTTTCCGGGTTTTCTTGTAATTGTAATAAGCAGACTAGATCTCAGTTTTTGAGCATGATTGTCTAATATATGAGAAGATCTATTTGTCCTCCTAATTTATGAGTTGAAACCCTCATAAGACTATGCAGTCTCCTTTGTGCATTATTTCTGAGTAGCAATGTTTGGGGTTTTAGTGTTTTTCAGCTACACTAGGTGTGGGAGGTCTATTTACCTCACCTAGATTCTTTTGTTTCTGATCTCCTCTTGAATTTAGATGCTAGATGGATATATCTAATGGATCCAAGTGATGACTTACATTTTTATGGCATATATTTCTGGAAATGCATTTTTCTGTGAATGCATTGCTGAGCAATCCATTTTTAGAATATTTTAAGATATTCCAAATATTTCTTAATTTCCCTATTGTGGGATATTACACAAAAACAACACTGAAACTCCCTTTATCTGACAGGTCACACTTTTCAGGTCATTTCCTAGGATAGGTCATAGTTTTCTGCCCAGTACCTGCTACCCAGGTCGCATAACAGACCCTAGAAAGTGCAACCTGGCCTGTTCCTGAGATCTGGGCACCCAAACTAAACTTTCAATCCACTGAAATGAAAGAGTAGGATTAGTCCTCTTACCTACAACTGACGAATCTCAATTCTACCAGTCGATTTGTCTGCTACGATCATCGTAAGATTTAGGGCCTTCTCTCCTCTCTACATTCACCACAGCTACACTTGAAAATGAGTGAATTTGGAGGGAAAATGCCTTATTAAAAGAGAAACCCATATTTCTTCTTTTGCCTGCTATCGCCGAACCGTAGCTCAGTTTGACAAACCATCTGTACCGTTGGAAAGTTCTCACTGAGCCCTCAAATGGGTATCTATAGTTTTTTGTGATTTGATACTTCACCAGGACACATTTCGTCCAAGAAGGGTCACTTCACCACTCCTCAAAATTGCATTTCTTCACTTGCAACACTTTTACTTGGGGCACCACTTTGCCTTCATACTTATCCATTATCGTGTCAATTTTCGTCGTGAGTAACCATCATGTACTCATGTTTTTATGGTCCCCATTGGACCTTTTCTGTGTGGTAGCATCATCGAGTCTCCCTTGTTTAGAGCATCCGAGTTGAGTCATGATCGCCTTCATGGAGTCTATCCTGAGTCCCTTTGTATCTCGCTATAGTCCTCCATCCTTCATTGCTTGGTTCCTCTCTCGTGTCACCCATTATGGGCTTCAGTCCTACTGTCCCCTATCCCTTATGATATTGTGTCAGTCACTGCCAAGTCATCCATGGCCTTTATGCTCTAACAAGGGAAATCGTCCATCCGTTACTTAGTACCCCCCATTTCATCATCATCCCTGGTGTCAGTCTGTCAGTCACTCTACTATTTTATCTCGTGCCTTAGTTGAGGATCCCTTATTGCCTCACCTATGGCGGACCTCCTTCTGTCGACATTAGATCATTCATTCCAGAAGACAGGTCTAGAGGGTAGTGTACCTTGGTTCCAACTTCCACTCTTTTTCGGTGCCTCAAATCAGGTAAAGGGACTCCTTACGACCCTTTGACTTGATTTTTTCTTAGCTCCAGCTCCTTTCAGCATGATCGAGATCCATATACTTGATGGTTCAGTGATGCAGCAGATGATACCAAAAATTCCTGGGTGTGTGTGAGATGTTTCAGCCCTCATGAGGGGGTGGCCCTACAGGTAGCCCCCCACATGCCTGGATGACCTCTTTATTACAGCCTTTGATGCAACTCCATATATTTGATGATGTCAGTCTCACTTGCTTGCAGCGCCTTTTTATTTGCATGTATCAGTTATATTTTCAGAGCCCTTTCCTATTTACAGGGGCATTTGGGTTGTATTTGTATCTCATGCACACATATATTATTGTACAAGTCCTGGCTACTATCCCTGGCACAGTATGTATGTGGGATTCATTATCATGTTTTTACCTGGCTCATGTTTATGCTAGCATGTACTATATTTTTTAGTTCCTTGTTTACTGGACACATTATTCTTTGTACTTTGTCTCGGCAGGCATAGGTATGCCTCCCCCGCCACCTATAGCACAGGTACTCACTCATAAAAGAGACTTGTCACACCTTTAAGTCTCACCTCCTCAGGGTCTAGTCCTTTAGCGCTTCAGTCTACCTTATATTTCCCTCTCTTTGACTTCCCCTTCGGTGTCTAGTGATTGAGTTCTTACAACATACTTCGGTCATACGATTAGCTCCTAACACTCGCACGCTGGGGGAAATCTGTTACACCATTTTTTGATCATCTAACCTATTACTATTAGATGGACCTAAGTACACCATGTAAGACCAATTTTACCCTACGTAAAATTGCTTTCACTATGAAAAATAACTTAATAAACCACCTTTATTAAGTTGTTTATGGTCTAAACAAGAAACCCCATGAGGAAATATTAAATAAATCCACATTTGTTTGATTTTCCTCAAAGAATAATTAGTTAAACAACAGTTCAATTAATATTCCTAGTCATATTTAACTCAAAACACGAAAATTAATTAGATAAATTATTATTTATCTTATTATTTTCTAGGAATAATTATTTAAACCTTATTTAAATAAAATTCCTTGTTAAATTTGACTAAATCATCCATAAATAATTAATTAAATAATTATTTATTTGATTATTACTCAACCACATCCTTAAAATAATAAATAAATCATTTATTAATTTATTATTTACAAATAAAGGGATTTGACCCAAGTCAAATTATTTTTCCCTCCAACAAAAATAATAAAATATTCCATAAAGTTGGATCTATATTTGGTTAATAATATTTTAATTATGCACCAATATCTAGACTAACTCAATATTTTGTTATAAATAGAAGGGTTTTTCCATTGATTCACTACCTTTTGTTGCCTAAAGATCACTCTAGATCTATAATTTTGGTCCGACTTTGATCCACCATCATTGTCATATTTTTCTATCTTTTTGCTTGTGAGCTCCCTTTGAGTTCCATTTTTGTCTGGGTTTTCTACACCATCAAGGAAGAGGAATTTTAGATCTGAAGTGCTGAGGACTTACAAGAACCCATCCCATTGAGGAGAACTCGTAACATCCTTCTATGTTTTCCTCCGAGGTGCCCTTAATATAAAATTAATTCAACATATTATTGTCTTGTCTATTGGATGCATGGAGTAAATCTCGTTTTTTATTTACTGCTTAATGTATTTTTATGCATAGATCTAGATTTTTGTAGCATTTATCTTGATCACCTAATTGCAGATATGAAGATATTGACAACCATCTTTGCTGTTAGGGTTGTTTGTTATGTACAGCTAAAGTGGTATTTTTTCATACACTTGCAATTAATATTGATACTAACAACTGGCAACTCCACACGGGTTTACGATTACGACCGCTGTCGTTTTTCAGATCCCTACATATCCAACTGCTTCAAACTCTATCATTTCTCTTCAGCTTCTTGTTTTTCTTTTCTTGATGTTGTTTTTAACCTATAAAACCCTAAAACATTAAAAATTCTAACTTCTGTGTGCTTAATGGGTGTTGAATTCTTTTTAGGGGGAATTTTAGAACCCAATAATGATATCTATGCTTCCATATGACCTTGGAATCACTTCAAACTGATTTTTCAAACAAGACTTATGAAATTTGAAAAACATACACACCTTTTTCTTGCTATTGAGGAGCTCGATATTGAAACTGAATTATCTCTGTGATTTCGGATCTTCAATATCTAAAATTCGGTCCTATAGTAGCCCTCTGAATCTTCTTTCGAATGCCATAGTTCTGACCTAACTTGGATTCTTCAAGGAAAATTTATTCCCAATATCACACAATGACCTAATTATGGACTCGTTTAGTATAGAAAACTTGTACGACATGCCACGTGTCATTATTTCCTCCTTCGGTTCTGAAATTGATACAAATGAAACTACAGACTATTTTATTTCAGCCACTTTTTAAAGAATTCCAATCCAATTCTCAGAGAGAGAGAGAGTTATGAATATTTTCCCAAGGTCACCTATTTTAGATGAAATTTGAGAGCCTGCCAAAACCCTAACTTCCACAAATCATATCTCCGAAAATATTGAAAACCAAGATCTGAAATGTTTACATGACGTTCCTCAGGATTTCAGTTTCGTGTGATAAAAATTTCAGCTTTTGAACCTTCGTAGAAAAAACTTTATAGTGAAAATTCCACGATGACCTGTTTGGAGAAGCAAAACCCTAGAATCCAAAACTTTGATACCAAATGTTATGAAACCAAATCCAAACATAGAATAAAAGAGAGATCAATGCCTTAGAAATAATCCACTTCAAGGGGTAAACCTCCTTTACATTACATAAATGAAAAATTATTGGATGATACAAATGAAAAAATCTCCCTCTATATATAGGAGTCTATGGGGTCACAATAATACTAGCCGACCTAACAATAATAATGTAAGGGCACAATAATAACAATATGAGGGTTATGGGGGTACAAAAATAACAATAAGGGGGCTACACTAGCAACAATAAGGGAATACAATAGTAATATAGGGACATAACACACGCACTAAGCTTAAGCTTAACCCCTTCTGAATCGAGTCTCTATTGCTCTCGGGAATAATTTTCCATGGGCTGGTAGACAGATTTAAAAATCCCTAAATATTCAAATTGTATGTTTCAAGAATGTAAAATTACCATGGAGGCTTATTGGATGCCTACCCTCAATGGCAATAACCTGAACTATTAATTCTTTGTGGCCCCTGTCGGGAGATTTTAATGAGCTCAATTAATGGTTAGTTTTAAGGAGCCTTACTTTGATTATGGTGTGCCAATGTGTGTGATGAAGTGTACAAGCACAATTTCTATAGGATGGGGATATGCAATGATCCTTTACATTCCCTCGTAATTAAACTATGTTTTATTGTTCCTTTCAAAAATTAAATGATGCGCAGATAATGGACCACTTACAATTTTGCCTATTTAGACTAAATGTTGCACTATAGGAAGATGGAAAACTATCAAAAGAGAGTGTTCATATGCATGCTCAGGGTCACCAAGAGGTGAAAGGGTAGCATATATTACTTTCCTTCTTAGATACTTTGATCCTAGTCCTGAATCCTAATGCAAAATTTAAACTAAAATTAATGCAAACATTTGAAAAAATTGGAAACTAGCTAAACATGCGTGGATATGGGGCACTTTCTTCTTGCTAATTACCTATGTGTTTGGTGTCTATTATCACTAATAAGTTCATTCAGATAGAATGGGTGGATTTAAAAACCACTTACTTGCCTCCTAATTAAACTATGTGAATTTGTGATAATAAAATAAAAATTAGAACTATGCAATAGCTAAGCTAAAGTCAAGCTAAAAAACATGTCCTAACATTCAAGAAACACCATAACACAGTGCTAGAAGATTTATTTTGGGCTACCAGTCATTTTACACTTGCAAAAAATGGATAAAATAAATGAAAAAAAGGCTCACTAGTTTTCGCACAAGTTATTTCTACACAAGCGCACGAATTTGTGCATTTGTCTGAGTTGAACATGCGCAAACTTGCGTGTCTATTTGAGCTAAACACACATAGTTTTCCTTTGCATGGAAATTATTCTTCTCTTGAACTGAATCTCTTCACAGAGGGTGAATGAAAAAATATAAGGAAGAGGAGAGTTGGTCCTATAGCAATCCTGAGTAGAAAAGAGGTTTTTCGAAACCACAACCACTTAGCTTAAGAGGAAAAATAAGTGGAGTCGCCAATCCTGTGTTGGTGTGTTTAGTACGAGGGTGTAAAAATGCACCGGTGCTTGGTAGGAGTAATTGCTAGCCTACAAGAAATGTCACAGGGAAAAAATGGGTTGTTATATGGTTAGTGAAGCATCATAACATGTAGAAAAACTAGTTATAAAACATAGCATACTAAAAGAAAAGGAGGAAATAGGAAACAAAAAGTACACATATAACACAAGCTCAATATCGAGTAAACTAACTAATAATACCAATGGAGAATGAATCCCCTTTTATTAGCCATTGGTGGTAAAAAAATGTAGAAGGCTAAAACTGTCACAGTGAGTCCTTAGAGCTATAGAGCTCTAATACTCAAAGAAAGGAGGGCTCTTCCCTTAAGTTGTTTGTAGGCCTCTCTCTTCTCCTCGAATGAGTGATCAGATAACGGAAAAATGATTCACTTCTCCTTTGGGATTGAGATGTTGGATGGCCAACAAATGAATCCCTTCACTCCTTTGTTTTTTAGAAAACACACTCCTAGTTTTCTCATGGGAAATTTGGCCGGCATAACAATGTGTTCTAAATTGTTCTTCTCTTGGTGGTATTTTATAGGAAAAATTCAAATCTTCTTCACTCTCTTGGTACAATTGTGGATAGTGACCCAAGATTGGTGGTTGATTCCAATGTGTTATCACTTGATGTCTCAAGGTGGCTCTAAGAAACTATCCTTGGGTGGCCTCAAGTGGAGAATCTTCTTCTCGAAGTGTGGAAACTGGTCTCGGATGGTGACTTTCTACCATACCTAGGAACACACGACTTATTGAGGTATAGCTATGGGGACTTGCACTACTATTGAAGAGAAGGGCGCACAGAGTGCATTGTGCTAGTTTTTTTAGTGCACAACTTAATAAATTTTCCTTTTGACCTTAGAGAAAGTTAAGTTTTCCAGATTCTGTAATGTTTTTCCACCGCGTAGATCCTTCTGCTTGAAATTTCATGATGTCCTTTTCTTGTCCAATTTTCTAGTGATAACAAGGGTGAAGATGAATAAAAAAATATATCTTTCATGAAGATGAAGTATTGATCAGATCTATCATGAAGAATTAAAATACATAGCGGCAAAGAGAGCAGGTTGGCATTTCCACATCATCATGATGTTCCATTTCATCAATGCCATGTTATGGCTTGTATAAGTGTCTTAACATCATCATATGTTTCAATGTGCTCTACCACATCATCATGTGGAATGTAATGATGTACTTTAAATAAAATGACAAAATGTAAATATGTGGAAGTCCAAGAGTCACATATGGAATACGAAAAGTCACATGTGGAAAAAATAGTCAAATAGAAGTTCAAAGGTCATGAAGAAGTTCAAGAGTCATGAGGGTAGCTCAAGAGTCATAGGGGATATGAAAGTTCATTCCTTTTATTATAAATACAAACTCATAAATCAAGCAAAAGGATTTTATAGGCTTATACTTTGGAGAGATAGCCTCGAATTCTTCAACTTGGCATAGGAGAGAAAATAATTATTTTGGAGAAGCAAGAAGTGAATTAATGTTCCAATATTGGAACTAGTGCCTCACTATCTTAACTGTGTACTTGGATATTTCAATTAATAATTGAAGCTCACTGGGCCAACACATTTTCATGCATGTATCAAGAATATACTAAGACTATTCTTTAGATGTTTGTGGTATATGTTATGTTCATATGTACTAAGGAAATTGAACTACTTCATTGGCTTTGGTACTTATCTTGTTGAATGTGTGTTGTATTTTCTTTAATATCATTGTGTCTATGTGAACTATTTCACTATATAACTAATTAATATTTTCTTAATCTCATGTACCTCTCTTAGGATAATAATATTACTTTCCTTCTAAATACTCACTCTTATCTCGCCTATCCTAAAGGCCTCCTTTTAAAGATTGCAATTGGTCTTTAACAATGTTAATTTACTTGTTTATTCAAAGGTTATATGTATAATATCTTATTTTATCGATTGAAACCAAGGAAAACCTTAAGTTATGGTGGTCGGGACGATACTTCGGATGGGGCTCCTGCTCTAAACATTGTAAGATATAATTGGGAATTCACATCGAGGAAACCCCTTTTATGTTTGTAGTATCCAAAACCGTCAAAATTTTGGCACTAGAAGGAGTGTCAGATGAAAATTTGTGCTCGTTGAGTTTATTTTGAATCTCTTATCTTAAATGGTTCTTTCCAAAATCATAATCCCATGATTGCTTTCCAAGGAGCTTGATCTTACCATCCACATGGAAATTTTTTATAACTTGTATCAATTTAAGTTTGATGGTGAGGTTGGACTAACTATTCTTGAACATATGTTTCAATTTTCTCATATTTTTCTTTCTAATGGAATATATTGTAAGAATGTCATGGACAGATTTTTTAGCCTCACATTTTAAGGTTGATTCAAGAAATGGTTTCATATGTTATCCACTGCTTCTATCCATTAATTTTAGAAACTTGTTAAGGAGCTTTGTGAATCCTTTGAAAAGTATTATTATCAAGATGTATGTGATCGAATCGATCAACTCAGAATGAAATTAGGTGATTTTGTAAAGGATTCTTCATCGACTTCTTTACCTTTTCTATTATTTTCCCGAGGGATTCGTTGACTGGGATTTCATCATGGAAAAATTTCAGAGTTTGGTTTTTCTCACCTTGAGATATTTTGAATCAGAACCCATAGATGATTCTCCTCCCTCAACCTTTGCAAAACATGAGACACCTCAATCTTCTGAGGAGGAACCTACTATTCCTTTTTTTTCTTGTCCTCCTCCGTTTTCAGTACCTATTTGGGTGCCTCCTTGTGATGATGTTAATGTTGGGAAATTTATAAATCAAATTTTTGATCTGTCTTCTCTGACTTTAGTACTCCCCATTATTTAGCTCTGATGGAGGAAATATTGGGCAGGTTCATGAAGCCTGAGGTGAATACTAATCCATTTACATTTCAAGATGATATTAATGCTCATAAATTTAATATTGAATATGATTTGATCGAAAGTATGGTATCCTCAAGGGATACCCTTCAACCTCTAACATCCATCTTTCCTAATTCCTTGTTCCCTATTCAACTCAATCAACCTACTTAAACTCTTAATGATGTTCAATCTATTGTTTCAAGTGGTAATCAAGAGAAAGGCAGTTGTATTTCACATGTATAGGATCAAAGTGTTAGAAATATGTCTTATATTTTTTCCCTCTTTCAAGATGATGACCTTGCATCTCTGGTTGATCACTGATCTTGTACCTTGCATTCAAGTTGAGACTTTGGAAAACCATCACCTTGAAATCCATGTTTCAATTAATAACTATGGTGATGAGTTCCCAAGTAAATCAGATGATATGTTTTATTCCTATGAGAACTTTGATTTGCAAGGTATCGATTTGGAACTTGCTTCTCATAGTGCACAATCTCCATTGATGGGTTGTGTTAATCATTTGATTCGAAATGATCCTAAAATTCCTCTAATTCATACATCTTCAAATATCAAATATGAAGAAACAATTTGTTAGGTTTTTGAATCTTTGGTATATCCAGGGAAATCTGAATGTTACATCAGTATGCATTTATTTGACCATTATACTAATGACAATGATATTGATATATTATTCTTATAAGCTCAATCTAATTTAGTTATAACTGATGCTCCTTATCCTGAGCCTTTTCATCCTTACTCACCTCTAGCACACTATTCATTGTACCTAGACATGTTTGATAAGTCTGTTATACCAAAAATTTATTTAAATCCTTTAGATATCTATCTAGTTGGTCATGGTTGCAATCAAGTAAAAGATGGTGTGATATTATAATTAGAGGATGAAAATACTCAATCCATTTTTCATGGTTTGTTCAACTTTACACCTTTTATAATTCAGGAGTAAGATGTTCCAACTCTATCTGATCATGGGAGTTTTCTGATCAATCCATTTAAATTCTCTATCCATCAAGAGTCTAATATGCCTAATATTAAATATGATCGAACCAGTGGCACTAATTTTTTTTTTATTTATACATCTAACGATAACGGTGTATGCCTACCTATAAATTTTTCCAAGTCACCCAAATTTGACCACCCACCATCAGAAAGTTTGAAGACCTGTAAGGAGGTCGAGGAACTTCAGCCCTTGTTGATGGTTATGTCAAGTTCTTGCAATCCTACTGAGATCTCCAAACTAAGATAGATCCAAATTTTCATGCAAAAATCATTCCTTTACATCTATCCATTCGTTGTGAGTTCATTCTTAAAGGAATTTAAATGTTTCCAAGTTAATCTTCTTGGTCCTCAAGATAGACTTCATGATCAGATGAAGTATTCTTGTTTGGTTAGTCCCTTTTCATTTGAATCCCTTGTATTAGACCAAGGGTTGGGGAGCACATCTTTCACATATCCTTATAGTCTTAAAGCTTGTCATTTTGATTGTCAAGATAAAAATAATTTTGGGTGGGATGATTTCTTCTTGTCAAACTTTTCTGAGATCGATTATCTTCTTATCCATTTTTTTTATATGTCATAAATTTAGTCATCTTCCTGGAACAATTTGTCTCCTTGAATGATATAAAATGCTTAATTCATTCAGCAGACAAAAACTCTTGTGTTGAAACAAATATTGGGTTTTATTTGGTATGTGTTTCCAATCTTTTGTCAACTCAGTATCCTAATTAGTTTCCTGGACTTACAATGTCAATAATTATTTGTAATTCCCTAAGCTTTCATATTGTTGGTTTTGCATGTGATGAGATACAAAGGGAACCAATAGACAATTAAGAGAGTTATATGTTAATTGATCAATCTGATCATAATACTAGAGATTCTCTTTGTGATTCAAATGTTAACTAAAAATTTATCTTCCCATGAGTCTAAGGGTTTTCAAATTGGTTGTTTTTATTATCATGATCCAATCACCAAATGGTTAGAGAAATCTTACTTGGAAAGCTCCCATGCTGATAATAAGTTTTAATCTTTCTTAATGTTTTCAAAAACATAAAACATAGATGATTGTACATTCACAAAGAACCTTTAATATTTGTATGATCAACATTTTAATCAAGAAGGTAAAGTTTGACTAGCTCAAAATAGTATGTATGGCATATCCTTTTCTTAATAAGAAATACCTTCAGATCATTATGCAAGTTTTTCAAATTGTTATATTGTCTTTTGCATAATGATTTATATTTCTTTTAATTGTTCACATCTTTGTGTTTGTAGGTTGAGAATGGTTACGATGGCTACAATGGAAACTTCATTACACTTAGCCTTGGCCTTGTAGTTGGTTAGGGTAGGAGTAGGTCTAGTTACATTTTATTTTCCCTTGTACATTTATCATGCATTCTCTCTCTTTAGTCTTCGATTTTTTTTTCTCATTCATGTCTTGCATGTTGATTTTTAGTCCAATCCTCCATTTCTTTGTCCTTTTGGTCTTGTTTCCTTATTTTGTCTTGTCTTTATTTTTATTTTTTCTTAATAAGACTTCGTATGAAATAAAATCATGTTTGGCTCAAAAGACAATGTGGCAAAGCTTGAAAAGGGAAATTGTGATGACGAAAAATGCTTGGATAATATGTTACCCTCTTATCTATTTGAAGTTACATATCTTTAAAGTCTATGATGTCTAAATGGACAATGCGATTTGTTCCAGACATAAAGCCTTTGGTTGAACTACGAAGCCTGTATCTCTATTAGGGTATTCATTCCTGAATCAGCCTTGTATTTAATGGTGTTTTAACCTATCGAATCAACCAATTAGAGAAGGGAAAATAGAAAAAATTTAAACAAGCACATTAAATCTAGTTATCTTTCAAATCCCTTAAGCAAGGAGCCAAGTTCTCTTACAAATTAAATAATTTGGGATTTCTATTCCACCGTCAAAATAAATAAGTTCATTTCCAACTTCTATTAGTAACTAAATAAAGAGTTGAAGAAGATAAAGGCTTCATACGAAAAGAGGTGAAGTAAGAGATTTTTGTGGTACTGAACAAGCTTGTTGGCACCGAAGCGATGTTTGTGTTTCCTTGATGTGACTTTGTTGGGGTATTGGATAGGCTCGCTAGAAGCAGAGCAACACCTAGGAATGTTCTTAACTCTGATTATAAAAAACTCATTATACTTATTATCATCCTCCCCTATAAAATAATTGAAGTGTGGCTAGTATTATAAATGTGTTTTAAGCTGAGATGAAAAGAAGATACTATATCTTTAACCAGGATAAGTGGCAAGGCTAGGGAAATCTATGTGGTGAATCAATAATTCCTGAAAGAATGAGACCTTACACTTAAGGGTAAAACCTAAATATAGAAGTTGGAGTTCTACTAGTGTGTCTCCAAGTGATGATGTTGCAATCAAAAACCTCCAAATTCTTTCCTAAACTTGAATTTTGGAGTGGCCCTGTTGAGGATCTTACAATATGTTGCTCCATAGTCTCTTTGTGGTCAAATGTTGTTTTCTAAGAACCCAAGTCTTCTTCTCATATTATAAGTGTCAAATTAACTTGCTCTCACATACTTGGTACTTGAAAAATTAATGAGAGCACTGTTCTTATGCAAGCCTATACATTTCACAGTTAGTGTGCACTTTCATTGACAATCTCCACCACTTTGGTTGCAATTGTACTTTTATTTCAGTGAGTTTTCCCAATTTTCACTTTTGCACACTTTTGTTTTCACAAGTGTCTCTTTCAATTTTGTGATTGTCATTTTCACTTAATTTCACTTTAACAAGTCGTGTTTTCATGTTATCTTTTCTATGGCATGTGTCACTTTAAATTTCTTTAGCTTTTGCAAATGTCATTTTCACATTTTTTATTGTCGTAGGTGTCACTCTTTTTTTTTTCACTCTTGTACATGTCACAACTTTTCACATCACTAGAGGAAATTATAATCAACTCTTATGCATTATATGGTCTTATACACCATTATAATATGCAATATAAATATCCCTACAACTTAGCACACTTTCGGGTTACATTAGTCCCTTATGTCGCAACTTGTATTCTAAGTGTTGTTTCAACTGTCGCACTTAGAAATAAGTGTCACGTTGTTGATGTTTAAAGTTGTGATTGATGTTCATGAGTCCTATGCATTGCCTTGTCTTTTATTAATGGTTTTCATGTGTGTGATCCATGTTTGAGTCTTGTTCAAGTGATTTTCCTTTTCTTACTCTGCTAGTTCCACACTTAGCCATTTTGGAGCTCTTCTTGGTCCTCCTTCCCAGTGAAAGTATTGAATGCATCAACCATCTTCTTAGGTGATGAGAACATTAACCTATTCTAGAGCCTCATTGATCATATATATTCCTCCTGGAATTATGCACTAAGCCCTCTTCAAGATCATCTTCTATGATTGCACATTCAATACCTTCAAAGTATAGTCACCTAAACCTTCTTGCTTATATTGACTCACTACAGCGAGTTTTGAGAAATTATGCCTAGTATAATGAATGGAGCATTTATATTGTCCCTCTGTAGAATAAAACTATACAGTGCAATAAATATCTTTGGGAAAAGTGACTTACCTTTTTCTACCTACTTTAGTGAACTGCGCAATCTCCTCTTACAAATAGCCCCCGCAAAAGCAAATTGTGCTAGCATAGGGCCTAGAGTGCATTTATAGTGGAAAATGGGCCATTTTTGAGGAAAATTATGCTATAATCAAGCCTTAATCTCTCTCTTTCTTAGTGCATTATGAAATATTAATGCACAATGAGGCCTCCTATCAGTCATTGTCAAGTCAAATTGTACTAGACTAGGGAGTATAGCACATTCCTAGTGGATATTCAACCACTATTGAGATAAAATTATTTTTCATATAGGCTTACTGTTAACACTGGAAAATAATACAGCAAAAGATGAAATTATTTAATGTAAAGCAGAAGTGTTTATAGGGCTAAAAGACATTACAGAATCTAGAAAGTATTTAAAAATATCTAAGGTCTGAGGAAAATCAAATTTGAACAAGTCCTAAATGCTCTTTGCGTGCATAATCCTTCGTGAAGAGCACCTTTGCGTGATTTTTGCCTCGATATGCATGCAATCCTGGGAGTGGAAAAATGTCACTATCCAAGAACACACAAAGAAAAGGACAAGTGATTCCTCACTTGAAGCCGCCTAAGGACAGCCACCAACACCTCCTTAGACACTAAGTGAGCACACAATGGAATATTTGGAGCACACAAAGGAATCCTACCCCTCTCTTGGGTCACCATCCACAATTTACCAAGAGAGGGAAGGGAGGATTTGAAATATCCTATATAAGGCCACCATGAGATGAAAAATTTGTGAACACATTGTTATGCTGACCAGAATTTCCCAAGCAATACCAGTAGTGTGTGATCCAGAGTTGAAGATAGAGGGGACTCAATTGTTGGCCATGTAGAAATTTGAATAACTGATATGTTATCCACTGAGATTCTCCTGATCACACACTATTTTATCTTCATGCACAATACAAAATCCCTTCTACCATTGATCATCACATGCGGAAATAAAATCAATTGCATGCACACATTAAAACCATAAAACTTCACACATATGAACACAGTATGTAATGGGAAAGCTTAAAGCTGAAAACCCCCAACTATCTGTATATTATATATGTCATATAGATCATGTAAAAATCATCATAAAAAGCTCCTCACAAGCTCTCAGTATAATCTCCACTTGCTACACACTAATCAGGCTTGATCTTGCAAAACACATGCACCGATCTTTGCCAGCCTTTAGCCTGCCTCTACTACGCAATCCCTGCTGAAGAATGCCTCTTGATGAGAATTAATTGCCCCAGCCTTTCTCATGCAGTATTTATAGGCATCTCTACTAAGTGTTGGATGCAAACTATGCATCACTTATAGTCACAACTGATAGTCACACTTACCCTTTCACCTATCTTTGCACTGGTCTCCACTAAAACTGTCCATGCACTGAAGTTAACTGATGTATTCTTTAGTTTATTAATGAGTTTATAATTAGTGAATTAATTAATAATTAATTCACACCACTCTCACTAATTGTATCAATCAGTTAAAATAGATACAAATAGCTCAACTATGTTTAGATTAGTTAAACTGAATACAACTCCACTAACTTCCTCAATCAACTCCACCAAACTCTGTCACATGAGTTCTAACTGAAGTATCCATGCAATAGTTCCACATAACCCTTAGGAATAGCGTAATTCCTTCTGTCAGCTCCTGTGCCACATCTGTGCACTTAACTGAAGTGCTCCAAGAGAATAAGATAATGTTTAGAGTCCAAATATTATTAAGAGCTAATAATATTCGACATATCTATTTTTAAACTAGCAATCTAAAAATAGATTCCACCTAATATGTCTAAAAATAGAAATCCATCTATTTTTCCAACTTGACCAACCATCCACAAATAGCATAATGCAACTCATAAAATATGATCGACATGTCTAAAAATAGACTTTGCGCCAAAAATCACCTATGTGGCCCCCACCTAGTTTAGGTGATCACTTTCCAACTAGGATCTGGAATGATGTTTCAGGATGCCTCCTTCACTGTTTCTTGTTGCAATCTTCAACACTCCCTCTCAACAAGAAAGGAATGTCTTTGCATGCACCATGCAACTCCATGCATTCGCCCTGCAACCTTCACAAGCGCCATGCAACTCCATGCATCTGCTCTGCAACTCCTCTGAAACTGAATAGGCTCCAAACAACTCAATCAGTTTGATGCATCTATCATCAAAGTCTTTGACTTCTGCTGGGCCCAACTGCACATGTCATCAGGAACCACTGCGCTGTTGAACTCTTGCACCCATGCACTCTGCACTTGCTGTCAACTCTAATTCGCGCTCCAGTATCCGACACTGTCAATTTGATCTGCCTGCATCAATCCACCTGATCATGCTAATGCTGTGCTGTGGGCACCTCGTAGCCAGGTTCAATTCATGAGATCCACACCATCTCATGAATCATACCCAGAAATATCCTCTTGGGATTACCCATTCATGTCGCCCCACCTCTAACCTGGTGGTATAGCTGCATGCACTCCTTGTGCCCATCTGGCACGAAATTTCTCTGCATGAGTGGTTGCTCCCACTCCATGATCCTCATCTTGTGGCTTCTCCACATCCCGAGGTTCACTCTTACCTGCATGCAAAACTTGCTCCCTCTCAAGCATCAATGCATGTCTTTCTTGCACTTCCCAACAGTAGGAAGCTCCTTAGACATCCCATCTACTTCACGTCTGTAGAGATTCTTTGCTCGGATCCCAACCTTCTTGACTTGTACTTCCTCATCCACACTAACTCCTACACTCCCAAGCTCATCCCTGCAGTGGACAAACTTTTTCAAGTATACCGGAATAGTGTCATTCTTCTCCATTTTTATTTTCCTGAGTTTATCCTAAAACTCAACCGCTTCAATGTTTGCAATTGCTCCAATGATCAATATCTCTCCGATACCATGTATAAAATCTATAACACAGCTCTGATACCATGTAGAAATTTGAATAACTGATATGTTATCCACCGAGATTCTCCTGATCACACACTATTTTATCTTCATGCACAATACAAAATCTCTTCTACCATTGATCATCACATGTGGAAATAAAATCAATTGCATGCACACATTAAAACCATAAAAATTCACACATATGAATACAGTATGTAATGGGAAAGCTTAAAGTTGAAAACCCCCAACTATCTGTATATTATATATGTCATATAGATCATGTAACAATCATCATACAAATCTCCTCACAAGCTCTCAGTATAATCTCCACTTGCTACACACTAATCGGGCTTGATCTTGCAAAACACATGCACCGATCTTTTCCAGCCTTTAGCCTGCCTCTACTACGCAATCCCTGTTGAAGAATGCCTCTTGATAAGAATTAATTTCCCCAGCCTTGCTCATGAAGTCTTTATAGGAATCCTTACTAAGTGTTGGATGAAAACCATGCATCACTTATAGTCACAACTGATAGTCACACTTGCCCTTTCACCTATCTTTGCACTGGTCTCCACTGAAAACTGTCCATGCACTGAAGTTAACTGATGTATTCTTTAGTTGATTAATGAGTTTATAATTAGTGAATTAATTAATAATTAATTCACACCACACTCACTAATTGTATCAATCAATTAATCTAGATACAAATAGCTCAACTATGTTTAGATTAGTTAAACTGAACACAACTCCATTAACTTCCTCAATCAACTCCACCAAACTCTGTCACATGAGTTCTAACTGAAGTATCCATGCAATAGCTCCAATTAACCCTCAGGAATAGCGTAATTCCTTCTGTCAGCTCCTGTGTCACATCTGTGTACTTAACTGAAGTGCTCCAAGAGAATAAGATAATGTTTATAGTCCAAATATTATTAATAGCTAATAATATTCGACATATCTATTTTTAGACGGCAATCTAAAAATAGATTCCGCCCAATATGTCTAAAAATAGAAGTCCATATATTTTTCCAACTTGATCAACCATCCACAAATAGCATCCTACAACTCATAGAATATGATCGACATGTCTAAAAATAGACATAGTCTAAAAATATACTTTGCGCTAAAAATCACCTGTGTGGGCCCCACCTAGTTTAGGTGATTATTTTCCAACTAGGATCAGAACATGTACTCTGATGCTCTTCACCGTTTCTTAATTTAATCTTCAACAAGCCATCCAAAAAGTTCAATCCACCACAGTAGAGAGAGAGGGAGACTGCACCGAGGCAAGCTTGGGATAAAACATCCTTGCATCGGGACTTAGAACCCATGTTCTAGGGTCCCTTTAGCAAGAGGGTAAAGTTTCACTCTTATTCCTACCAGTGCTCAATAAGAGGGGCCAAGAGCCACCGTTCATATTATTGTTGTCGTTTGACTCTTTTCATAGCTTGTGTTTATTTGTTTTAGTTTTTTAGTTTGGTTTTAGTTTATATATGCATGTTATTTCTCTATCTAGTATGCTTATGATTCTAGCTTGTTCCACTAACTTGCTTGACTCTACTTCTTTTTCTGCCTGTTACCAATAACTTAAGTGGGTAGACCACACCCCTTAAGTTGGTGTGATTTCATACATACGTGCACCAAACACACTCCAACAGATTGGCGACTGACTCAGCATTTATTACTGTTTATGTGGTTGTGCCTTTTTATTGCTGCCTTATTCTCGTGCTATGGAGTGTATGTGAATTTCTTGATTTCTCTGTCAAATTCCTAGTTCATCCCAAGTGACAGACTGAAGCATAATAGCTCAAAAATTTTCTTGCAAGAATTTTCACATGTTTTCTTCCCACAGATGTGCAGGGTGCGCGTTCAGAGCTGACACACGCGCAGACAGTGCACCTGTTTTAGCCTTTTGTGCGCAAAATAGAGAATGAGAAATTTTTCCCATGTTTCTCTCTTTTCCTTCTTGTAAAGTGCTTGACAGCCCCTAATACATCTGCCAACACTAGTTGTGGTACCCCACAGCTTGTTAAAGCTCACTCTTAGCTTCTTTTTGTAGGATTAGTGTCAGTTTTACTTCAAGTTGATTTTTGTAAAGTTCACACATAGTTTAAGTAGGGGGGAAAATAACTTGCATTCCGAAAAAAATTTATGTTTCACAAATTTTGGTACTTACACACCTAGATAACTATCCAAAGTAAGTGGCCCAAGACCACGCATGCATAGCTAGTTTTCTTTTTTCTAGTGTAATAGTTTTAGTTTAGTTCAATTTTTGCACTAGGAATTTCATGACTAGGATTGAATTGTTTATAGAAGAGAAAGTAATCTCTGCTACCTTTGAACTCTCCAGTGATCCTAGGTAAGCATATGAACGCTCCCTATTCACAATTTTCCATCTCCCTATAGTTGGTCACATAGATTAACTAGGAAAAATAGAAAGCAGCCCATTATCCGCACATGTTTTTATTTTGATCCAGGAACAATACAACATAGTTTAAATAGGGGATTTTGTAAAGGATCATTGAATATCCACACGTTCAAACTATGTGCTTCTCCACTTTATGCTCACACACATGCACTCACTAAGCGAATAAAATACACCTAAAACTAACTTAACCAAACTCACTAAATTCTCCCGACAGGGGCCACAAAAGAATTTATAGCTTAAGTTAGGTTCAAGGGGGTAGGCATCCAATAAGCCGCCTTGATCATAATTCATCTTGAAACATAGAAGTTGTCTGTTTAGGGAGCTTCAAATACACCTATCAGCCTATGGCAAAGAAAACCTGAGTGCGGCAGAGACCTGTTTCAGAGGGGGTTAGGCTTTGGCGCAGTGCGGGCATGTATCAGTCAGGGCTACCTGACTTGGCTCATACTCGGTACTATTAGCTAACTTACCAAGAAGCCCAAGACTCGAATGCTCACGTGGGATAGTGGTTCTTAGTAGCCAAAAACTAGGGCATCATTTCCCTATATGTGACGGTGCAGGCAAGTGCTAGACCCTCTACCCTTACCTTGGTAGATTTTATTCGACTAACTGGGGGCGTCGCCAACTCTTACGGGACGTTGTGCCAGCACTCGCAAGAAATATTCTCAAGGCCCAGTTACATTTGAGTGTGTGAGGATGAATAGGTCTTCTAGGATTTTGAGTATCATACGCAAACAAACAAAAACCACTTTTTTGATTTCTTGATCACATAGATTAACTTAAAGGGAAATTTATCTTATTTTTCGTTTTGTTTTATGTATGTGACAAGAAGATTTCTTTGATCATAGACTCTATCCTCTTAAATTTTTCCAAAACCAGACCTAGTCGACACCAAGACGAACCTAATGGAACCTCATCAATCTAGGCGTATTTTGGACCTCCCCCAATTATCGGGAGGGGTTCCAGGTCTTTCACCATTTAGGCATCAAAGACGGAATGCTACCACCATTATTGGTTTGTCCTTTGTTGAGGCATCCTTAGTTGGGAACCCTAGTCAGTCTCCCAACACCACACAATAGACCACTCCTCACAAGACCCTTAGAGGGTAGAGGAGTGCATCCCATTTGGGAATCTAGCCGAATATAGAGTAGGGTATGTCGCAGACTAACCAGAACTTTGTGTTTTCGCACAGTACAATGACGTCAATCTCCCAATCACCTTTCTTGGCCTCATTGAGTCTACCTGATTTAACCAAGCTAATGAATGAACCCATCACACACAATCCTACATGGCCTCCCATGCCCATGAAGCTCCCTTCGGATATACCAAAGTTTGAAGGAAAGTAAGCGAAATACCTAGGTAATCATGTCATGACCTTCCACCTGTGGTGCTCATCGAATAGTATCATTGACGACATTATTCGATTGATACTATTTCAACACACTCTGACTAGAGTGGCAGCGAAGTGGTACGTGGAGAAAGCCTCAGCTTCACATGGAACCTTTGGCACCCTCGCCACCAAGTTCCTAACATATTTTCAGTTACCCATTCACCATGATTCTGGAATGGAATTACTGACACATTTTAGATAGACCCCTACTGTCCATATCTCGTACCATATCCATGAATGGAGGCGGCTATTGCAGTTTATGTAAAGCTAAACTCGATGACTGGGTTCTCTTATATTTTTTCTTGAAAAATCTAAAAATAGAGATTTCAAAGGATGTGGCATAACAAAAACCCACATCCGAAGAGGACGCTATCAACAAATACCAGCAACTTGAGCTGATTTATACGTAGTCAGGATACATTTATAACATCCTGCCTAACATCCCATGATTACAAACTTATCAAGAATTTCCAGACGCATCGAACTCTGCAGATGAACTAATTAGATCATTGACCCAAGGTTACCTAGGCAACAACACTCAAAACCCCAATTACACATACAGTTCTACCCAGAACATACCTCAACCCGGTTTTCAAAGTCATCATATGCCTTAGCAAAATTTGACCAATAGGGCGCCAGCGTATCACTAGGGAGGACCTTATCCTCCGGCTCAGGGGACCCAGTACGTAGAAAGAAACACTGATGGAAGAGCTCCCCTCCAACAGCCAGGTGAAAACCAGGGACCGCGGTATGCTCAGTCCCCAGGACAAGACCCGCCTATGTAGACCAATGCACAGGTGAACTTTGTGCAGTCGTCCCAAAACCAACCACACCAATACAACCAGGAGAACTACCCTCCTAATGTGGTGAAGAAAAAATATGAAAACAAGCTAAAAGGGAACCCTGGGCAAGGGGACAACAACCAGCAATGCCCACCACGATCCCAAGCTGGAGGCGACTCCAACCAGAATTAGAGCCAGGAGTCGAGCAATGCCCAACGACAGAGCAAAATGCCACCTCTTTGAACAAGCTATTATTGTTCAATATGTGGTTAGTATGACCACTATACTCACCACTGTCCCAATCTCCTTAAGCTGAAGAAGCTACAGAGTAACTACGGACAAGGAGGATCTACCCAACAACCAACTGTGATGCAAGAACCTTTCCCCCATCAAGGGACAGTAATCACTTAGCAGAAAAATACAGACGACTTCGGGAAAAGCAACCATGAAATCTACATGACTAGAAAAGAGATGTTTTTCCAAACATGGAATCACAATTGCGACCCCCCACCAGACACCAATACGTCAGGGGCAAGTATCAGTGCATCGACTGCACCTTTGACCATTTCAAATATGCCTATAGAACCATTGCCAAAAATGGCGAAGGGACCCAATAGGCGAGCAGGAAACTACTCCAAAACGGCCCATAATTATAGTATCATGGAAAATTTCACACAATCTCTTGCTTCTACGTTAGCTTTAGAAGTATTGCAATCATGCCCAAAACAACGGAAAGCCCTAATTTTTGCGTTAGGCACTATCGACCCTGTCGATACATGCCTAATGGCTTTTGACTTAGACAAAGCCACCCCTAGGCTTCCTTCCATGGTTACCTTCCAGATACCACTGTCGGTCCAGAATATCATAATTCACCAATGTGTCATAGAAAAGGGTGCATCCATGTCCATCATGTCCAAAAATGTTTGGCAAAAGTTAAGTTCTCCCAAAATAAAACCCTACCATCACGCTTCGAGCATACGATGTGTTATCACTTGGATTGAACGTTAGGCTGAGAGAGGCAATCCCAAGGTAACCTCAAACAATGCTTAGCTAAGTAGCTAGCCCTACTAGGTCAGGAGAGGGCTCTCTCCATATAGAACATAGTCAAGATGACTGAGGAATAAATATTTTAGGCTAGGTATAGTAGCTCAGGGTTTTGATTTTGATTTTAGGATTGGGCTCACTGAACAGGGATTAGGTCAAGGGCAATAGATCATGGCCAAGGGGATGAAATTGTAGTATTTTTGATGGGGAAAGGTAGGTAAAAGATTTAACATTAAAAAGATGATTAAATGAGATGAAAATACTGGTGAGAAGATAGGGAAATCATATGGAATGTATTTTCTCTAAACTAAAGAGAATAAACACATTATACTAAATTTCCCAAAACAGAGCATAAATAAATATGGATTATGTCTTTCAACTTGAAATCAAGTATATTATAGATATGAAATGGTTTATGAATTCAAAATATATTCTAACAAATTGATAACATAGAGGAAACTATGTCTAAAACTCATACCACATGGATCCCAAGAAAATAACTGCAATTTTCCAATAATGTCCAAGCCAAGATGATACTTGATCAATACAATCTCTCAAACTGATGCCAACCATTACAATTACTGAAAAAATACACCTTATAGACCTCAAAAACACTTCTTCTCATCCTTAGGAGTCGAATCCATGAGGTGAGGGAGTTGTTACATCAAAATCTGAACTGAAAGCTAGAGTCTAGGATGAGGAAAGTGACTCATTCCTATCTTTAAGAACTGATACATTTGACTTCAACTAATGACTTACTTAATGTATCTACCTTAGGTAAAAGTAAAATATGATATTTACATTGGTAACTTGCTCATTTACCCAAGTAAAATATGAAACAGAAGTGGAACTTAAAAATTTGATGAAATTGGTGAAAATTTAAATTTCCTGGTAAAAGCACAGTGCCATGACAGAAACATTGACCTATTTTATAAGCCAATTTTGGAGGACTTCCTGTTGTCCAAATCAGCTCCATGATAGCTCATTGGAAATATCTCTGAGTTGAGTTTCCATATATTCATTTAGCTTCCAAAATGGTGTCCATATTCCCTATCAAAATTTTGTTCTCCCAAGACTGGTAAACGTGCAACGCCTGGGTCAAAAAGAGGGTGGAAACATGAATATTTGTGGTTTTTTGCCTCTTTGAGGGACCAGTTCTCCTCCAAATTTTCTGAATATTGCTAGCATTGAAGTCCTCATCATTTTGAACACGATTTTGGTCGATATTAATCAATTTGATGCCTCATAAAAGAGTGCAACACCAGTGGCGCTGCTCGTTTAGCAAATTTTCTGTGTGCTAAACTGTCCAAAAAATCAAAATTTTCACAAGAATGCCACATGTGCCAAAATTGTGAATTTTCTTGTTGATTTAGGGGTTAGAGGCATGGAGAGACACCTCAGAAATAATTTTCAACTTATCCTTCTC
The DNA here is from genome assembly GCA_034641835.2 of Pinus albicaulis. NCBI lineage: Eukaryota > Viridiplantae > Streptophyta > Pinopsida > Pinales > Pinaceae > Pinus > Pinus albicaulis. The sequence goes on along the minus strand of CM076583.1, from coordinate 1,272,496,062 downwards.
CTTTGGCTCGGTCAAAGCCTGAATCTTTGCATGGGCTCGTTTGAGCTTAGCCCTTGCAATCTTGTTTCTCATAGCATAGTGTTTCACCATCTTCCTCTGAATGTCAATGTCTTTATTTTCCCTCTATAGCAAGAACTCTAGATGCAAATTGGCTCTCTCAATCCAAGAATATTTGTCTCTGCTAATCTCTATGGAAAGTAGCTCACTTGGAGTAATCTGCTCTGCCAATTCGACCTCTTTCTGCCTTTCCCGAGATAAAGCCTTTTTTATCCCAATTGTCCTCAGTCTTTGTCTTGGAAGCTAATATTATTCATCATCACTCTCATCAAATATTCCCAAGGTCTCCTCCAGCAAGGCCTTGGCCTTTCCTGCCTCTCTCTGAGCTTTGATTGTCTTGACTTCACTGATGGTTTTCTTAGTCTTCAGTTGCTGATTTTCTAGCTCAAGAAAGCCAATCACGTACTTTTCTCTATCAAGATTAGCTTGAAGCTCACTAATATTGGCCTCTGTTGGAACAGGGTCTTCTACGAGCTGCGAAACTGGTCCAATTTTGAATACTTTTTATTATATTTAGTCTAGCGTCGGGGTTTTGGGGTGGGTCAAAGCCCCGAAAGCATTGTAATGGGTAAAAGGGTAAACAAGGGGTCTGAAAACCACGGGTTGCGGACCATAGGAAAGTTTAGGCTAGATTATTATAAATAGAGGAACATTTTGTATTGAAAGGTAGAAGATGAAGAGCTATTGATGCGAACTGTGGTTTAAGATATCTGTTTGGGTTTTTGGGGAAAGGACTCCTACTGGTTGTGTGCGCGGAGATCCAGAGTCCATCTTTGTGCGGACCCTGCTGCTGTGTGCGCAGGTTGGGATGGGTATTGTACGGAGGACTTGATGAATTAATGAATAAGAAGGGTTGCTTGAGAACTGAATCTATGTGTACTATTTGTGTGAATCATTGGTAATTACTGCATTATGTGCATTCTATATTTAAGCTGCGAGAGGTCTATGTAAGTGTGTTTTTTGTATCTAGATCTGTTTTGTTCTGTTTTATGCAATATTGTGCTACTACCATAGAAGTATATAATTATATATCTAGCGCACGTGGATGTGAAAAGGGACCTACCGACCCTGTGCAAAGAGAGGCGATCTGGGTATCGCAGGGCCAGACGCAGCTCTTCTTTCCTTACCTATCCTTTCTCAGGGTGCAGAAACTTGGTTCCAGCACCCACCCATACTACTTCGAGTGAGACTTTGACTTGCGCAAGCAGGTCACTGCCGAAAGGGCCGGTAGTATAGGGGTTTGTTGGCAAACCTTGAACTCTAAACCTGGGTCAGGACCCCTCAAGCCAACAAATGGTTCCATTGCTAGGACCTGGAGCATTTTGAGAAGGGATCGGGTAATTACAAGAGAGTACTGGAAGCTTGACAAAGAAGAAGAATAGGTTCGGGTGAATAAATTCCAATCTGCATAGAAGCACAACGCTAGAAGGATACATGGAAGCGCACTTAAAATTACCTACCTTTAAAGGTGTGGGCGATGAGGACTGTTGGGTCATGAATACGACCACTTTTTAACACTTGCTTCATCCATTTTTACTCTTCTTTATCATGTCATTTATTATAATTTATCATATAAATCCATTTTATAATGATTTATGCTCTTATGGATGAATATTATTTCTTCTCCTTTATTTTTAATAAATGGATGATTATTATGCATAATTTTATCAATGATGGTTTATTAATATATTTTGTAATAGCACTCACCATTTTAGCCTCCAATATATTTTCCAGATTGCAGATTTGATCTCCAAATCATCATCAAATATTCCAACTCAGAAATTCGCTGGAATAAGAAGTGACAATTTTGCGGTTGAGTTTCTAGGCAAATGGAGAAAAATATGAAAAATCTAGAACATGGGTTTTGTCCAGAACAGACCAAATTAACTTTATTAGAAAATTATTTGCCCAAATTCGGCCTATATTGAGAGAAACGCAAGGTTCTTTGAGCATGATTTTCTCAGATTTGCTGTTGCGGCCGTCCTCCAAATTATCTCAGCTGCAAATCCAAATTCGACTTGCTATTGTTGAAATATTGATGGAAATATATTTTCTTGTTGATCAATTGGTTAGGAACAATCCAATATTGTTATGAGATATCATATTTACTATTTAATTTCTCCTCTTTGTGATTATAAAAGGAGAGCATGTATTATGTATTGGGGGAGGATGGATTAGAGATGGAGAGGTTTTCTGTTGTAATTATACAATTCCTCATCGACTCTCATTGATTAAATAGAGATCGACCATTTGTAAACGTTGTTATGCATGATTAATACAAGAACGTGTTGCCGTTTAAATTCTTAGTTCTGCAGTAGCTTAGCGGCGTTTCACAGGTGGTTGAGGGCCTGGCCTTGGTGGATCGATCCACTATTTGTGTCTCTACCTTTTCATTATTGTTGTGAGATAGTTCATATTTGCTTTTATTATAGTTTTCAAGTTAATCGGTTTGTTGTTTAATTGCTTTGATATCAGTGTGTTATATTAACGAATCACGTTGCTATTCTTTTATTATTTAACAAGAATCTCAACACTGTATAATTTATCTTGTTAATACCTTAATAGAGCTTCACTGTTCTATTTCCATTATGGTTTCATTTCACTTGTTGTTATGTTTGATTGATATTCATTATAGATTGTTTTTCAATAGGATTGGTTATTCGATTCCATTAATTAGAGTTTGCTGTTCAAATTTATTAAATAGGATTCGTTGTTTAATTCATTTAATTACAATTTGTTATCCATTTACTTTGTTTTTCATTTATGTTGATTAATTGCAAAGAGTTTTCTTTTAAAGAGTTTTCCTAGTTTACTTTCAATAGCAGCTTTAGTTCAATTTCTATTTCCTTTTAATTGCTTTAAATCAGCACTGTCAACTGTAGAGAACATTGGTTATTGCTTCCTCGTTTCTAGATTGATTGTCTTGTTCTAGTTTGATTTAAATTGCATCAATTTCTAGAGGAATGAGTTATTGCTACTGTATCCTCGATTGATGTTTGCTGAGTGAATAGTTGGATTTCAGAGCATTTGAGTTTATGTTGTTGTAGTTAGATTTCTTTTTCAAGCATCCATTTACTCTTGCATTTAGAACATTGTACTACATATTGAAGAGCATTACTCTTGGATAAATTTCCGCCTCAGACTAAGTACACTCTTGAAATAAAAATTCGTTCTCAGATTAATAATTAATGTAGGATAAATAGGCATTAAAAAGACACCTTTTATACCTCAACATTTTCGCGCCATTGCTGGGGAGAGTGTATGCCATTTCGAAAGAGTGATGCATATTTAATTTTTTCTGCTTGGGAAGAATTGGGTATTAAAGACGGAAGGTAAGAACCTGAGCACCGAGCAAGAAACACACTTGTTCACTGGCCTGTTTCACAGCAGAATTGAATGAAAGCTTAAGGTAGGAATGAATGCTTGCGTTTTCTTGAATTTTAGAGGTAGAATTTTTGAAAAAATAATCTTGTAATTCCACTCGAGTGGTGATGTAAGCACCACCCATTTCACTAACCAATTGACAGGAACATTGGAAGGAGAATCCTTAAATAAACACATGAATACCATCTTCTATTATGGTAAGAAATGGCTCACATTGCAACTTTCAAATTCCCTATCAAGGATCTAGGAGGAGTGACACAAATGCACATAATTCCCCCATTGTCTCTACCAAATTTTCATGGTTTGACAAATGAAGATCCAGATACATTCTTATTTGAGTTTGAAATACTTTGTAGAGGATATGATTATTGTACTAATGATGAAAGATTGAAAGTGTTTCCTCTTACTCTAAAAGAAGTAGCTCTCCTATGGTTCATGAGCCTAGGTGGGAACGGCATCCAAACATGGGAGGACATGAAGAACATATTCTTGAAGAAGTACCAAGACTACTACAAATCCAATGAAGATATTTTTGGTATGATACAAGTGGAAGATGAAAGCTTTGAGGACTATGTAGAGTGATTTCGATACAACCTTCAAAAATCAAAGCATAAGCATTTGGAAAAAGAGATCTTGAAAACACTCCGTCTTAAAGGAATCAAAGATGAATTTTTAGAACTCTTAAATCTGATAGGAAAAGGTGATGTTTTTTAGTTATCATATGATGATGTTTGTGTGTTGTGCATAAGGTATTCAAGAGGAATTTCCAAGGGCTGGTAAGAATTCTAGAGAAGTTTCTTCTTTCTTTTCCAAATTTACTACAAGAACAAGAGACATAAGAGCTGAAATCAATGTTTTATTTGGAAATTTTAAATATGATTTTATTAGCTCTCTAAATTCACAATTGAATGTTTTGCAGGTTCAGAAAAATCAAGAATTTGATGAAGTGTTTTGCCCTCATTACCGAAAGGAGCATCCCATAGATGGCTGTTCTTCCTTATCTAATTTGGAAGTGGCATATCAAAGAGATGGGAAAGATGCAACAAGGTCAACAGGTATGGTTCAAAACACTTCCTCTCCATTCTCTTACTTGCATAATCCATTATGGAATAATCATATGTTAGGGCAGCCATGTCAATCTCAATATAACCACCACCAATCTTGTCTACAATTTTGACATGGTTCATCTTATGATTGCATGACTACTCTCCCCCATCTTGTAGCACAAACACATCTTCCATCTCTTCCACAATATCTTGCTTCCCCATAAAAATCATCCACTCAACAAAATCAACTACATAATCAAGAGGCTCCATTCCCTACACAATCTCCTGCTCAACTCATTCCATAGCCTCACCATAATAAACCAATAAAACATGCTTACAGTGTTGAATTGCAAAATTTACCCACCCTTCCCACCCATTCTATCTCACATGCACTATTGGAGAAAACTTACACTAAGACTTAGAATGTATCAAATCCAAAAATTGTAGAAGTTATGAAAGAAAATGAGGTTTCTTCTAGTTTGCACCAACAAATCATTTTAAAGGCTCAAGAACTTCATGATACGATGGCTATGGGAAATCAAGAAAGTAATGGATACATTGAAGATTGGTTTCACTCCATCATTTGTTTGCAACATCACTCTATGCTTCAACAATTTTTGACACCATTTTTTCAAGGGAATTTGGCTTCTCATACCCTAACTTTTATCAACATGCGTTTTTCAAATTTGGGTATGTACATACTAGAGGCCTTATTTCTAAAATGGTTCCACTGGAAATGCTCTTATACATAAACATATTCGATTCTCAAAGAAGAGTAGGATAATGGAGAAAATAAAATAATTAAAGAAATAAAACAAACACATTTTTTATTTTTGTAAAAATAGTTGTTTCCTTGTTGCAACACGCTGTGAAATCAACATTGATGATAAATATTCTAATTTATTTGTGTATGTAGATGAATTATATTGCAAATAACAATTCTACAAACACTTGTATTAATTTTTATCATCAATATGGAAAAATTGCTTGAATATCATATTAAGTATCCCTTGATGTTGAATCACTCAATTTGGATTTGAAACGAAAAAATTAGAACCAAAACATTGACAGGGTGTCTAGTAGGCAGCTTAGAAACAGAGTTGGGACAGTCAGTTTTTGGAGGCCTAAATGACTATATTTTTAAAACATATTTCTATGGGAGATTCCTTTATCAATATAGTTTACAACACAATTTGAATAACTCAATTTTGATATCGTATGAGGAATTTATGACCAAAATACTGACTGCCTATCATAAATCAGCACTCTTGAAACTCTGTTTTCTCAGCTGTTCATTAACGTATTTGACCCATCAATTATTCTTGTCCTCAAAATCTATTTCTATTGGAGATCAATAAAAGAATTTAATTTAATCTCCAATTTGAATCAGCTTAATCCATCATCAAACGAATAATTTATGCTTGAAATATCAACTGTTGGTCTAAGTTGAAAAATCGAAAATGACTCTATTATGCAGGTTGTTCTAAGAAAATTTGACATATCATAGCATTGAGTTTTTAAAACCTGTTTCTATTGGAGATAAACCTTTGAATTAGCTCTCATTTTTCTTTGGAATCACTCAATTCAGACGAAAAAAAAAGAAGTTATGATTGAAACACTGCTGATTAGCATGATTGGCCATTGCTCTCCCACAGGTAATAAATGAATTTTACTTTGTCCGTGGATTTGTTCTACAAAGTAACTACTTGTTAGTTTTTTGCATAATTCTTGTATTAGGGGAGCCCGCGCACCTCTCTTTCTCCATGATTTAATGTTTTATTGCAGGTAGATACTCGTTTTTTTGCAGGTCTTAGTAGAACAAAGAAGGTCAATTTATGGATGAGCGATTCTTGAGAGAAATTTTAGTGAAACAAGGGAATTTCATCCAGTTCATTACCTAATAGATTCATAACAAGAAGAAATTAAGAATTGGTTTCCATTTTAAGATTCATGTCACTGTTGCCAAAACATTTTTCAAAAAGATCATTTTTTTTCCATTAACAGATTGATATTCCCTTAGGAAATAACATCATAGTTGTTGTAACTTAATAAAGTGTTGTTTCTTTTCTAATTTATTTTATGTTTTTGTGTTTTAGGTGTTGATCCCTCCAAATTTTAGTTTCCGTTCCATTTGCAATTGCACAATAAGGACTCCACCATGCAAGTTTCAGTTATAGAAGGCAATTCTTTAGCAGCACCAATTTTGTGAAAAAAAAATTACTTTTTCTTAAAACCTGTACATAAAGTTTGTTTTCTTTTACTTTGTTTTTTTTTTTGTATAAAATTCTATTTCTTGAACCATTCTTAATTTGCTTGCTGCGAATTTTTTTTGTTCCTTTTCAAAGGAACAACAATTTTGCTGTTCCTTTCGAAAGGAACAACGCTTTTGCTGTGAGTGTTTTTGTTGTTCCTTTCGAAATGAACAGTAGTATTGTTGTGAGCATTTTGCTGCTCCTTTCGAAAGGAAAAAAACTTTTGCTATTCCTTTCAAAAGGAACAATAGTATTGTTGCAAGCATTTTTGTTGTTCCTTTCCAAAGGAACAACACTTTTTTAGTGCATTTTTCTTATTTGTGAACAACTTTTTGAGGATTTTTTTGAATTTTTCATGATTTTTTGAAAGGCAAACATACAATTTATGGAAGGATACACAAATTAGAGGTTACTGGAATCAACAAATCAAAAGAAATTGTCATTTTTAAGAAATTTTTTTGTAGTGATAAGAAAATAAAATGACACAACTATCTATATCACTTTGTTGTCTTTATTTTCACTAAAATTAATATGATCGACTATCTTTATCATGTTGGTGCTTCCCTAACTCTTCACAACTCTCTTTGATTTTTATTTATTGAATAAGAATAAGGGCATACTTTCTCTATTGAGATGTTCAGACTCCTTCCACCATCCCTACTCTTAAGGAGTGTTGAGTCATCCTCTATACATAAATAGGGAAGTGTTACTAACAATTCTATGATATGGAAGATGGAGGATAGAGGGTCTCATCAAGAGCCAACCTACCATGATCATAAGGGAGCAGTGAAGTGGCATTCCCATTATGGCCACCAGGGATAATTTTAAGGATGGAAAATTATCTTGAAGTTTAAAAAATTGGCGAATCTCACTAGTCCCTAATATGAAAACTATGAAATATTTATTGATGTATTTGTAAAATTATTCAAATTTATAATGATATTATATATATTGTCTATATAATGTTGGCGATTTTTAACGTAAAATAATTTTATATTGTAAAATTTGGGCGAATCGTTTTTATAAAAAAATGCAAATTGGCGAATATTTTTTTTGGAAAAAACATGGAAAATTAGCCCACCTGTGAATATTAGCCCCTAAAATTTTCCATGGCCACCACACTAGAGATATGATCCAATGGACAAATCAGAAAAATAAAAAGTCCTTGGAACAGGAGGTCTCATCACGAGCCGGCCTGCCCACCTTTCACTCCTTCCTGGTGAATGGCATTGTGATTCATCTGGTCCCAAAGCCAGCACAGTGGCCTCCATCGTGACATCACACAACACTTCCCTAGGCATAAATAAAGGATAATGATTCCAAAGGTGAGAAAACAACTTTGTCAAGGTTATAGACACCTGTGGGCAACAGAGCTCTGCTGATGGTATTGAAGTCATATTTTTCACAAATCAATAGTAATGATAAACCCTTTTCTTGTATCTTTATCTAAGATCAAATGAGAGTATGCTCCTAAACCCTTTGTTCGGAACCTCTTATGCATGAAATTTATTTATAAATCGATCATAATGGTTTATGTGGATAATGACCGCATAAGTACTTTATGTGGATAATGACTGCATAAGTACTTTTTTCACAACATATGTCCTTTTCCCTTATTTTTGAATCATTACATAAACATTTCCATATCTACTCACGATTTCAAAATATGAATTGATTTCAATAATGTGATAATTTGTTGATCATATCATAAGTATGTATGCCTTTCCATGCTGTACAATTGCTTTGCAATACGTTGCTCTTCTATTTTGCTGATTTGCCACAATATTGATACTGCATTTTTACAGAATTTTTTCTGCTTGAACTTTTTTGCATGCATCTTATCTGTTGCCATTCCAAACTAAAACTGTGGATTCAAGAAAATTGCATACATAATTTTGATTTGTTTATAGGAGAACAACAAGTATGGGGGAAAATTCTATTCGCAGCACGACCACACTATTGCAACTAACAGCAAATGCTCGCATGGCTTCCACCTTTTGCATCACTTTTAGTATTCGCTCAGCGTACATCAGCTTCAACAAAGGCCAGTCCCTACATGTCATTCCACATTTTTTCGGAGGTAACACTTGAGGTAAAATAGCATAATTTTCTGATTTATTATGAATTTAGGAGAATTTCATGAAAATCCATTGAGCATTATTTATTATCATTCATTCCACATCTTTACCACTTCCCATTTTTTTAGACACGTCTCATCTTTCAGTTTGGGGAAGTGTTGATTTCCTTCATTTCTTTCTTATGACCATGTCAGTAATATTCTTTATCATCCATTGATATTCTTATTCATTCTCAACACCTCCCTTATTCCATGTTGTTTTACACCAAGCATAGATTTCAATAGATTGTAGCAACTACCTCTCTTCGTTTTCTAGCATCGTATGAGGACATGCTAATTATTCCATTTGGGAGGGGGGGAATTGCTACACATGATAGATTTTTTCCACTTTCTTTCTCATTTAAGACATACAATTTCATTTGTATATAGTGCAGAAATTGTTTTGCATATATTTTTAAAAATATGAATTGAATTCTTCTGATTTCTGGATAACAAGGAGGTATCATTAAAATACACAAACCCAGATAATTTCACGCTAAATTAGTTCATAAAACTTTGAAAATTATGCACTATCACCTACAACCATTTTTTTATATCTCATGATCCGTGCATCAAAACGATCTGATTTTTGAGAAAATGGTTAATGACGTTTGTTGTTACTTATGTCACATTTTTCTACAACTTAATATACATATAGTTGAACGTCAACTGTAAAAATTGTTATGCCTTTATCAAGATTGCTAAAATTGAATATTCATTATTTGAGGAAAAATTCATTTGTTCCATCCATTTCATGAGTAGGGATGAACAAATTTTCTTTGTTTGGTTAACACATGGGTTTTGTTTTTGGGTTACATGAGGACATGCAATATATTCAGTTCTGGGTTGTATGAGGACATGCAATATATTCATTTTGGGGGTATGTTGGGTCGTGAATACGACCACTTTTTAACACTTATTTCATCCATTTTTACTCTTCTTTATCATGTCATTTATTATAATTTATCATATAAATCCATTTTATAATGATTTATGCTCTTATGGATGAATACTATTTCTTCTCCTTTATTTTTAATAAATGGATGATTATTATGCATAATTTTATCAATGATGGTTTATTAATATATTTTGTAATATCACTCACCATTTTAGCCTCCAAGATATTTTCCAGATTGCAAATTTGATCTCCAAATCATCATCAAATATTCCAACTCAGAAATTCGTTGGAATAAGAAGTGACAGTTTTGCGGTTGAGATTCTGGGCAAATGGAGAAAAATTTGAAAAATATGGAACATGGGTTTTTTCCAGAACGGACCAAATTAACTTTGAAAGAGAACGGTTTGCCCAAATTCAGCCTGTATTGAGAGAACCGCAGGGTTCTTTGAGCACACTTTTCTCAGATTTGCTGTTCCTACCGTCCTCCAAATTATCTCAGTTGCAAATCCAAATTCGGCTTGCTGTTGTTGAAAGATGGATGGAAATATATTTTATTGTTGATCAATTGGTTAGGAACAATCTAATATTGTTATGAGAGATCATATTTACTATTTAATTTCTCCTCTTTGTGATTATAAAAGGAGAGCATGTATTATGTATTGGGGGAGGATGGATTAGAGATGGAGAGATTTTCTGTTGTAATTATACAATTCCTCATCGATTCTCATTTATTAAACAGAGATCGGCTGTTTGTAAACGCTGTTATGCATGATTAATACAAGAACGTGTTTCCGTTTAACTTCTTAGTTCTGCAGTAGCTCAGCGGCGTTTCACCGGTGGTTGAGGGCTCGACCCTGGTGGATCGATCCACTGTTTGTATCTCTACCTTTTCATTATTGTTGTGAGATAGTTCATATTTGATTTTATTATAGTTTTCAAGTTAATTAGTTTTCTGTTTAATTTCTTTGATATCAGTGTGTTATATTAACGAATCGCGTTGTTGTTCTTTTATTATTTAACAAGAATCTCAACACTGTATAATTTATCTTGTTAATACCTTAATAGAGCTTCGTTGTTCTATTTCCATTATGGTTTCATTCCACTTGTTGTTCTGTTTGATTGATATTAATTATAGATTGTTTTTCAATAGGATTGGTTATTCGATTCTATTAATTAGAGTTTGCTATTCAGATTTATTAAATAGGATTCGTTTTTTAATTCCTTTAATTACAGTTTGTTATCCATTTACTTTGTTGTTAATTTCTATTGATTAATTGCAAATATTTTACTTTTAAAGAGTTTTCCTAGTTTACTTTCAATAGTAGCTTTAGTTCTATTTCTATTTCCTTTTAATTGCTTTAAATCAGGACTTTCAACTGTAGAGAACATTAGTTATTGCTTCCTCGTTCCCAGATTGATTTTCTTGTTCCAGTTTGATTTCAATTGCATCAATTTCTAGAGGAATGAGTTATTGCTACTGTATCCTCGATTGATTTTTGCTGAGTGAATAGTTATATTTCAGAGCATTTGAGTTTATGTTGTTGTAGTTATATTTCTTTTTCAAGCATCCATTTACTCTTGCATTTAGAACACTGTGCTACATATTGAAGAGTATTACTCTTGGATAAATTGCCACCTCAGACTGAGTACACTCTTGAAATAAAAAGTCGTTCCCGGATTAATAATTAATGTAGGATAAATAGGCATTAAAAAGACACCTTTTATACCTCAACAAGGACATGGCTCATTTTTGGTTTGTGGCAGACTCAGTATGGACTGCGCAGGGTGTGGTAAGCAATAGTGTGAAGAAAGCGCAACTGTCCCTAGCCTTCGAAGAGAGAGTGCTAGATTGGTATATGCGGTACCTATCTCAAAACGTGAGTGCATCCATTCAAGATATTAAGGACGCCCTGAAACAATAGTTCCAAAATCCTAAGCCCTACTCTCAGATCGTAGCAGACGTGAAAGATTTCAAGCAAGGAACAACTGAGTCCGTGTGAGAAGCTGATCAATGCTTAAAGAAATCTATCAGAGAAGGAGAATTTAAGTATGATGAAAGACAACATACGGAATGGTTCATCGCCATGCTACTCCCTCACCTACACATACCTATGGGTCACCAGAATTTTGAATCACAAGACAAAGTGTTGGAAGCTGCTATGAAACTAGAAGCTAAGCCCAAGATAGATGTTGAGTTGGGAGTACAACAAATCTAGGCACAACTTGGGGCATCGCACCTGGAGATTCAGGACCTATGACAGGAACGAGGAAGGGAATATGACGCAGAACTGTGGTGAGCATCAGGACATACGAAGAATCTGTGCCCAGGCCACCTGTGAACCAAAGAACCTAGTCTGGGGCGCCCAAGATCAGAGGGGCCTAGCCCAGGATGACGAGGCCCAAGTGGACCTGCGTTCTAGTATGAATATGGCTGCATAGATAGGCTGCATAATGCCAACCGCTACCCCTGTCCGGGTACCAATGTCCCAAAACAAAAGCAACACTGGTGCCGGTTCTGCCGGTCAGTGGGCCATGATGAGCAGAACTGCCGAGTCCATAATTTAGTGATAGGATGGGGAAATTTGCCTGAAGTACAGTTATACCCTGCCTCACCAAAAACCTCTGTGGGAATGAATGGCTCCCCCTCAGAAGCAGGGACAGAAACTGGAGTGGAAGTGCAAGTCGTGACTGGGGCTAATTGATCTGCTATAACTATGGGGACACAGGGCATTTTGCGAGGGATTTCCCAAACCCTACGAGATAGTCCTATAGGTATTGCAGACAGTTGGACCATACGCTTGAAGATTTTCCAAACTTAATAGCAAAAATACAGGAGAAGCAGTTCCTAACTACACAAAAGGTGCGGAGGGTTTAGACTGAGCTAAGGGGTAAGGGTCCAAGCGTAAATGTTGTTACGCGCAGTGGATTGGCTAGTAGGGGATTGAGGAGAAGGTTGAAACTGAAACGCTAATCCGCAAAGCGGTTAGAAAACAAGAAAGGCTGGACCTAGACAAAGCAAATGAAACATTTATGGAAGCTCGAAGGGACTTCCTCGGGACTGAGGCATCTACGTCCCTATGCCCTGCGGATTTGAAGGCAGCTGAGGAGGTCAACCCCTTCCTACATGCATGTATGAGATTGCTGCGCAACCCCCAGTCAGTGAAAAATCTGTAGGCTTTAATAGATAGCTGTGCAACACTTGCCGCCGTGTCTCCCGATATTAAGGATGTGCACAAATTATATAGGTACCAGAAACGCATTGGGAGGGAGATGCAGTTGACGGCCCAGATCGGCAACTACAAGATGGATCGAGTTATCTTAGACCTCAGATCGAACGCCAATGTATTACCTAAGTAGACCTGGCAACGCATGGGTGAACCAAAGCTGGAATGGTCCACTATCCAGCTATGCATGGCTAATCACCAAAATATTGTACCATTGGGGAGGCTCACAGGGATTATGGTAGATATCACAGGAGTAAAAGTCCGGGCTGACTTCAAAGTCATCCAAATCATTGAGGATACAGACCCCTACCCTGCACTACTGGGATTGGATTGGGCCATCGACATGGGTGGTATTATTAACTTAAAAAAAAGAAGCATGGTGTTCGAAAATAATGGTACAAGGGTAGTCGTACCATTAGACCCTACGGAAGGTAAATTTTATACGGAACCAGTCCCCAAGGAGGAAGATGTGGACTATATCTATAAGTTGAATGCGTGAGACGCGGATAACCTAGCCAAGGGTGAAGTACTTTGCTGCGAGGGGGATACTGAATGCTTATCTAACCCCAATGAGGAAATAGAGACTTGGCAGAACCGGTTACATGATGTATCCACGCTACGTTGTCTTAGAATCACAAAAACTTATGCTATGTTTCCTCAGAGGTAAGGACCCGGACAGAAATAGGAGTAATTGACTACTGTGGGCCAACCCCGGGAAAAGGTCAGGATAACCCACGAGCAAGTAGAAGGCTTTCTATGACAGCTGTGTGCTCAGGAAGTAGAGCTCTCATACACTTGACCACCTCTACAATAGCAAAACAGTTGTGGTTAAGACAATACGCTCTGACTATAGCCCCCCTTAAAGCCTCACTTGCATAGACGATAAGATTCTCTTGGTCATGGGTCATGAGTTGCCTAGGAAGCAGGCCTGTGTTAGGGGAGGACATGCAGCTACTACAGATGGGTGACCCTAGCGTAAAAAATGAGTCAAGCCTACTGGGGATGTGAAAACTAGCCGTTGGAACAATACCTATTGGTAAAAAGCAGAAGTTACCATTGGAAGGAGTGACCTCTGGAAATTTAATGAAACAAATTATGGGGATTTTTTACCGTTTCCTGGGGAACCCACCTCAGATAAATTTTACCCCACCATCACACGCTTGGTGGTGCTATAAAAAGCGTAGGATTGTTCAGCGAGAGGTACTGTTTCACTTGCACAACTTTCCTGCCTCATGCATCTTGTGGAAACACTTGAGCAATCAGATTTTTTGTCTCAACATTTTCCCTCTCATGTTTGGTCAACCTACTCCATCTGATAGTAGTCACCCAGGGCTAGGATTCATTTTTCTTGCAAGGATGCCAGCTACTAACCCTGCCGAACCCTCAGCCCCGACGGGGCCTGCAGTTGAAGAAGTCCTGGAGGTTGAGTCCGGATTGGAAGAAGTTCCCCCCACGCCGGCCACAAGGAAAGGCAAGGAAAAAGCACAAGGTTCGGGAAAAACCTAGAAAGTAGCGAGGTGGGCTACTAGGAAGCCTAAGACTTCCCCAAGACATGTCAGATCTCCGCCAGCACCACCTCTAGATCAAGACGCATAGGAGGGTGCTCTGCCTGCTAACCCGATCACTTGGTTATATCCCTTTGTTTGCCCACATAGGCTGTCTACGCGAATGCCAAAAAACTTGGATGGCTTGGTCACCTATCTGCAAACCCCCCTAACCCCGGGGGAAGTCCCTGTCGTCAGTGATCCTTGCGGGTGACTCCACAAGGTCAAGTTCGATGATCACAATTTGGCAGATTTTGAAACCCTCCTAGAATTGGCCCCTACATTATACTTTGATACAATCCATAGAGATGATGGAGTCACGGTGGTGCCCCAGCGCTGGGTATGCAGCTTGGCTGGATTGAGACAACGTCACAGATCGGTTGGCTCGCCAGTTGCTTGCCCTCATTCACGATGGTTGCTTATGGATTCGCAATAGGGTCCCTATTGATGCTGCGTTGATCCATAAGATTGTAGGCCTTCCTATGCAAGGGCCGCACCCATTAGAACGGGTAGGAAAAAAATACGAAGCGGCTATCGTTACGTTTATATGGGAGACCTATGCGGTGCATCGAAATCAACGAGGGTTTGTGATCTAGACTATCAATGACCCCGCCGCACAAATGGGTACTCAGCTCTTAGCCCACAAGCTCATGAGGAAGTGTTAGGTTGCGACTGTCCCCGCCTATGTGATCCAGTTGGTCGGCCGGTGCACGAAGGGAATTTATTTCAATTGAGCTCAATACTTGTGTGATGAATTCTGGCTAATGTCTGCGAGTCCCAGGAGCAAGGGATGTCTTTCTTCTATTCATGGTTATTATTCCTAATAGCGCTGGTCACCTGGGACAACCCCGAGGAGTCGGTCCTCCCTGAACTTCCTCCTGGGATGTGTGAAGGGGCTCGGTATGCTCACTTATGGGACTCTAAGGATACGCAGTGCATCGAGGATAATAAGGTTTTTTGGACCCTCTTCCAGAGCAGTGTAGTAGCCGCCATAAACTCCTGACCTCAGCTATCCCTGAAAATATATGATAAATACAAGAGTGTTTCTACGTTCCAAGTTACCATGCACCATATTTGGATCTGCAGTCTCAACAATAAGACATGGACGACACCCCCCTATATGGTAGCAGATGAGGAAATTGACCTGATGATCTCACTATGGCCCCCTGCCTGGAAAAAAGGCCTCACCGAGACTCGTGGGGAGACTGCGGGGCCCCACCAGACAGCCTCGGACATAGCCCAGAATAGGGATACACAGCTGCCACAGACCATCGCGGCTGAGGCCCAAGTAGGCCTGGCAGAGCTACCACCCCTCCCCCCGGCATGAAGCAGTCAAGGGAGTCGGTACCAACATGCCAAAATAAAATACATTTCCATTGCACGCAATACGATGCAATAGTCACACTAATTGACAGTGACCTTGAGCAAATCGCGAACACAGTCGCCTTGGCTACGGAAGAAAAGTGGGCATTTGTCGAGGCAAAGCAGAAGGCCAGGGTCGACTCTCTCTAGGCCGAGCTCTACACTCTTCGGATCAAAATCAATACGCTGCCAACCAGCATGGGCCAGGCACACACCCCTTCAGTCGATAGCAGTTCGGTGCTATTCGAGGAGGACAGTCATCTATGGGCTATACCTAGCGCTGCCCTAGTAGGAGCACAACCCCCAATAGGCACAGGAACCTAGCTAGACCTATCTAAGCTGCCCCACAGTGCCTTATAGGGCCTCCATCACACTGTCTTCCAGGATATTCACCATCGTGACCGGCGAGTACACCAACAACTTGGTACCACTGAGCACACCATCACACAGCAGGCTGCCAATTTTCTCCTAGTCATGTCACAACAAGTGGAGCTCGAAATAGTGATCCACCAACTCTGTACAGAGGTTACAAACGAGATCCCGGCTGCAGACACGCCTCGGGTTAAAGTGGAAAAATTGGTTGCGGCCCTCAAAGCATCGCGGATGGAAAGACACACCATCAAGACATAGTTGGAACAGAAAATCACTGACTTACAGGCTAGACTACAGCCAGAAATTCCCCCGGAAGTCCGCGCCTAGCATGCTGCCCTAATCACTGACACGAAAACCGTTATTTTGGGGTAGATTGCTCAAGGTGCCTAGCTGCAGGAGTTAGCCATGCAACTCTGGACTAAGGTTCAGCGTGATCCGGTCCTTCAGAAAATCAATCAAGACTTACGGCAAAAGGAATAAGCCTTCGAGCAGGTCAACGCTACGCTGACCACTTTGGTACCTACCCAGCGCTTAGCACGGTTAAAAACTAGCAATGATCTCCAGGACAAGATTGAGAAACTCTGGCATAAACAACACATCATGGCGGAATGTTTGAAGCCTTGGGTTGCCATATCCCTCCAACTTTCACAGGATATTGATGGCACAACCAAGCGACTTAATCAAATTCTTGAAAGTGTCACCGCGGTGACTGAAGGACCAACCTCCCAAAAGCTGGTAGACCTTGTACAGAGTGCTTCTGCCCAGAGTCAAGAACTGTTACCTCCACTGATCACCACCCTTACTACCTTACATGCGCAGATAGAGACCGCACCATCGCTGTGACTCAGGACGAGTCACAAGATTGTGTTGGGGTACTGTTGGAACAGGGTTTGCTACGAGCTGCGAAACTGGTCCAATTTTGAATACTTTTGATTATATTTAGTCTAGTGCAGGGGTTTTGGGGTGGGTCAAAGCCCCGAAAGCATTATAATGGGAAAAAGGGTAAACAAGGGGTCTGAAAACCATGGGTTGCGGACCATAGGAAAGTTTAGGCTAGATTATTATAAATAGAGGAACATTTTGTATTGAAAGGTAGAAGATGAAGAGCTATTGATGTGAACTGTGGTTTAAGATATCTGTTTGGGTTTTCAGGGAAATGAATCCTGTTGGCTGTGTACGCGGAGATCCAGATTCTAGCTATGTGCAGACCCTGCTGCTGTGTGCGCAGGCTAGGATGGGTATTGTAAGAAGGACTTGATGAATTAATGAATAAGAAGGGTTGCTTGAGAACTTAATCTATGTGTAATGTTTGTGTGAATAATTGGTAATTACTGCATTATGTGCATTCTGTATTTAAGCTGCGAAAGATCTGTGTAAGTGTGTTTTCTGTATCTGGATCTATTTTTTTCTGTTTTATGCAATATTGTGCTACTATCATAGAAGTATATAATTATAGATCTAGCGCACGTGGATGCGAAAAGGGACCTATCGACCCTGCGTAGAAAGAGGTGATCCGGGTATCACAGGGCTGGACGTAGCTCTGCTTACCTTACCTATCCTTTCTCAGGGTGTGGAAACCTGGTTCCAGCACCCACCCATACTACTTCAAGTGAGACTTTGACCTACGCAAGTAGGTCACTGCCGAAAGGGCTGGTAGTATAGGGATTTTTTGGCAAACCTTGAACTCCGAACCTAGGTCAGGACCCCTTGAGCCAACAACCTCCTTGCCTCTAATCACTGCACTAGTGGCTCTATCCTCATCCTCCTCATAAATCTCAATCAACTGAAACTCCTGCTCAGTTTGATGTTTTCCTCCTTTATGGTAATTTCGTTTTGGTATTTGTGCCTCACCAATACTACTATTTTCTTCTTCAGACATTTTAAACTCTGACTTATGAAAACCTAGGGTACAAATGGAATGAGATGAAGGAAAAGGGGATGAGATGGCTAGCTTGAATAGGTAAAGGGAATGAGTGAGAGGAATGAAATGAATGGTCAAACTATGTCAATGAAAACCCTAGGTCAATGACATTTACCCTGTGTGTGACTGAGATATGTTTAAGGAAAGTGAACAAGGTGTATAAACAGTGATCATAAATTAAAATTAGGGTTTCATTAGGGTTTCACTTCAAAACATTAAAGAGTCACCAAATAGATTATAAAAAATGAAATGAGGATGTACTTACTATTTTTAACATCCTTGGAGGAATTAGGCAAAGTTTGAAGCTCGTTTGAAGTGGTTTTAAGTGGTACAACCCTCAACAAACTTGATTGTGTAGGCACACAGCTCGACTGTGTGAGGGCACAAAACCTATCCAAATGTCCAGCGCCCCTATTTAAGCATGCATCCCCTTTGAAATTTGGACTAAGATCTCCTGGCAAGGGCACATCGCCACTGGGTAGGCGTGCAACACCGGTTCAAACGCACAGCACCAACCGTCTGAACGCGCAGTGCCAAGAAGAACTGTTTTGCAGACCACATTTGGAGGCCTTCCTGATGTCCAAATTGTGCCCAAGGTAGCTCAATGGAAATACCTTGAAGTATAATTTCCAAATATACCTTTAGTTTTCTGATTGGAGTTTATTTACCTTGTCAAAAGTTGATTTTCCCAAGACTAGTTAAAAAGTGTCGAACGAGGGTGAAAAAATGCAGAGTGTTGGTGTAGGCAACATTTGGAGGGCTTCCTCAACTCCAAATTGAGCTCATGATAGCTCATTGGAAATATATCTATATCTAGTTATCATTTGACTCACCAAGAAAGTCATTTGGACACTCCAGCTATGAGAAAACTTGATTTTCCAAAGGTCACTCCAGAAGTGCAACAATTCTCCCGTGGCACCTGTATTTTTGACATTGCTCTAAAACCATGAAACTTGTGTAAAATATCAAGTAGTTTTTTCTTTAATTACCTATGAGGGAAAAAAAAATCTCTCACTTTTGTTAATTTCATATATGTTTGGTTAGAAACATAGTTTGAAGCAAAAATGACCCTATGAGTGGCAAATGGCATGATTCTTGGTATGATTTCCTAAAAAATGATGGAGACATGATCTTATGAGTTGGAATGGCCTCATAATTACTAAAATGACCTACATTCTGGATCCTCTTCTAATATGCCTCTTTTTCATAGCAAACCCTAGCTTCAATGGGAGAGGAAATTAGGGTTTAGTGCTTGTGAACAATGATGACTTTGGGCACCCTTGGGAAAAGACAACTCCCTTTGACATTTGATGTGTTGGCATGTGGATTTATGAGTTGGAAGCCTTTGGGAGACTGAATAACATGATGAATATGTGGAAGAGGATCAACACACATATAATTGTGAAGGAAATGGGACACTTGACAAGGACAACCAACTGTGGAACAATTTTATATCATGACCTAGTGGAACGATTGAAAATTATTTAGGGTGAGACACCTAATATGCACATGCAAATGTGTTTTGATCCCTGGTGGAAGTATGAAAATACTAACACTAACACGAGGTCGTCCATCAACGCTCGTATGCCTCTACCAAAACGTCCAGGTCTGCTTAGCCAGAAAGACGGTCCACATAGACATTGAAGTCTTGGACACTCACCTGGACTACAATATACTCCTTGGGTGGAGTTATATGTACGCCATGTATGAAATAGCCTCCTCCGTCTTTCACATCATGATGTTCCCCCATGAGGACCACATAATTATTGTAGACCAACTGACGTATAGTGAGAAGCGATCCCTAACAAACACTAGTATAATTCTACCCTATGTAGACACATCCTCAGATGCTCTCTCACGGTACCAAGAATATGACCCCAGCCAGTTCAAACCATCGTTCGTTCTAGGGTCATTCGTAGGAGATCCTCCCATAATCCCTAAGTCATCGCCCAATGTCACAAGGGCTCCAGTGTGCATGATGTCCACATCAAGCGCCGAAGCTAGTCAAGACACAGACACAAGTAGTAATGGCATCAACTCATTGGCCACGACAGCCTCTCTCACCTACGGTGCCTCCTAAACCCATTTTCTCTACCCCCTAGCTGGTTTCGTCTCCCAACAGGTTTTGGCAACGCTGGTATTACCCAACATATCATTGGAAATCCCAGTTTGGTACCTTGTTCCTCCTACAGGAACATGATCCACCCACGTTACTGTCGCAAGATTAAAGCCCCTCAGTCTAGAGGAGGCCCCACTCATCTAAGAAATATTCGAAACAACCCCTGCAAAGGAAATTCCCATTGCAAAACTGGTGATTATGGCTAAGAAAACTAAGAAAAGAGGAAAGAATATGGTGATCCCCGTCGTTCAATGGGAATCACTAGTCTGCGCCATATGCGACGTAATAGGTCACCCTACCCATATCTTTCCAGAGATGGATGAATTAAAACCACTCCTTGGCTCTGAGACAGACACCACGACGCTGCGTTCCCATAAAAAGGAACCTACCACCAAAGGTAAAGGCAAAGCATTATGTACCAATCACGCATGCACTCTCTGTAGCAAGTATGAGCACTATACCTATCATTTCCCAGAGATACCACAATATAGGGACGCCTTACATGCCATCAAGTGATCCTATCAAGAGGATCCCCCCGCCCAATCTGTCGGGGAAGAACCTCGTGTCATCTTGTTCCTGCAAGAGGAGAAAAAATCACCAAAAAGACAACCATTTGTCCCTCCTCCCCCCAAGCCACCACACACCAGCTAGGGACAGGGGAACCTGGTTGCCTCATCCTCTTGAGTTATCAAGTGCATCGATTACTGCAGACAGCTTGGTCGCGTCTTTTACCTAAGGTCACCTAGGCATCATTAATCTGTATTCGAGGAGATCTTAGACAGGGGGCAGTAACTGACAACACCCCTCATGATCTTAGTTTGGGGGCAACCCCAACTGAAATCAAAACTAGGAGCCAAGTAACAACTCCCAAGCAAACAGAGGTGATACCACACAATTGCACTCCCAAAAAATTAATTTTTTAGCGCCAGCAGGTATTCCCTCTCTCATCTTCTCTTTTAAAGCTCATGACTTTCAATAATATTTGATAAAGAAGATGCTTTCACTTGAGGTAGTTGTTTTTGCAGGAAAATCTCGCAAACCATCCACAACGTCATCTCCTGAAAGTTCCATAGCAGGTATCATTCTACCCCTAGCATGACAGAGTCCAAGTCAACTCTGCATATCCTGACATTATTTCTCCATAAAAAATTAACCATAGGGTCCTCATATCCGAGCATGTTTATCATCACCTCACCTTGCACATGATAAACATCATCATTGGTTGATAGAGCCTCCCCTCCATGGCACTCGTCACCCATAGTAGACCATATATCACAACAAAAGTGATGCCATGGCCATACCACTTTAGTCCAGGAAGCACCTCATGCCCATCCATTCACCATGCATAAGGTCAAGTTTACCATACAATCTAAAAACCCCTTCCCAGACGATCAAGTTGTACAAGCAGATCAAAAGTGCATTACCATGCCTCGCATTTGGCCCACCATACCTCCACTAGCATAATCCCATCTACGATAATTTTTCATCCACTTCATCAACCCTGCACATGAGACCAGCCAATGGGAACCCCACCCTCACTAAAACACCTCTCTCACAACATCATTGAGCGAACACTTTAGTGTTTTGGGGTACCCATCTCTGTGTTTTGTACAAACCAAACCCCATTATTTTATTCTTTTGGTAAGTGTACAAATACCCAAAACAGTGCACTACGTCCTTCACCCTCCATCCATCTTTTTCTCCCATGGCAGCAGTCCCTAAACACCCATGGTTGGAGTATTACACCCCCACTCACAAGCCACCATGACATTCATAGCCAGTTTATACCCGCCCTGGAAGTCCTACCGACTCCAGGGATTTCCCCATCAGAAATAACTATTAATGCCACCAATATGCTTAGTATACTCCGACCTTGGGTCACTGAATCCCCATCATCAGTATTCAGTCACCCCTCGCTAGCATGCCTATGTTAAACCCATCACATCCAGGTCCCCGACCCCTCATGTCGGCGACCCCGCGGTCGGTTGAGGTTTCCTTTTTGTCGACTTTGACACCTATTCTCCAAAAAGGAAGCAGTACCTTAGATTACCCCTCTCCATAAAATGGGCATCCTCAGGTGGCACTATGGGAGACATCATTGTCCATAGATGTCATTGATCCTCCTGACATTCGACTACAACAAAAGCTTTCATGTCAAGATGGTATCGTAACTTACAACCATTGCACTTTGATCAAATTCGTCGAAGACTCGTGCTCCATAAGCATCTCTTTCAGCAATGCTTACACGATAAGGTCCCATCCAGCACCTATGCGTACAATGTGCAGCTATATGCCATACCAAGTTTACACATATGGGTACCATATTCCACCTATTGTCAAAGAAAAAATTCCCCTGAGGGCATCAGCAGTCGTCGTCAGCAACCACCAAATCACTACCACATCAGTGATACAGACAGAACATATATCTATTAAAATAGATCTTTTTAACTAACCACAACATCACGAGCATGGTACATTCACGCCTCGTATAAAATTTGTATATGTATTGTATTATAATTTCTTACAGTGGTCCCTTAGGACACGGTCATTCTTGGAATCGGTGCAGGGTGTTTTCAATTCCAAGCTTCACGCAGTTCTCTCTCTCTCTCTCTCTATGCACGATATACAGAAAATAAACTATAATGTATTTCAGCTATACAGTTATTCCTAGACCTCACACATTAACGGGCAACTGTTAACAATGGAAAATCATACAATAGAATATGACATTATTTAATGTCAAGCATAAGGATTTACAGGGCTGGAAGAAATTACAGAATCTGGAAAGTATTTAAAAATCTCTAAGGCCTGAGGAAAATCAAATTTGAACAAGTCTTAAATGCTCTTTGTGCGCATAATCCTTCGCGAAGAGTTCCTTTGCGCGCTTTTTTGCCCGATATGCCCGCAATCCCGGGAGTGGTGAAATGTCACTATTCGAGACCACACAAAGAAAAGGACAAGAGATTCCTCACTTGAAGGCGCCTAAGGACAACCACCAACACCTCCTTAGACACTAAGTGAGCACACAATGGAATATTTGGAGCACACAAAGGAATCATACCCCTCTCTTGGGTCACCATCCATAATGTACCAAGAGAGGGAAGGGAGGATTTGAAATCTCTTATATAAGGCCACCATGAGATGAAGAATTTGTGAACACATTGTTATGCTTGCCAGAATTTCCCAAGAAATACCACCAGTGTATGATCCAGAGTTGAAGATAGAGGGGAATCAATTTTTGGCCATCCAACAAGTTCAGTCCAACATAGTAGAGAAAGAGGGAGACTGCACTGACGCAAGCTTGGGATAAAAACATCCTTGCATCGGGACTTAGAACCCATGTTCTAGGAGCCCTCTGGAAAGAGGGTAAATTTTCGCTCTTATTACTACTAGCGCTCAATAAGTGGGGCCTAGAGCCACCATTCATATTATTGTTGTCGTTTGACTCTTTTCAAAGCTCATGTTTATTTTTTTTTAGTTTTTAGTTTAGTTTTAGTTTATATATGCATGCTATTTCTCTATCTAGTATGCTTATGATTCTAGCTTATTCCACTAACTTGCTTGACTCCACTTCTTTTTCTGCCTATTACCAATAACTTAAGTGGGTAGACCACACCCCTTAATTTGGTGTGATTTTGTACATACATGCACCAAACACACTCCAACACTTACCATTAATTCTAGTGATTGATTAGTAATAAGGCTTAGTCTTTCTCCCACTATTATTTGTGATCCCTCCTTGTGCCAAAGACTTGTTATGCCTTTCCTCCTCAGTGCATTGTGTAGTTTTATTGAATAGTGGGGGTCATCCCTTGTTCATTGTTGAGTTCACCTGTGCTTTCACTACCGTATCATCCCTTGAGCCTAGCACAAAGTGTAGTTCTAGTCAACAATACCATCACCATTTTTCCTTGTACTTTCCTAGTGCGTTGGACCTCGAAGAATCCCTCATCAAAGTGCATAGCACAATTCTAAAGAATAGTTTTTATTTCTCAAGCCATCGTTGATCTCAATTTCACCCTCCTCATCAATCCCTTTCTTCTCAGTCCTTTCACATGCCTATTACAAGAAAATTATTCCATGAGCAATGTAGAGATAGAATATATTATTTCTAGACCGATTTTGCCTTGTCATGAGTGATTTTCATTGGCAAGAGTATCATCTCAACATGGCAAGGAAATTCTCAAGGAAGATGTCAAAGAGAAGAAACAAAGAGCACTTTCATATAAGAATCACAAAGAAGAACCATCACGAAGACATGAAGAGATCCTAGACCATGACAGAATGAAGACATTTCATGACGACTCAGAAGATTCCAGTGCTAATCCATGACCATTTGGAGGGTGAAGATGAAGAAAAAATTATATCTCATGAATATGAAGTTTTAATAAGATCTATCATGAATAATTCAAATAAATAGTGTAAAAGAGAGAGGATTGGAATTTCCATATCATCATGATGTTCCATGTCATCAATGCCAAGTTATGGCTTGTACAAGTTTCTTCACACTGCCATATGTGTCAATGTGCCTTACCACATCATCATGTGGAATTTAATGATGTATTTTCAATAAAATTACAAAATGTAAATGTGTGGGATTCTAAGAGTCACACGTGGAATATGAAAAGTCACATGTGGACAAAAGAGTCAAATATAAGTTCAAAGGTCATGTAGAATTCCAAGAGTCATGAGGTAGCTCAAGAGTCATAGGGGATATCAAAGGTAATTCCTTTTATTATAAGTACAACCCCATAACTCAAGAAAATTTATTTTGGAGGATTAAACTTTGGAGAGATAGCCTAGGCTTCTTCAACTTGGCAAAGGAGGGAAAATGATTCTTTTGGAGAAGCAAAAAGTAACTTAATGTTCCACTACTGGAACTAGTGCCTCACTATTGTAAATGTGTACTTGTATCTTTCACTTAATATTTGAATCTCATTGAGCCAACATATTTTCATGCATGTATCATGAATATTGTAAGATTATTCTTTAGATGTTTGCGATATGTGTTATGTTCATATGTAATACATAAATTGAACTACTTCATTGGATTTGGTACTTATATTGTTGAATGTGTGTTGTATTTTCTTGAATGATCATTTTTTCTATGTGAAATATCTCTCTAGATAACTAAAGGATATTTTATTTTTCTCATGTACTTCCCTTAGGATAGTACTATTACTTTCCTTCTAGAGACTCACTCTTGTCTCCCCTCTTGTAAAGGCCTCCTTTACACATTGAAATTGGTGTTTCACAATGTCAACTTACTTGTTTATTCAAAGGTTATGTGTATAATCTCTTATGTTATCCATTGAAACCAAGGCAAACCTTAAATTATGGTGGTCAAGTTGATAATCCAGATGGGGCTCCTACTCCTAACAATGTGAGGTCTAATTGGGACTTCACATCGGGGATACCCCTTGTATGTTGGTGGTATCTAGCATCGTCAACAAAAGGGGAGTGAAATGAGAGAGTAGTGAATGAATAACTTGATACCACACCATGCTTTTGATAAATATTAGATTTTCACTATTTACATTTAACCAAGAAAGTTAATATCAAAACTAAGGACTAAATTGCGTATGATATTTCAATACAATTATTTATTTCTTGTGAAATGCATTATGATATTATTATAGAATACATGTTTATGAACCTGTTAGAAATATTAATGAAAAATCATGCATGAAGTTATTGAGACATATGAAGAATTTTTTTTTTGTGTCATGTTGGAATTGTCGAAGTGTACGATAGCTTACACCTTTCCATGTCATAAATTTGCAATGTAGGCACAATTGTCTACTTGTATTCAGTTACTGAGCCATTGTGAAATTTTCATCAAAATTTCTTGTTGAAGTTAAAATTGATACCTAGAGAATAAAATTTGAACACAACTACCCTTAATTGTGTAACTATACCATTAATTCATTGTTGAGAGATTTATTGTTTGACATAGTCCAATTTGATCAATGCACTTCATATCTAGATATTGTACACGAGGATTAAAAATTGAGTGAACTAAGGATTATTGGCATCAAAATAATGAGAATCAAGTCTATAGAATATGTTATGTTGATATGTGATATGCCTATTAAGATCCACTGTGTGTGTGAGCTAGTAGATTGAAGGCATTGAGGTTGAGTCAAGGGTTCTAAGAACTTTTTGAGGTGTTTAAATCATGCAATTAGAGACTATTAATTTTTACATAAACCTGTACAATGTTGCAACTATACTATACAATAATGCAATTTTTAAGTTAATATGGTTAGCTTTTCTATATATTTGTGATTCTGATTATTTTTGTAGTACGCCATGGTGACTATTTATCTTTCCTTTTATAATTTCATCTAAAATTGATATTCAATATTTGTTAACCTAGTTATAAAGAACATCTTCATATTGTTTCACATTGTCCATCAAGGATAAGTTTGCATTGGTACAATCTCTATCCTATGAAAAACAAAGCACATTTTTTTTGTATTGAGAAAATTAATGAATACTAATATGGAAATGATAATTATGTTAGATAGGCCTTTTGAGCTTAAAATATATTACAGTTAAATATAATAAACAATTACGGTCATGTTTTTTTATTAAAGTGCACAACACATGATAAGCCTTGGCCCTGGAAGAGCATTGATATACATAGCAACTTGTGCATGTAGAATATATTTGACTTGGTTTCAAAGGTGTGAAATTTACAAATAGGTTGGAGCACCACAACCTTTCCAACATGGTATCAAAGCCAAGTTCCATTGGACTTGGATACTCGGTTACTTACATGGCTCTTTAAAACATTGTAGTAAATCCAACGCTCATTTTAGATAAGCATAAATATTGTGCCTTGGAAAGTCATTGATAATTGTGAATTTTTTTGGAATTGAGATATTCTAAAGGTTGTGAAGTTCAATTATTTCTAGGTGGATATTTTTCAAGAAAGGATGAGCATGAATTTAACTTCTTTGAGCATTCCTTTACGCAGCATCAAGTTGGATGGTAAGAATCGCACCATTTTGAAAATTTGCATTTAGAATTTATCATAAAGATAAAATTGTTGAAGATATGAAAGACAAGGAAATTCCCCTCATTGATACTTTTAATTTTTAATGCTTGTAGTGTGTGATAAATATGTAGAAAATAATATTGATCCACTATGGTTGATCATACCATTCCTCCAACCAAAACCTTCAAGAGTTCACATAAGATTTCGACCAAAATATAAAATATGTGTGAGACCTAGAACAAAGCAAGAATACTCCACTTACACAATCTATAGCATTCTTTGAAGTTTGGCAAAAAAAAATGTGATCAATTGTATGAGCCCCATACTTGATGTGTTCAGCTAGCTTGTGGTTGTTGGTGATTTTTTGGATTCAAAGACTTGTTACCCTTTATTATCAAAGGATTGAATGAGATGTTTCAACCTTTTTTACTAGTTTGAATGTTATAGAGGAATTAAAAACTATTTCACTTCATGAGCTTGGGGGAATGTTTATTTAGGAAGAGAAACCCCTAAATAGGTTTAGACATTAGATTTATGATTAATTTATTGTCATGAATTCAATCAAGAAGAAAGGTTTAGGGAGGAAACTTGATCAAATGAATTTCAATGAAAAACAATTTATAGAGTGCGAAAAAATATCAAAATATTAATGTTATTTGTTACTATATAATTAGGGAGGATGTTATGTGTGATAGTTTAAAGTGAAAGCATTATTATTAAAAGAACTCTAATGTGACCAAGAAAAAAATGTGAAGAATAATATATAGAAAGGCATGGTAACCAATTGACTTTTCGCAACAAATACTATTAGATATGTTTAACACGTTGACTCTGCCATGACCAAACACAATTCACATACATGACTAGTTTGAGTAATATTGAACCTTCAAATAAGGGAGATATCAAGTATAGAGATTATATATCCATAAAGGTTTTTGTTAAAATAGATGCATCTATTTTTTTATGTACAAGAGAAGTGCATGGCTTTGAATATTTTTATACATGTCTAATTTGAAGAAAATTCATTTATTAATTAATCAAATTAACAAGTTAAATCTAAAATTAAAATTTGAAGGTGGTATGTCTCTTATTAAAGAAATTTTGAGAAGCTATGGAATTTTATATTTATGTTATTATATACCTAATCTAAGAGGAAAATTATTGGTATCGATTTCATGGCAAGTTTTTTGCAAAACATGCATTCATGGCAACAACTATTCTTAGTGGAATTCAACATTTGAGGTATGGACATTTTAATTTTCTATTTTGTTGTTGTTGTTGCATAATTTAAACATGGTGCATATGATATCACAAATATAGAACCTTATTTCTAATAGTTTGTATCATTAGCAAGCAATCGGGCAAGGGTTTCCACAAAGTAAAATTTTGATGCACAAAGGCAAGGTTGGAGCTCATACATACCAAAACATGTGGGCCTAGGGGTAGACTTTTTATGGGACTATCCATGAGGAATGAATAGTAATTTCCTTACCTCTTCACAATAATATTATTATAATTATATAATTATTTAATTATAATTTAAATATTATATGTATAATTAATATTGTTATGAATATTTTATTCATAACATTTTCACTCCCTTTAGAGATGCTTTTTCCTCAAAGCATAACCAGAAGGGGTTCCTCTAATTGAACATGTTGCTATGGAGTGACATATTTGCATTGGTTGGTGAAATATTCATGAGTATTTTTATCTTCCTGAAAGCTGGGAGTGTTAACACCATATAATTTATAATGTCATCCTTGGAAGTTAAACTCCATGAATTGTTCTTCAAGGTTTGTAGTATAGCTTCCTAGTTGTATTAACCATTATGCACCTAGAAATACATCCATTTCCTTGAGTGGTAGGGAAAAAAAATCTATTTGTAGCTCCAGTTCTTGTATTTGGATTGAAGCCTTATAACGTTCTCCTATTTCCTTGAACTTTTTTCGATAGTGAAAAACATGGTTAGGTCCTTGATTTGGCATATACAAAGCTCAATTTGTTTAGAAAGATCGATGTTTAT
This sequence comes from Pinus albicaulis, assembly GCA_034641835.2. NCBI lineage: Eukaryota > Viridiplantae > Streptophyta > Pinopsida > Pinales > Pinaceae > Pinus > Pinus albicaulis. The sequence goes on along the minus strand of CM076583.1, from coordinate 1,272,466,738 downwards.
GAAATTGTGAGTATTAAGAGAATATACAATTATATTGAAATTTCTTCCCCTTATGAGTCCTTTGATCTTTAGGGTTTTAGGACATAGTATCATCCTCATGTTTTTTGGTGGTGTACTAGGCTTAATGTTCCTTCTTCAAGACTGGTTTCTCTTCTTTCAAAGATGTGCTAGTGGAACGTATTTTGTAGTTGCTTGTTGTTCTTGATATTTGGGAGAGTTACTATTTTCACGATGGCTTTCCAGTCACATGAGATGCAACTAATGATGGTTCCTCAGAATCTGAATCTTCACTGTGTGTGACAATGATTCCTTCATCACACTTATGTACTTCAACTTGCTTCCTATCTACTATTTTATAGTAGCACAGGGATGTGTCTTCACATTTATGTAATGGCATCCAATTTTCTCCACATTTGTGACAATTATTTTCCTTTTTTATATTTTTTTTTCTCTAACTCATAAGTATATAACTTCATGTTAATGAATTTGTGTCCTGATTTCCATTTGTCTCCAAAATACCTACATTTTTTATTTTCTTTTTTTCCCAAGTGTTGTTGTTGGTCTTCATCTTCCTTGAATGATGACATTATGAACCTATGTTTTCTCTCAATAATTATTGTGACATGTCTAGAATCTTCAATGGTTCTGGGTTTATATAGTTTTAATTCTTCTCGAATATACTCTTTAAGGCCACATCGATACATTTTTAGCATTTATTCATTTGAGAACCCCCTTTTCCTTATAGCTAATACTTCGCACTTGTGGGTTTATTTGCTTACAAACCATTTTTGTTTGAGGTGAAGAAATATTTTGTAAACATTGACTTCTTCTTCATCATGGAACTTTTTAAGTAGGGTGTCCAAAACATTTATCCAATCGAACAGAGGATCCTCACATCTATTAGACCACCTGTCACTAGTACTCAACAACCCCCCATTATTTTTATCTTAGTTAAATAATAAATAATGGGGACCCTTTTGAATCCTAATAAAATTATTTGATTCCAATAAAATAAGGAAATTTTTAGTTTTTGACACACCTTTTCACATGAAGAACTCCCTTATCAGAACTTTCATATCAGACATTAATCCCATAGGTGTTACCCTTCATAAAACCCGATAGACCTTTATTATTTAAAAATTGTATTATCGAAAGGATTCTATCAGAGCTCTTTAATACTGTAACATTCCTTATAAGAAAGTTACAATAAAAAAATCTCCCCGATTAAAATTCTCCGATACCCAAGTACAAATCTATAAAGGTGCTTACTTTTGAATATTTTAAATAAAAATTTTCCCCACCATACTTCCACATGGCATATCGTAACTCCAATATATTGTAACTTTTAATAAGCGCCATAATATGCCGACCCTCCGATACTCCTCACCTCTGATATGCAAATATCTCCGATAATCATCACCTCCAATATGTCAATCCTTTGATATTCCATGCTCTATTCACATCAACACTTTTTATATTGGATGAAACTCCTTAAAATCTCCGATATGTCATTCCTCGATATGAAACCTCCGAAATATTTTCCCGCCAACTCTCATAACTGTTATATATTTGGAAAATATATATCGGAAGTCTCTAATATCGCAAGTTTTTAAGTGTGAAAACAAGATTTATCTAATAAAATTATTCCGATATGATGATATGTAAAGGGCCCACGTGAATGAAAATTTATCATTGAATTCCAAAAAGTCACAAATTTATGGTTTTTTGAAGTTCTAAATGACTTAATCATTACAACTTGATATCATCATGATTTTCCTTAAAGACGTAAATCGTTATGGAAAATATTTATTTGCACTAAAGAACTCTCTTGTAAGGAATTTTCTCTTATTATTGTGTTTTTTGTTACAGGCTAGTCCTGATAAGAAAAATTCAACAGTTATGTCCAAGGAAGCTAAAGCAAGAAAAAACCTTATGGTTAAAAAACAACTACAACTGAAAACACTGAAATGCCTGAACTATTTTTCGACATTGTTTGTACTCCAGATGTTGAGAGTGCCTCTTGGGAAGTTATCTATAATATTTTGAAGATGAAGGACCCAAGGTAACAAAGAGAATAGTCATAACTAATGATCCCACCCATCTCTAGTTCTACGTACAACAATGTAGCTAATTCATTTCTACATAAGATTGCGACTCGGCCAAAAATCCTTCCTTATACAAACATGATTAGATGGGTTATTGAAAATGTGAACATAGCCAAAATGATTTTCTTGACACAGAGGGATAACATCATTAATTCATTCACAAACAATGATTTGAGCATAATGTATCAGCTTCCACAACCTCATAAAAAATATGACAAACAACTTGTAGAAAATTTCATGAAAGCACATGAAGATCCATTAGAGGCCATCAAACATTGGAGAAGAGATTCCAACAAGCACAAGTGAGAGGAAATGGGTATGTATTTTTTTTCTTCCCTTGTCAGCCCGTATTGTCAAATAGCCACTATGTTATGTAGAATTTATGCTTACCCTACTACATAAAAGTTCTTCGACCAGAGGGAACCAATCATTGACGCTACCTCTGATGGCTATATCGAGGATTTGAGAAATATATTATCTTACAATATAACCTCTAACATCTCAACTTATAGGAACAAGTGTAATTTTTCACAGAACATAGCTCCTCCCTTTTATATGAGTGCCCACATTATGGATGCCCTTTGTTTTACCTTTGATTTCACCTCTATGGGATGGAAATGGACTATAAATGACCCAAACCCTATCCATATTTATCATGATATACTTTGGGAATCAAAATATCAACCTCATTTGTATAGGATTTGTCTTGTAGTAATGATCCCAATTCATCAAAGTGTCTTTGACAAGAAAACTCCTAGGGTTTTGTTGAACCCTTAGTTAAACTGAGAGGGGGGGGGTGAATCAGTTTAACACATACATGGTCTTTTAAAACTTTTCTTTTAAATCTTATTTACACCTTCATTTCATGGTCAACTTAATATGTAAGCAACAAGTATTACTATCAAACAGATTTGTTAATGTAATAGCAGATTGAATATGAGAGCAGAAAGTATTAAGCAGATGAGATAAATCACATCAACACATAAACATCATGCACATAGACACCAAATATAAGTGGAAACCCATAAAGGGAGAAAACCACATCTTATTATTGTTGTGATGCAAAGGCAAGCTCCAACTCCCTCTCACCACTGTTTTCTGCAGGCACCAACCTACAGGAGGCTCTTTCCTCAATTATGCAAGCTACAACTTGCAAGGAAGCTCCAACTCCCATCAATTTTCTGCAGGCACCAACCTACAGGAGGCTCCAACCTTAGTCAGCTACAACTGACATTTTATCAAGCTACAACTTGATGTGGAAGCACCAACTCCCATCTATTTGCTGCAGGCACCAACCTACAGGAGGCTCCTACCTCAGTCAGCTACAACTGACATCTATCAAGCTACAACTTGATAGGGAAGCTCCAACTTCCTTATTCTTTCAAAAGAAAAACACTTGCTGATTTACCTTGGATATCAGCTCTGTTCTATACTTTCTCTTCTGCTGTTCATCAACTCTTATATCAGACCTGCATCATATCTGCTCAGCCCTTCCTTCTTCTCTTCTTTTCTCCTCAATTCTTCATACTTAGCATCCTCTATATTCACACTCTCTGACCTCTTGCAGCTTTCTTATTTTCTTCAACTATCTTTAATTCTGCTGCACACTCTCTCCTCTTCTCATTCTGTTTTCATCAATCTCTCCTCTTGGATATTATCCCCTTTTATACAAGATAGCTTTATGACTATTTTTATTCTACTGGGAATTCGAAATGAACAGTCATGTCTCTTTGCCTTCTGCCTTCTCATCTCTTTTAAACTTACTCAGAAAAATGTAACTGTAGGTGCTTATTTTAATATTACAGTGGGATATTTGCTCTCTTCCGGAGACTTGCCAATGCATCACAAACAATAAAAACAATTAAAACATTTACATTCGAATTACAATGTGAACTCCGGCTCACTCATTTTGTCTCTTGGCTTGCTGCGCATTTGTCTTTTCTCTAACTGTCTCTTTGTCCCTTTCTCTTCTCTGTATGCCTTTCTGTTTATGGCTGCTGCGTAACTCCTGAATTTATGAACTGCATTTTTATTTTATTTTTATACCAGCGCTTTATATATAAATGAATCTGCTGACTGTAATTCAATCCTTTACACGCAGCAAGTGTCTTGTTGATGTGGCGAGTTCCGCAGGCCGGAACATACATATATTACAATTGTATTACATTAATAATCGCCCTCCCGTTAAGCTGAGGCCTGTGGGTCTACAGACCACGCGGCATGTTTTAATACAACCGCAACCATGTTTTATATATCTCACAACAATTATTTTATATAAACAATCGCCCTCCACCTTAAGCCTTTGGTCTTATATTACAATCCAATAAATCAAATCACAGCCTCTAATATATGAAGGGGTCTGGCCCCACATCTCCGTCGGCGGATCGGTGGTGTCAAACAAAACTTGCGATTGCGATTGATCAAATGGACGCGATGACCACATAAAACATGGCTCATAGCGCAATCGGGTCCAAAATTTGAACAAATGCAATCGGGGCACACAGTATAAAAGTTCCGATTGCGATCAGAACACGGATGCGATTTGCACATATTAACTCCCGCATATAACAGGATCGGGTCCGCCACTTCAATCGCAACATATTACACAAGTCGTGCGATCAATCGGAAAGTTTCGATTGCGATTAAGATCCCGGATGCGATTGAACCTATTAAATCCATCGTATAATGCCATCGGGTCCGCCACTTCAATCGCAATCGCAAGTCTTTTAATATGTGTTGCGATTGGGCACTGTTCATTGTATTTTTCCGATGCGATTGGGAAAGGACTTCAAACAAGTTTGAATTACAATTCATACCTCCATCGGGTCCGGACTTCCAATCGCAATCGCAACTCATATGTTCTCCGATGCGATTGACCAACGCCGATGCAATTTGACCGTAACTCAAATATGTATTATCCCCCGTTTATACACCCATCGGCTCCGGGCTTCAATCGCAATCGCAACTCTCAGTTGGTTGTATGTTCCGCTGCCCTTGCGATCTCCAATTACGATTGGGGAGGGGTCCCACCTTATCAAACTTTGTTTTATGCGCTCCATAATATAAATGCCTTGGACCTTTGTTTATGTGATGCACTGCACATATATGTTTATATATATTTTTGCCGCTGGAGTGAAGCGATTCTCGGAATAAGTTTGTGTTATATTATATGTATAACGCCGGTTGGAGTGTGCGATTCCCGGAATATGGTTCTGTATTATATGCATTGTATTTCCGCTGGAGTTAAGCGATTCCCGGAATAAGTTTGTGTTATATTATATGTATAACGCCGGTTGGAGTGTGCGATTCCCGGAATTATGCATATGAATGTATCTGCCGGCTTGGGCGATTCTCGGAATTTTATAACGGCTCTACCTCTGCCTCTGCTAATCCTGTCGCTCTGCCTCTGCCTCTGCTGCTCCTGTCGCTCTGCCTCTGCCTCTGCTTCTTTTTGCTGCCCTGCCTCTGTTCTTCGTTGTGCCTCTGCCTGTTTCTGCTTCAACACTGCCTCCTTTGCTGCCTTTGTTACTTCTTTGTCTCTTCCTTTCTGCTATATCTGTTGTCTTAGTTTCTTTGTGCTCCTTTCTCTATTACGTATATAGAATCCACTCCACCTGTTATACTTGTAGCACATCCTATGAGGCTCCGATCTTCTACGCCTTCAATTCAACAGTTCTTTTCCTCAACTTCGAACTCTGCTACGTTACCAGAGTTCTGTTCCTCATCTTGATTTAATTCTGCAGAATGAATTGATGTATTCTCCCCAACAGTGCTTCACAGTCTTCCCACTAGAATAATTGTTCCTCATCACTCTGTCTCATTCCTCAACTACTTGTCTTATGCTCTCTTTGTTTCATCTGCTCCTTGACTGATGCTACTTCTTAATTCTCCTTTTGCTGCCTCAAGTGTTCTTCCTTTGCCATCTCCTTTGCCTTGTTGCTGCCTCAGGTGTTCTTCCTTTGCCATCTCCTTTGCCTTGTTGCTGCCTCAGGTGTTCTTCCTTTGCCATCTCCTTTGCCATCAATGACAACATTTCCAACAGTCTCCCCCTTTGGCATTGATGGAAACACATCCACCAATAATCCAATGCTTCCTCCAAGTCTTCCTCTGTCTAGCTTCTTTTAGAAGACCCTTTCTTCTATTACCTGCTTTTCCTCCCCCTTTGACATCAATGGCAAAGGGTTGCACATTTCTTAGTGTAGATTCTATCTTTTCATTTTCTCTCTCTGAGATGTGTTTAGGCATTCTTCTTCTGACTTTGTACCATGTTGCTCTATACTGGTGTACAATATTTGTTGAGAGAACACTTTTGAGAATATTTTAACTTGTATATACACATTAAGTCGATATCATTCCAAAGTAATGACAGCTATAATTAGACTTGTATAATAAGAGATGCATCATTGGATCAAGACTTAAAGATTGTGAATGCTCCAAGTGACATATCAGGCTTGCTTCAACTATACTTTGGTCTATATCTGATGTAGTGTGCCAATATATTTCTGTTGAGGAAGATTGCAGATGGAATATGTCTTCTTCTGCAATAGACATCTGTAGTCAAAATCTATTCCGTTGTGATGATGCCAATATATATTCTATTGTTGTGGTTCACCTGTACTACCTATTGTTGGTAATCTGTGCTAAACTGCTGACAGGGATAATACACTTAAAGACTGAAAGGTCTTTGTTGTTATTGTAAATAAATGAATCACACCAGAGCTTACAGCTTATTGTGAGGATAGGCAATATCTTTCAATATAAGAGACTAATGACTTTCACTGCTTACACATTCTTCCAAAACAACCCCTGCAAATCCTTTGTGCTTGAGGTTCTTTTGCCATAGTTCTTTGATCTTGAGGACCTGTATCATATTGCTGTTCCATGATAACTCTTGATATTCTATTGATAGATATGCGACCTGTACCTAGTACCAATTGATATTACCTTGATAAACCATGCAGAGATTTCATTTTAGCTTGCACATGAACCCATAGTTTCCACTATTGATCTTACCACTGTTCACACCAACAATCATCAATATACTAAATCTGATCTTGGCATCATTAACCTGCTACTTATTTTGTCATCCTGATTTGAAAGAATGTCACTGCATTTTATTTTCTATGACAGTTCTAGAATCACTGCTGCTTTATACACTGCTTCATATACCAATTCAACTGTTACCATGGCTTCTTGATGCCTTTTTAATAATCGCAACCAGAATTCATAACAAACCTTTGAAGATTTGAATATACCACTCGCTTTATAGTTCGCCGCCCGACCTTGTATTAATACTCCATGCTTTGAAAAACAAACTTTATAATAAGACTTTCGAACTGGCCCACCTATGCACCGTACCTCCTCTATCTTCCGTGTACTTTTATTAAACTTCGCATTTCTTCATCGAATAGTCACTGCCGGATGTCCCCTTTTCAAATCAACGGTCCTGAGAAATTCCGCTCGGTGTCCCGGTACTGACGTTAACTTGCGAAATCGCAGGTTAAACGGTGGCTTCCAATACCACCTATGCCACGTGTCAACAATATTATGGAATTGCTAGCCCTCTAGATAATACCGCCTCCGTACCAAAAGTGGTGCGAAATAATCCGGAAACCATAAGTGGTTTTGCTACAGTGTTTCACCAAGGTTTCGGTCTTCTTTATTAAATAGTCGTTTTTCAGTATATTATAATGATTCGAACCCTCTCACGAATGGTTTCGCTCCACTATTGACATTGCGCATTTGACTATGGTTCCGCTCCACCATTCACAACCTTTGCACCTTACATAACCTTTGCAGAGTTCCACATTATTAAACATTCTTCTTTCTGAATATACAGGCAAATTCTTAGCTTGATTTACTGGGTTCGACTTCACAGGGTTTTAGTCTTCAATCAAAGCCTATGCCACTCAATTAATGAATAATTGCTCAATAATTCATCTATAAACTGCATTACACCCCTAATTCAGGAATAAACCTATTCTGCTTCAATTCTTCTGTTTCCTCTGCAGAGTGCACACACAGACACTCATTCACAGAGAGTATGGTTCATTAGTCTTCTGAGTGGAACAGGAAATTCGCACAAACCGATGCTACAAGGTTCTTCACCACAGAATTTCCACACAATCACTCTAATTTCCATACCCTGCTTATTGGACTCGGATCAATTACATAGGATCATTCATTAAGAACTCATGTGTTCACACAGGATTTAACTAGTCAAATGCCTTTGCTGCCTTTGTTCTCCTTCTAACAATTTTTCTGGCTATTGTGAGTTTTATATGGTCTTCTTCCTCCATAGATCTCTGTTAGAAGAACTTCCTTTCCCTTACTGATCTCATAGCTGTTATCATTCCAAGGAGCTCTTCTTAGACTACTTTCATGGGGTCTATATATGAACTGCTCTCCCCCTGGGATGTTGCTTCATATCTATAACTGGTTAGATATTTGCTTTGTTTCGTAGAGCAGCTCCCCCTGAGACTATGCTAGATTCATTATGTTATGGAGATAGTAGGCTCCCCTTTTCTCTTTTCTTTCCATACTCTATTGGGGTTCATCATAATGTCTGCACTCCTTTCTGATTCATAGTTTTGTTTGATTGGATTGGATTTCATCATCTGTCTGGAGTTCTTTAATATATATGGTAGTTTACAGTCTTTAGCTTTGTGACCATGCTTGAGGCATACATAACATCTTATTTGACCAAGGTGCATTTGAGATGATGTATAATATTTCATTCCCCTTTTTGAACATAATTTACAATCAACATATTTATGTCCAAATTCATTGCATGCATAACAGTAGCCATGGAAATGATTTGTATACCTGGTGGAAGATTGTCTTTTCCCTTTGCTTTCTTGAGGGGTTCTTCTCTTTTGCTGCATCTTTTGCTGGTTGGAGTTGATAGACCTTCTCTTACATTGTGCTACATTATGTCCTGGTTTATGACAAGAGAAACATGTGTTATTTTTCATAGGAGGAAAGAACCTCCTTTGACAACTTCCAAATTTATTCACTTCATCCTTAGGAGCATGTGAGCCTTTAGTAGCTGATTGTTTCATCCCTTCATTCTTTGTCTTCTCATGTTGTTTCTTGGTTATGTTTGTTTCTTTACAAATCTTGTTCTTGCTAGCTTCTTCTTCAGTGGGAATCTTCTGAGCTGCTTCATCTTCCTTTGCTGCCTTTACAAAAATGACATTCCTTTTATCTTCAATCTTGGACTTGCTGGTTTCCCCTTCATATCCTATCCCAGCCTTTATGTGAGGTGGTCTTTGAGAATTGAGTATTTGGTCCAACTGTCTAGAGCTTTTCATTAGAGGTGTATTCATTAGTAGTTCTCTTTGGGCTTTTTCTAAGTTCTTTCTTAGGCTCATCACTTCTTCTTCCAATATTTCACATTCCTGACTTTTCTTTCTCATTTGTTGCAGCAGAGTGTCTTCTATCTTCCTTGCTTCTTCAAGGTGTGTCTTCAGGCCAACAATTTCTTTCTTATCTTCAAATTCTCTCTCATCACATATTTGCATCACTGTCTTAAGGTCTTTGTTTTCATTCTTCAATCTTTCTATTTCATTCAAAGCAGTGTCAAGTTTGGCCCTTTCTTCAGCTGCAATTTCTTCATGGTTCTTACTACCATTCACACTAGCAGGTACTTCATTTGATTGAGAATCTTCTTTTTGACATGAATTTCTCTTTTTCTTAATTCTCCTATCCTTCTTGTCAGTGCAGTCCTTAGTGTCTACTCCATGTATGAAGTGCAGTCTATCCCAGATTTCTTTTGCAGAGGTTAAATCCATTATCAAATCAAGGTCCTTGTTATGAAGATTGTCATATATCACACATTTTTCCTTAGCATTCCTCTGTTGTTCTTTCACTGTGGGTGAGTCTGTGTAGTAACCATCACAAACAAGCTTCCATACCTCTGGATCATCAGCCATAAATCCTGTGTTAACCTTATCTCTCCATTCAGGAAAGTTAGTTGTATTTAGCACAGGTACATTTTGATAGTCCATGACTCAACCAAATCTCCTTCAAGCTATTAAGCTTACACCAAAGGAACTGGCTCTGATACCAATTGTTGAACCCTTAGTTAAACTGAGAGGGGGGGGGTGAATCAGTTTAACACATACATGGACTTTTAACACTTTTCTTTTAAATCTTATTTACACCTTCATTTCATGGTAAACTTAATATGTGAGCAACAAGTATTACTATCAAACATATTTGTTAATGTAATAGCAGATTGAATATGAGAGCAGCAAGTATTAAGCAGATAAGATAAATCACATCAACACATAAACATCATGCACAGAGACACCAGATATAAGTGGAAACCCATAAAGGGAGAAAACCACATCTTATTATTGTTGTGATGCAAAGGCAAGCTCCAACTCCCTCTCACCACTTTTTTCTGCAGGCACCAACCTACAGGAGGCTCTATCCTCAATTCTACAAGCTACAACTTGCAAGGAAGCTCCAACTCCCATCAATTTTCTGCAGGCACCAACCTACAGGAGGCTCCAACCTCAGTCAGATACAACTGACATTTTATCAAGATACAACTTGATGTGGAAGCACCAACTCCCATCTATTTTCTGCAGGCACCAACCTAGAGGAGGCTCCTACCTCAGTCAGCTACAACTAACATCTATCAAGCTACAACTTGATAGGGAAGCTCCAACTTCCTTATTCTTTCAAAAGAAAAAAACTTGCTGATTTACCTTGGATATCAGCTCTGTTCTGTACTTTCTCTTCTGTTTTTCATCAACTCTTATATCAGACCTGCATCATATCTTCTCAACCCTTCCTTCTTCTCTTCTTTTCTCCTCAATTATTCATACTCAGCATTCTCTATATTCACACTCTCTGACCTCTTGCAGCTTTCTTATTTTCTTCAACTATCTTCAATTCTGCTGCACACTCTCTCCTCTTCTCATTCTGTTTTCATCAATCTCTCCTCTTGGATATTACCCCCTTTTATACAAGATAGCTTCATGACTATTTGTATTCTACTGTGAATTCGAAATGGACAGTCATGTCTCTTTGCCTTCTGCCTTCTCATCTCTTTTCAGCTTACTCAGAAAAATGTAACTGTAGGTGCTTATTTTAATATTATAGTGGGATATTTGCTCTCTTCCGGAGACTTGCCAATGCATCACAAACAATAAAAAAAATTAAAACATTTACATTCGAATTACAATGTGAACTCCAGCTCACTCATTTTGTCTCTTGGCTTGCTGCGCATTTGTCTTTTCTCTAACTGTCTCTTTGTCCCTTTCTCTTCTATGTATGCCTTTCTGTTTATGGCTGCTGCGTAACTCCTGAATTTATGAACTGCATTTTTTATTTTAGTTTTATACCAGCGCTTTATATATAAATGAATCTGCTGACTGTAATTCAATCCTTTACACGCAGCAAGTGTCTTGTTGATGTGGCGAGTTCCGTAGGCTGGAACATACATATATTACAATTGTATTACATTAATAATCGCCCTCCCATTAAGCTGAGGCCCGTGGGTCTACAGACCACGCGGCATGTTTTAATACAACCGCAACCATGTTTTATATATCTCACAGCAATTATTTTTTATAAACAATCGCCCTCCACCTTAAGCCTTTGGTCTTATATTACAATCCAATAAATCAAATCACAACCTCTAATATATGAAGGGGTCCGGCCCCACATCTCCGTCAGCGGATCGGTGGTGTCAAACAAAACTTGCGATTGCGATTGATCAAATGGACGCGATGACCACATAAAACATGGCTCATAGCGTAATCGGGTCCGAACTTTGAACAAATGCAATCGGGGCACACAGTATAAAAGTTTCGATTGCGATCAGAACACGGATGCGATTTGCACATATTAACTCCCGCATATAACAGGATCGGGTCCGCCACTTCAATCGCAACATATTACACAAGTAGTGCGATCAATCGGAAAGTTCCAATTGCAATTAAGATCCCGGATGCGATTGAACCTATTAAATCCATCGTATAATGCCATCGGGTCCGCCACTTCAATCGCAATCGCAAGTCTTTTAATATGTGTTGCGATTGGGCACTGTTCATTGTATTTTGCCGATGCGATTGGGAAAGGACTTCAAACAAGTTTGAATTACAATTCATACCTCCATCGGGTTCGGACTTCGAATCGAAATCGCAACTCATATGTTCTCTGATGCGATTGACCAATGTCGATGCGATTTGACCGTAACTCAAATATGTATTATCCCCCGTTTATACACCCATTGGCTCTGGGCTTCAATCGCAATTGCAACTCTCAGTTGGTTGCATGTTCCGCTGCCCTTGCGATCTCCGATTGCGATTGGGGAGGGGTCCCACCTTATCAAACTTTGTTTTATGCGTTCCATAATATAAATGCCTTGGACCTTTGTTTATGTGATGCACTGCACATATATGTTTATATATATTTTTTCCGTTGGAGTGAAGCGATTCCCGGAATATGGTTCTGTATTATATGCATTGTATTGCCGCTGGAGTTAAGCGATTCCTGGAATAAGTTTGTGTTATATTATATGTATAACGCCGGTTGGAGTGTGCGATTCCCGGAATTATGCATATGAATGTATCTGCCGGCTTGGGCGATTCTCGGAATTTTATAACGGCTCTACCTCTGCCTCTGCTGCTCCTGCCGCTCTGCCTATGCCTCTGCTTCTTTTTGCTGCCCTGCCTCTGTTCTTCGCTGTGCCTCTGCCTGTTTCTGCTTGAACACTGCCTCCTTTGCTGCCTTTGTTACTTCTTTGTCTCTTCCTTTCTGCTATATCTGTTGTCTTAGTTTCTTTGTGCTCCTTTCTCTATTGCGTATATAGAATCCACTCCACCTGTTATACTTGTAGCACATCCTATGAGGCTCCGATATTCTACGCCTTCAATTCAACAGTTCTTTTCTTCAACTTCGAACTCCGCTACGTTACCAGAGTTCTGTTCCTCATCTTGATTTAATTCTGCAGAATGAATTGATGTATTCTCCCCAACAGTGCTTCACAGTCTTCCCACTAGAATAATTGTTCCTCATCACTCTGTCTCATTCCTCAGCTACTTGTCTTATGCTCTCTTTGTTTCATCTGCTCCTTGACTGATGCTACTCCTTAATTCTCCTTTTGCTGCCTCAGGTGTTCTTCCTTTGCCATCTCCTTTGCCTTTTTGCTGCCTCAGGTGTTCTTCCTTTGCCATCTCCTTTGCCATCAATGACAACATTTCCAACAGGTTTCTCCAGAAGCTGAAAATCACCTACTATCAATTGGAAACTAGTTCGATGAAGAATATTTTACTTATATCCATATCTTTGGTAGCTTTGAAAAACCCCATGTTTTTCCTACATATGTTCCTGATAAACTTCTTGCTCGAGAAGTAGCATACCATATTGTAGGTCATGGTATTTCAAAAGTATTAAAATATGCCAAAAAGACAATGTGGCCTAATTTTCCTATTCGGTGTGGTGTACATGATTTGGAAAATTACAAACATGTTGGTCTTGAAATTGATAATATTCAGTGTTTAAAATTCCTAATTATTCCTAACAGGCAGCATGATCCCAATAAAACTTCCAAAAAAGTTACAAGACAGTCAAGTATCAATTAATTTTCTCATGAGCTAGATAAGTTTGATGGCTTATTTGAAAATGCCTCTGCCTATTCACTCATTTTAAAACAAGAAACGACACAATTGACTCTAGAATAGATAGCTCAATTGAACAAGTACAAGGAGAAAAGGATTTCCAGTTTGCCTATGGATTTATTGAAAATTCCTCAACAAATCACATAATGAGAGGATGTTATAATTGTTAATGACACAATGACTACTGATATAACTCAGAAAAAAGGTACAGGCACTTCCTCCTCTTCTCAAGCTAAAGAAATTTTCCCTGATAATAAGCTTGACAAAATTTGGGTGAAGTTCAATTAGGTCATAAAAAAAACAAAGCCTCAAGATCTTAATATCCCATCACAACAAAAAGTCTTATGTACATCTAAAAATATAGAGAAGACCTCATTTACTATTAGGGCTTTAGATAAGCATTTGGGGACTATTGATGTAGAGATTATACCAGCATTCTTGACCTTTGAGGTCATTTTAAGGATTGAAAAGATTCATCCCCTTGACATATTCTATAGTCCTGTTGAGGCCTCAAAATTCACTGCAACAACATGGGGGATGACCACTCGGTCCGAACCTTAATTCAATTCCTTTTCCGTTTGTAATGGTCGCTCTAACTGGTTTAACTAGGTTCAGTTACCTTCTCTCAATCTCCATTGGCTCAAAATATGACTTTTATCTATCAATGGGAAAGAGACATCAGATCATTTCTCTTGCCGATCGGACAAGAAGAGTGATCTTTAAGCTAATTTGGGCTTAGCCAAGCCACAACTAAAGTTTTTCCTCTTTGGGAAGACGAATTTTTAGGGATGTAGAATTTAATCTAAATGAAATATTATTCTAGGATGCAAGTAAAAGAAACTATTTTAATCCTATCTCAATTAGGCAGATATAGATCTATCCCAACTGAGAGCAAGACATTTTAAATAATTGAGATTTAAATATGTTTGTTTTAAATGAATATCAAGCTAACGAAATAGTTCAATTAACTGATATTGTGAATACCAAACACATCTTAGCTAGAGACCTCTTAGCTGAAATAATCAATCAACAACACTCAGGAAGTAGTTCTCAAAATGATATTGATCATTTAGTCAGTAACTTGAATAATTAAACAATAACATGCAGAAATAGATCACAACATATCACTATTCAATAAATCAGTTTTATAAGACATATTTCTGAGTAAATAGTTGCTCAGAAATCAGAATTCAATCCATAAGAGTAGAGACAAATAATAACATAAGTTGAGGCAAATTACTCATACCAACAGAAGTGCACAAGTATGCGAGTAAATTGACACATTCCTATTATAAAAAAATGAAACCAATTTATAAAATAATAGTATTATAAATACCAATTTATTAAGTCCATTTCTATAGCTCCGGTATCTAATAGTCATTTACAATCCTTCAACTTCTGCTTTCAAAATCAGAGTTACAGTAGTGCAAGACTATGTTCATTATGCATAGCTCAGAATGTAAAAGAAAAACCTCAATAATCTCCAGATTTGAGATTCATCTCCTCTCACCCTACAAATCTAAATTCCTATTACAGAAGTGCTTTTAGAATTCCAAAATTGCAGAGGAGAGAAACCCCTATTACATTTTGATATCTGCTATTTATAAAATTTACAAAAGGATTTCTTCATAGGAAAGTTTGTTTGAAGAGTGGTTTTGTTCCATCAATTTTAATTGGTTCAAAATCATATTTTTCAATTTTTGGAGCCTTCTAATTGATTTACATCTTCTTCTTCTCATCTCCTCAACTATTTTCCTGCAAAAAAAATAAAAAACAAAATTAAAATACAAAAATAAAATCAAAATATTAAATCTAGAAATTAAAATAAATCCAATTAAAACTTATTTAAATAAAAAATTGAAAAGAAATATAAGCTTTCTTTTGATGTCCGTGCTGATCTAATTGGCCAAAGAGAACATAGACAAATGGATTTGCACTCATAAGAAGTTGTGGAAAATTAAAATGCAAAAAAAAACTTAGAAAATTAATTTTGTTGAAAAATTCGTAGCTTGATCTTTTGCTGAATTTTAGACTCAATAAATGATCAAATCTAGAAATGAAACCTCTTTAGAAATAATCTCCATCATTTTATATTTCCAATGAGCTGTCCTAGGTCTCATTTGGCCAAGTAAAACTCCATTTATGAGCCTCTAAAGTTGGTATATTAAAATTGCCAAAAATCTGGAATTTTTGTTGCTTGGGCTAAAAAAAATCAAAATTTTAAATTAAATTCTAATCCTAAATTAAATTATGATAATTAATTAATTAATTCTAATTAATTGCAATGATATCATTCATTTAATTTAGTTATAACCTAATTATTAATTAAGTTATAATTGTCTATTAATTAATTTATAACTACATTATTAATTTAATAAAAACTAATTGAAAAATACAAATAAACTAATTAATAAAAAAATTGATTTATTGATTAATTAAAAAATTATATTAATATTATAATTTAAACTATATTAAAATTATAATAAAAATATAATACTAATTATAACATTATATAATATAATTTATTTTAATTAATAATTTAAAAAATATAAAAAATGCACATTGCATGAAAGAGAGAGAGGAGGAATGGAGGGGGAGTATGGAGTGATAAGGGAGTAATAGAGGATGGACTGTCGGTAAAAGAAAGTGACGTGGTTGGTAGAGGTGAGGCCAATTGCAATCGCAAAGCCAAAACTTATCACAAACCACACTTGGATATGTGTAGCGATGAATGTTCGGAAATAAAAAGTAAGATATGCGATGTGCGTTGGGAGTGAAGGAGTTGTAGGCAGGTAATGTGGCAGGCAGGGACCAAATCGCAAATCGCAAAGTTAAAGGTTTATTGCAAATTTCAGTTAGAGATGATTAGCGGTAAATGTTTTCGCAATAAAACAATAAGATATGCGATGTGAGTGATGTGGAAGGTCCCATATAATATCGCATCGACTTTTCAAAAAGATAACATATGAACATGGTGAAGATTTTTGTGATGGAAGATATGTGAAAAGGTAAGGGGTTCTACCAATAGATTTTAATCGAAGGTTTGTAATGTATAATGTGGTGAGTTTAATGTTATGTAACACGATTGTTCGATGGGTGGGTGGAGCTATAATCATTAAAATGAATAATTTAACTAAAAAAAATAAAAAGTTTGGATATTGGGGAAAAAGGTGAAAATAGTAAAAACAAACTAAAAGTTTAATATTTACAATGAATGACTATTTTAACTATGAGAATTGAAATATTGGTACATTTATACATTTTTAACGCAAGCGAGAAAATAATCAAAACTTCAAAGGAGTGCCATTTACAAATCATTTGACCAAATAAAGTGAAACAAGTATCGTTGAAAAGCTTATGAAAAACTAGATTCAATGAAATAATCAAAATAGAAATCCCATAAAAATGAAAAATGAAAAAAATTACAAAATAATTAACTTAATCAAAATCCTAAAAAGTGTTTAGCCAAGAATTGTGTAGAAAGGGTCCCCATTATTTGAAGTACATAAGTTAAAAATGGGGGGGTTGTGTTTTACCACAACAATGGCGACATGCAGGAGACGAACCAGTCATCTCTGATTAAAAATAATGAACTTAAATTTACCTAAAGGTTAAAAATAATGGAAATCACGAAATCGTCTAACAGTAAATCATTTCCATAGGTCCCACATAAATAGATTACGCAATATGAGTTTGTAAGGATAAGTACTTAAAACAGACTTGAGTAAAAGTGATGAATCCAAATTTGGGGAAATTTGTTTTTTTTTTTTAATTTTCCTCATGTGAAAAATAGAAGAAGGTAGAGATAGGAGTTTTTGATAAAGCATATATCCATTTTGTGTTTGTTTCTGATATCGCTTCACTACCAGTGAGCCTGAACAGTACCCTGAAAAAGTTGTCTTTTATGCCATACAAGCCTAGTCCCACTGCCAGCGAATGCCCATAGCCCCGACGAGTTTTCTTGTATTTCTCATGCTTCCTCTTTTTATCACTCTTTTGATAAGCACATTTGCAAGATTTTTATTTATGATGTATTTGAGTGAAAGAGGTGGGATGGTAATAGAGATTTTATGTTTAATGGCCATAATGCTTTCATAATGTTTTCTCCAAATTCTTTTCGTGCAACTATCAATCAGAATATTTTTATGTGGAAGGGTGGGAGGGATTCATTGAATTAAACTCAAAAAAGTTCTTTCCTTGAAAAAGTAAACTCAATCACTTAGAAATGATGTGTGTTCCTCCATGAAAAATATTTTTAAATCAATATGGCTTTATGGTTCCATAAATATATGCATTTAATGGTAAATGAAATTCACTTAAATGGATAGAGTAAAAGATTTCCCATGTATGTCAACAACTGTAAGGTAAGAAAAATTCATTTCACATAAGTCATGACAAATTCACTAAAATCAAATCAAAACTGAAAACAAAAGGAAAATAATTCCTAAACTAAAGTAAGAAAAGAAATCAACAAATAAAAAATGAGGAAAGAAAAAATTGAAAGAAAAACAAAATTTAAAAGCTAAACTCTAACAATATTTCTTATATGAATTTCTCAATAAAGGATTATAAAAGAAAATAAGCATATGTATGTTCATTCTTGTGTTGAGAAACTTTTTTATCTTGCAGAGCTATATAAAAATGAGCCTCTCAAAATGTAGAAGGTGAATAACAGTTATGACAGATAATATGCTGAATGAGAAGTTTCTGTCTATTGGAAATTTTCTTCTTCAAAACAAAACCTGTATAAAAGCATCTTAACTATTTTCTAATAAAATTAATGCTTTAAAGAAACAAACTAAAGGTTCAGAAACTTCCCAGTCTAACTGATTCGATGAGGATCATCACTGTTTCTCTCAAGAATCTCATAGGGCAAAAGAAAATGAACTTTGAAAACTGATCTGGTGGAGGTGTGAAATATTTATGAATACCTGTAGAAACAGAGTTCAAGATCAACAAAGACTACAGCAAAAATGAAGAAATGTGAATAAATGAAAGTGGGCACATGAAACTTACCATTGAAGAACTGCATTTAATCTTACCTGAGAAAGATGATTTTCTCCAATGTAAGTTAACTTATTTCATTAATTAGAATTAATAGCATGAAGAAGTTTTTTAACAAAAAATCATTATTTATTAAATCTAAAGTAAAACAAGCAGTAAACTAAAAAGAAAGAAATGTTTCATGTTCAAGGAATCGGAAATAAATTGAATCGATCAGAAATGAGAGTGAAGATGTGCTTCTTTATGAATTGAAATGATGAATTTTATTTATTTTTCTTCTATTTTGAATTTATATCAGCCCCAAAGTATTGAAATTGATCCAAAATCCTGAATAATGTAATAGTATATAAAAGGATTTGAATCTCTATATGACAAGTATGGAGAAAAATCCGGAATAAAAGAAAATTAAAAAAATTGAATTAATCATCGGTACATTATTTTGCCAATTTTTTCGCATTGCGAGATTCTTTGCCATGCATAACTTAAAATATGTGATTTCCACTTTTGCCGATATGTGATTGAGAATTTTATATATATAACAAAAGAAAATGGTGGAAAGTCAAATATTAAAGTTTATCGCATCAAAACATTTTCAAGGCAAAGCTTCATTTAGGTTTAGTGATGTGATATAAATTTTGCGATAGCAAAATTGCGATATGAGCATATGTGATAGTAAACTGCAAAGGGACAAATGAGATATCGGAGAATAGTCATATCGAAAGATTAAAGTTTCTGAATGAACAGAAACATCGATATTATTCTTGCGATAATGAAAATGTGGCAAATGAATAATGCAATGTGACTGCAAACATCAGAATATATGCGTGGAACTTTGATTTTGTATCTCACACAAATAGTAACTAATCATGCATGGTTGCATTTCACATTTTTTATAACTTACATTCCCGCAGATTTCACTATTTAACACTTTTGCGATTTTTTTTTGTTTTTGCAATTCACAACAAACTCCACATTGCTCGATGCAACTTTTATCATTTAATATATTACTTATTTCATGCGATATGCGATATGTGTATTATTGCATCGCAATCTCCTTACCTTGTCATTTATCACATCGCAACTAACATAATTTATCGGGCGAGTTCTTAACAATAACCATTAAAATTGCTGATATGCGAAATGTAATTTCGTTGATGCGTCAATGTGCGATGAAGAACAGACCTAATATTTTTATTATATGAATTGTAATTTCATATCAGATCTGGGACATCGAAACTTTTAAATATATACCCCTACCAAATTTTTGATTTATAAACAGACGCGATATCTATATATAAAGATGATTTAAATGTCATATCGGGTTTGGGTTATATGAAAATCACAATTTTGGCGAAGTAATTTTATTGGAAAATGAGCGAGAATGAATATCAGAATATATGCATCGAAGGTTTCTTATCGGGAATTTTTAAGAGTTACATCTGATCAAATTTTATGATACAGATAATGTGATATCAGACAGAGAGAATCATCGGAAATTGGAGGGAATGAGAATATTAGGAGATCAGAGGTATTTGGTGTATGTTCATTTCAAAACCTCCGATACACGAATTTCTATATATGATGATCCATATAGGGAGTCAACGATTTCTTATACTATTCAATTCAAAAAGAAAGCGAGTGATTTAACTTTGCTTTAAAATAAACAACCCTTTAATATTTTAATTAATTGTCAAAATAACTGATTGGAAAGCAATTTTACTAGATCTTCCTTATGAAGAGAGTTTGTGAAATATAATGATTTGATATGTTTCCTCCAACAATTCATCAAGTCTTATCAAGATTTTAATAAATATAAGAAAAATCTAGATATCCTTCGAATTTTAGATGAATGATAAATACTTCCCTGAACATGTTGCGGATTTGAAAAAAAAAAACTGGCTACTTTCTTATCTTGAGTCTTCATAATAAAATTAATGAAAACCTGCAAACAAAATAAAAAATAGAACTAAGAAACAACTTTTGAAATAAAAATAAACAATAGATGATGATGAACCTGAAAACGCATACCTGGAAGAATTTTGATTGTAAGTTTTACCTCTTTGAAGCTTTAAGTTCTCCCAATTTTTTTCTCAAAATTTGTATAAGTTCAACATCACCTACTTATTTTAATCTAAAATTCTAAGTAATGAATTTTATCAAATTGCATCCTTTCCAAAATTACATCAGAAGACAAGAGTGGTAAAAATGAGTTTTTAGAATTACTTGTGAATCAAAAATTTGTCAAGTGGTAAAAAATTCTTGGAATTTCTTCATGTATGATCAATGTTATGAATTGTGGAGAACAAGAAAATTGAAGGCTTGGAAAATAAGTATGATCTCCTAATTCAAGAGCTTTCTGAAATACTCTAGGCTAATTTTCTACAATTGAAATGGGATGCCCAAAAGAAATTGGATTCATTACTTGTTTTATTAAAAATCTGAAATAATGAAATAAATACAAACAGAAAAGAAAATTAATCTATTCCTATTTCTAACTCAATGAAGGAAACATGACTAGGTATAGTCATACTTCTAATGTAACCATGTAAGCATTTTAATTCCTGCATGTATATACACGTCAAACATTAGTAAAAATGCAAATATAATTAATCTACAAAAACTAAATCTGAAAGCAGAATGTATCTTTATTGTTAGTAGCTTATTCACCATTACCTTATCTTGAAATTCCCTTTCCAACTGAATTTCAATTGGATCATAGAAATCTGAATGGATTTCCATTATTGAGTGGGAGAGGTTTAAAAGAGAAGATGACAAGCCAGGTTGTAGAAATGGTCTTTCAGAAACAATGGCTTGTGTGATTTTGTTAGTGTTATGTTTAAGTGTTAAATTATTAATAATCTTCCGTGAAGGAAAAATTTCCAAATGTCTTTCAAATGGATCAATAAAAAATGGATAGAAGTCCAACAGATCCAACAGAAGATTTTATTGAATTAGATTGTTGGTCATAAAGTGAAAATGCACTCTTTTTTTGGCATTGCTCTTGCGAAGTAAGAAGTAATTGATAAATAATGAACATCAATTAAAATTGGAAGTTTAATAACTTTTGATGTTCACAATTATAATTTGAATCTCGATTTTTCTCTTGAGGTAATGTATCAATTGAGTGTTCAATATTGAGCTGCTCAATATGCCAGCACAAAGTATCAAAAATATAAGACTAAAAATAGAAAATAACTCTGAAGTTAATATTAAATGTTGAAAAAATAACAAAATTGAATCGTATTTTATACTAGTGTTACAATTATTGTTACAGCACAATTGGGAGTGACTTAAAGTAATTTCCTCTTCACAAAAATTCGGCAGAATAATGCAATTAGAATGATTATTGATACCCACTTCTGAATTAGAGAGAAGGATATGACTCTAAATAGGAATGTGAGCTTGATCATCATAATCATAGATTGGAATGGTTTCTTGAATGTTGAAATCATAAGTATGATTATTTGCTAACAAATGAGAACTATTTGCAACAATTTCTAAATTAGATTGCTCTTCATTTTCACATGTGATTAGACTTAGATCATGAGGATTCAATTGTAAAGAAGACAAATCAATATCCTCAATGTCAAAGTAGCTATCATAAATGACTTCAAGACATTCATTAGAATTCCCTTTGATCTTTTTCAATGTATCAAAATAAGAAGGGATATTGAGTTCATGTTCATTAATGCCAGAAGAATGATCATTAATTAATTCTCTATCCTGATAAAAATTAATTGGCAATTCATTTATATTAGCCTCTCTGTTTCCTGAAATATTTTTAACGGGAAGAGAGGAAAAATTATTGTTAGAAAAATTATCAGGATAAAGAGAAAAATATGAATCTGAAACAACGCATTTGAAAATGTCTCTATTTGAGCACTTTGGTATATTTTCTTTATTGCAATTTTCAGATTTAAGGTCATTTTCTTGGTTACTTATGATTTCTTGAAGAATGTTGCTTTGTTGATATGAATTTAGAATTTGCTCATCATGAAAGAATTGAGAAATTTGTACAACAGATTGCATTTTATTGGAAACTTTAATCGATGCTGGTACTTGACGAATTATGATCTGATTTTCTGATTCTAACTCATACTTATTTTCAGATTTTAAAGCAATATTTTCTTCAAGAGTGTTGCTAATATCTTCTTGCGATTGATTAGTGAAAATTTTCAAGCTTTGTGATTGAGATTCATTAACATGTGAAGGTGCACCTTGATCTTTCTCAATACTATAAGAAATGTGCAGAAATTGAAGGAATTGATTATATAAAATAGAGGCCACTTTATCATCATTTGTTTGTACCTCCATATTGGAATTATTTCTTTTGTCAATTAATTTAGGAGGAGATTGATCAAATCTTTAAATAATTTCACATTAATTAAGAATGGAAGGAAGAGAGCAAATATGTTCAAACCAATCTAATAATTCTTCTTTCGAAGGTTTATCTGCAATTTTAAATTTTAAACAATTTAAACGAAACATGATGGTAAAATCAATTAATGACTCACTTTCATACCTTCGTAGATCTTCAAAATCATCACATACCTGTTTATAGATATATCCATGAAATTTGCAAAGGAAGATTGTAATAAATTGCTCCCAAGTGTGGACTGAGGCAACTAGAAGTGATTGACACCAACTTTTGGCTTTTTCCAAGAATGTAAGAGTAAAAATCCTGCATAAAATATCTTCATAAATATCATGAAAAGTAGAGTATGAAAATTTTTGAATGAATTGTAAATTATGATCAAATGCAGAAGCATTCCTCTTACCATTAAACTTTACCTGAGACAAGAGTCTTACTAGTTCTGGTGGAGTATTGGAATATGCACGACTAGAAATACAACTCCAAATTGGAAGTTTTAGAGGAGCCATTATAATAAAAATAAAATATTAGAATACAAATACTCCAAAGAAAACTAGTCTCCGGCCCTCCTTCTAGCACCAAAATGTTGAGGCCTCGAAATTTGCTGCAACAACATGGGGGATGACCACCCGGTTCAGACCTTAAAGCAATTCCTTTTCCGTTTGGAATGGTGGCTCCGACTGATTTAACTAGGTCCAATTACCTTCTCTCAATCTCCATTGGCTTAAAATATGAATTTTATCTATCAATGGGAAAGAGACATCAGATCATTTCTCTTGCCGATCAGACAAGAAGAGTGATCCTTAAGCTAATTTGGGCTGAGCCAAGTCACAACTAAAATTTTGTCTCTTTGAGAAGAGGAGTTTTTAGGGATGTATAATTTAATGTAAATGCAATATTATTTTAGGATCCAAGCAAAAGAAACTATTTTAATCATATATCAATTAGGCAGATATAGATCTATCCCAACTGAGAGCAAGATAATTTAAATAATTGAGATTTAAATATGTTTGTTTTAAATGAATATCAAGCTAACGAAATAGTTCAATTAACTGACATTGTGAATATCAAACACATCCTACATAGAGACCTCTTAACTAAAATAATCAATCAACAACACTCAGGAAGTAGTTCTCAAAATGATATTGATCATTTAATTTGTAACTCTAATAATTAAACAATAACATGCAGAAATAGTTCACAACATATCACTATTCAATAAATCAGTTTTATAAGACAAATTTTTGAGTAAATAGTTACTCAGAAATCAGAATTCAATCCATAAGAGTAGAGACAAATAGTAACATAAATTGAGACAAATTATTCATACCAACAGAAATGCACGAGTATGTGAGTAAATTGATACATTCCTATTATAAAAAAATAAAACCATCATTTAAAATAATAGTATTATAAATACCAATTTATTAAGTCCATTTATCCAGCTCCGGTCTCTAATAGCCATTTACAATCCTTGAACTTCTGCTTTCAAAATCAGAGCTACAGTAGTGCAAAACTTTGTTCATTATACATAACTCAAAATGTAAAAGAAAAACGTCAATAATATCCAGATCTGAGATTCCTCTCCTCTCACTCTCCAACTCTAAATTCTATTAAAGAAGTGCTTTTAGAATTCCAGAATTGCAGAGGAGAGAAGCCCCTATTACATTTTGATATCTGCTATTTATAAAATTTACAAAAGGATTTCTTCATAAGAAAGTTTGTTTGAAGAGTGGTTTTGTTCCATCAATTTTAATTGGTTCAAAATCATATTTTTCAATTTTTGGAGCCTTCTCATTGATTTATATCTTCTTCTTCTCATCTCCTCAACTATTTTTCTACAAAACAAATAAAAAACAAAATTAAAATACAAAAATAAAATAAAAATGTTAAATCTACAAATTAAAATAAATACAATTAAAACTTCTTTAAATAAATAATTGAAATGAAATATAAGCTTTCTTTTGATGTCTGTGCTGATATAATTTGCCAAAGAGAACATAGACGAATGGATTTTCACTCATAATAAGTTGTGGCAAATTAAAATGCAGAAAATAAAACTCATAAAATTACTTTTGTTGAAAAATTCGTAGCTTGATCTTTTGCTGAATTTTAGATCAAATAAATGATCAAATCTAGATATGAAACCTTTTCAAGAATAATCTCCATCATTTTATCTTTCCAATGAGCTGTCCTGGGCCTCATTTGGCCATGTAAAACTCCATTTATGAGCCTCTAAAGTTGGTATATTAAAATTGCCAAAAATCTGGGATTTTTGTTGCTTGGGCTAAAAAAATTAAAATTTTAAATTAAATTCTAATCCTAAATTAGATTATGATATTTAATTAATTAATTCTAATTAATTGCAATTATATTATTCATCTAATTTAGTTATAATCTAATTCTAAATTAAGTTATAATTATCTATTAATTAATTTGTAACTACATTATTAATTTAATAAAAACTAATTGGAAAATACAATTAAACTAATTAATTAAAAAAATGATTTATTGATTAGTTAAAAGATTAAAATATTATATTAATATTATAATTTAAATTATTTTAAAATTATAATTAAAATATTGTAATTAAAATATAATACTAATTATAATATTATATAATATAATTTATTTTAATTAATAATTCAAAAAATATAAAAAATGCACACCACATGAGAGAGAGAGGAGGAGTGGAGGGAGAGTATGGAGTGATAACGGAGTAAAAGAGGATGGACTTTCAGTAAAATAAAGTGATGTGGTTAGTAGAGGTGAGGCCAATCGCAATCGCAAAGTCAAAAACTATCGCAAACCGCACTTGGAGATGGGTAGCGATGAATGTTCGGCAATAAAAAGTAAGATATATGATGCGCGTTGGGAGTGAAGGAGTGGTAGGCAGGTAACGTGGCAGGCAGAGACCAAATCGCAAATCACAAAGTTAAATGTTTATCACAAATTGTAGTTAGAGACGGTTAGCGGTAAATGTTTTCGCAATAAAAGAATAAGATATGCAATGTGAGTGATGTGGCAGGTCCCATAAAATATCGCATTGGATTTTCAGAAAGATAGCATATGAACGTGGTGAATATTTCTGCGATGGCCGATATGCGAAAAGGTAAGGGGTTCTACCAATAGGTTTTAAGTGGAGGTTTGTAATGTATAATGTGGTAAGATTAATGTTATGTAACACGACTGTTCGGTGGGTGGGAAGAGCTATAATCATTAAAATGAATAAGTTAACTAAAAAAAATAAAAAGTTTGGATATTGAGGAAAAATGTGAAAATAGTAAAAATGAACTAAAAGTTTAATATTTACAATGAATGACTATTTTAACTATGAGAATTGAAATATTGGTACATTTATACATTTTTAACCCAAGCGAGAAAATAATCAAAACTTCAAAGGAGCGCCATTTGCAAACCGTTTGACCAAATAAAGTGAAACAAGTATCATTGGAAAGCTTATGAAAAACCATATTCAATGAAATAATCAAAATTACAAAAAATGAAAAATGAAAAAATTACAAAATAATTAACTTAATCAAAATCCTAAAAGGTGTTTAGCCAAGAATTTTGTAGAAATCGTCCCCATTATTTGAAGTACATAAGTTAAAAATGGGGGGGTTGTGTTTTACGACAAGTCGTCCTCAACATAAATCCATTATCAAGAGATAGATAAAGATAATAAATATTGATCAATCATAGGCCTTAGTCTTTGGAGACATTTCTTTTGAGGTAGTGTGGAAAGGTAAACAATCCACCCTTGCAGAGGTTCTTAGAAGACTCTCAAAATTCACAGGAGAATATGCTACTGCAACCATAGACAAATTGACCGAAGTAGAAAAACTTTTGAAGAAGAAACATGAAAGGATTATCACTAGTACCACACAAATATCTGAAAACCTGCTTCACTATTGTCCAATGCTCCTTCCTTGGTTTGACATAAACCTGCTCAATACTCCCACTGCATGTGCAATGTCTGGTCTAGTACAGACTATTGCATACATCAGGCTACCCACTGCACTTGTATATGGAACACGAGACATATCCTCCTCTTCTTCTTATGTCTTGGGACACTTTTCAACATATATATTTACACCTATAGGAATAGGAACCTTCACCGGTTACTATCCTGCATATTTAACCTCTGTAATATTGTCTCGACATACTTCTTATGGTTTAACGAGAGCTTCCTCTTTACCTGATTTCTCTTAATTTACATGCCCAAAATATAGTTTGTAGCACCAAGATCCTTCATGTGGAATTTTGAGAACAATTGGGTATTCAAATCATGGATAATTTATTTGTCATTTCCAGTTAGCAAAATATCATCCACATACAAGACAAAAGAAATAACACGATCACCAATCAATTTAAAATACACACATCGATTATCTTTACTTCTGGTGAATCCAAGTCCCCGTATATAGGTATAAATTTTTTGATACCACATCCTTGGTGACTGTTTTAACTCATACAAAGAATTTTTTAACCTGCGTACTAGTTCTTTCTTACCCTTCACCATAAAGCCTTCATGTTGCTTCATGTATATCTCCTCTTCCAGATCCCCGTGAATAAATCTTGTCTTCACATCTATTTGTTCTACCTCAAAATAAAATTCAGCGCAACAAATACAATTAATCTAATAGAATTAACATTGGCAACAGGAGAAAAAATATCACCAAAATCAATTCCCAGCACCTGGGAATAACCTTTTTCTACCAACCGAGCTTTGTATTTCTACACCTTGCCTTCTACATTCATCTTCTTCTTAAACACCCATTTGATCCCGATGGGCTTCCTTCCAGCTGACAACTCCACCAGATCCCATGCCTCATTTTTTTGCAAGGATGCCATTTCATCAACCATGGCCTCCTTCCATATTTTTCCATCCTCTAAACCCACTACCAGGCTTGACAGTTTTGGGATCATCATCAGTGATACTTAAAGAAAAAATTGGATAGAAAGAAGATGGACTATACCTTTCTGGCTGCCTTCTTTCCCGAACTGATCTTCTCACAGCTAGAGTTTGTGGCTCTTGCTCTTCTCAATCTTGTTCTGTTGTAGAGTCTGATTCATCCTCCTTTAGCTCAAACTCTATCTTCTCAGGTTCCTTTGGTAGGACTTCATACTTAACAACATATTTCACCTCTATAAACACCATATCTCGACTTTACACAACCTTCCTTGTTTCTGGGTTCCAAAGCTTGTAACCTTTTAAACCATACTTATACCCAATAAAGATGCACCTTTCATATTTATTATCCAACTTGGTCATTTTCTCCTTTGGAACATGTACATATGCATCACATCCAAATGCCCTCAGATGTGAAATAGAGGGTTTCTTACCAATCCATACCTCATGTGGAGTCTTATCCTCCAACGCTGATGAAGGTGATATGTTAATTAGGTAACATGCAATATCCACTGCCTCTGTCTAGAATTCATTTCCAAACTTGATACCACCGAGCATGCTTCTTGTCTTTTCTATCAGCATTCTATTCATTCTTTCTTAAACTCCATTTTTCTGAGGTGTGTATGGAGTAGTCTTTTTCCATGCTATACCACACTTCTTACAGAACTTTTCGAATTCCTTCTTGCAGAACTCTCCACCATTATCTATCCTCGACACCTTTATGTTCTTCTCTGTCTAGTTTTCCACTATAGCCTTATATTATTTAAATTTGTCAAATACTTCAGATTTCTTACTCAATAAATATATTCATGTATTCCTTGATAATTCATCTATGAATGAAACATAGTACACAAACTTTTCCAGTGATGGAAACAACACAGGTCCAAACACATCACTGTGCACAAGATCTAATATCTTGTTCGCCCTCTTAGCACCAGAAGGAAAACTCGCTCGATTCTACTTCCCATATACAAAATGTTCACAGAAATCTAATCCAGAGAGAAATTATACATACCTTCTACCATACCATTACCATGCAGTATATAAAGGCCCTTCTCTCGAATATGTCCAAGCCTTTGATACCATAGCATGGTATTTTCTCCAGATACTGCTAGGCTTTCCACTCCACGGTCAGGAACCACAAAATTGTTGTACTCATCAATAATAGTGATACGCTAAAGCTTGTATAAATTTCCAATCCAAACTCCTTGCATTAATATCAGTGCTCCTCGAACCATCTTGCAGGTATCTTTCTTGAACACTGTTTTTACACTTGCATCATCCATCTTGCTTACGTAAATTAGATTTTTCGCCAATGCAGGAATATGTAGAACACCAGGAAGTGTTTTAATCCTTCCACCTTGTAGCCTAAACTTGAATTTTCTACTTCTAATTATTATGGCCTTCTTATCATCTCCGAAGAGGACATCACCACCATAATACTTCTCATACTCATAGAACCACTCCCTATGGGGAGTGAAGTGAAATGATGCACTTGATAAAATCAACCATGCCTCATGATATACATGTGTATTTGAAGAAGAAGCCAAATACACATCCCCACCCTCATTTGAGGTGGTTTTTGCCTCTACGGAAGTAGCATCATCAGATCCCTTTCCTTTCTTAGGAGCTTTAGATATGCAGTTCTTTTTGTAGTGCCCTTCCTTTCTGCATTTCCATCACACCTTTACATTCTTTCCTGGAGATTTAGATATCCATCTAGATTTATATCCCCCACTCAAAAAATTATTTTTGTTTCTATTTTGGGACCTTCATCATACATATAAGGCATCTCCATTCTAGCCCTCCATATTTCTCCGTCTCATTTTCTCCGACAACAAGGCTAAGACAATTTCATCAAAATTCAAGGTAGTTGTATTGCTACCTATTGCAATAACCAGACTGTCCCATGAATCTGGTCGAGAACACAAAGAAATGATACACTTATCTTCATCTGAGATTTTGATATCAATAGATGACAACTGACTTACCATAGTATTGAAGGCATTCAGATGCTCCGTCACAAAGTCTCCATCCTTCATCCTTAGGTTATACATATTTTTCTGCAGGAACAATTTATTCACGAGAGACTTATATTGGTACAAAGTCCCGAACTTTATCCAGAAAATATTTGTCATAGCTTGGATAGGGGGGGGATTTCGCCCCCCCGGTGACCCCCGCTGCACCCAATGCAACGAACAGGGGGGTATGTCGCCCCCCATGTGACCCCCCCACACGTGCAACTAATCATGGAAAGAATATATCACATACCCAACAAAAATAAGATTAGGGTAACTATCACACTTGTAATACAAATAAGAGATGCAGTAAGAAAATGTTCATCATTTATACTCTGTCTCAATCCTTATAGAAAATTCATTCCAAAAAACAATGATATCATTAATTAAACTCAAATAATCAAAACAATGAAAATACTGTTGAATGGAACTAGAAATCTCAAATGATCAGAAGATAAGGATGAGTTATGAAATGAAATTGTACAGCTATATTAAACCAAAATGACACACTATGCAGCTAAATAAAATTCAAAGAAACCCTAAGAGGTTTGGGGCAACAGACTCACTGGTGGGCCCAAACCACCCAGCTCGTTTCCCTTGCAGCAGCTAAATCACAACACCAGAAGATTCGAAAGGAATTATAAACATAAAACAAAATACCAGATCATATTAATACTAAAGTCTTGTTACATAAGTTTTGAACAATGCATATTTGAGCTCCAGTGGTCCCATCCAAGGAAAATCCCACTGGGCATGCAGGCTCCTCCCTTCCTACATAGTGAAATTGACCTCAGTCTACAAAAAATGTGATTTACAAAATATAATGTCGGATCCCCATATAGTATACAAATTTTCATATTTATAGAAACGATGCCTCCTAGATATTTGGATTCCATGGTTGCGAAACATATAATTTTAGAGTTATAAACCGATCTAAACCAAAATAAGGAGATACGATGACTGGATGGATTGGAATTGAACTGCAGTTTCCCATAAATACAAAAACCGGTATCAAACCATGAAGTATTTGTTAGAACATTGTTAACAACCTTTGTGGCTTGTAAAAGGTAGTTTGACTGAGTACTTTGACTTTAACTCCATGTATTATTTGGAAGACCTAGGTGCGATCGAGGGAACACATCAACACATCAACCTTCTACCCTTCAAAACCCATATGCTCGTTTTCAATCATGACAACCCGAAGTATGAAAATCGTGGAGGTGAGAAAGATATTTTCACTACAGAAATGAACTAATGGAATAGGAACTGTACACCTGCTACAAGGAGAGCCTTCTATTAGTGATGTTTTTCCCCCAAATACCTTCAAATCATTAAAAAAAGAAATCCATAACTTGTTACCTCTGCGTGACTATATATATTAGCTCGGTAATGTATAAAAATGAAAATAATGGCTATAAACACCTGGTGCAGGCACAAGAGTTATTTAAAAAAAGTATGAAAATCTAGAAAAAATGGAGGCTCAACACAATGTTGTCTCCTGTAATTAATTTAGATGAACTTTTCCTAGTGGATAAGAAATATAAAATCTCTAAAACCCAGTGTGAGTTCGATCTTTATGAACTCCACAACTGGGTAAACCAGAAATTTTTACATGCTAATGATGAATTGAGCATATGGGACTCTTTCCTACCTTAATTCATCTTTCCCGGGACTCATTCCTTCACTGAATTTGTTACTTAGTTTCATCTTACATATATTCCTCACCAGAGGGTCATGATTTCCCATAATAACGAAGTCTTATTCACCATTTCTCTCGATTTTATATGTCAATCTCTCCAGATCAAGCCTACAACCCCTCTGCACCATTTTTATACATATTCCCTCATGGAGATTTACCAAAAACTTACATTTCCTCAACGATCCAAAATATTTGAGTTATTTATCCCTGAGAATTCTGAGTTACCAAGCACTATTCTGCCCTACTCTTCTTCAATTTTCCTAGAAATGTCTAGGCAAATCATCTCCATGGTTGCTTGTCTACTAGGTCACCCTAGTGATCATTGGTTGATGATGTCATATTAGGATTTTAATCAATATTCTCAGCATGTGATAAACCATCATTGATTTTCAACTACAGTTAGTTTTTGGTAGACAACATTCATGATTAGTTTTTGAAGTCTTCTACTGAAGGTGCTTTTAAGCATCCATTAATCCTCGTGTATTTTCTTCTATTTTATCAAGAACATAGATTCAAATTTCCATTATAGAGGTTAAATTCACAGGGGAATCCTCAGTCAGTTATTCATTGGACTTCCTTAGTAAGGAGGAACATAGAGGATTATTCTTCCTATGTTTTTTTAAATCAATTTCTACATATGGCTTTGTGTCTTTACAGCAGTGATGTTATACCAAGGATTTCATCTGAAATCAGAAGAATTATTCACCTCACTAAGAAAACTAAGATTGGAGACTCGTACCTCTACTAGAACTACACAGAAATCATAATATATGGATGTGATCTTTTTCCCCATAGGTTGCTAATATTTGTACCAATCAAAATATGTTCACTGGAATACATCAAACAAATGATGAACATGGATGATTTGCATTTTTTATCCAACAAGAAGAAATATCAATTTAAATTAAAAGCATATATTGGCCCTTTTATTGTCAGCACTAGGGCATCAAAAAAGGAGGTAGATCTTCTATTAAAATAAATTAATTTCAAATTGAGCTTCCCTTGGCTCTATGATCCCTCAGGGATTATTTCTAAATTAAGAGTTGAACAAAAGACTACACCTTATGCACACACAACCATGCCATAGATAGAACAATATGCAAATCAGGAGCAGTGGCAGGAGAACACATTACATGAGGCAAAGGATCAAATTTTTACTCATACAACTTCATAAACTCTACTTCCTCAAGAAAACGAGACTAAGAGGTCAAGAGAAATTTTGTCTCCAATAGTTTCAGAAATTCAAGAGACATACTTCACAATTTTTAAGAGAATAAAGAAGATCAATACTCATGAAAAGCCATTAGAAGGAGAAAGTTCATAGAATTAGGAAAAATGGTGTTGACAGGTTTTCATACTTCTACATTTCCAAGGATTGAGGAGATCACCATAGATTGTCCTATGTCATATGTTTCTTAGGGAAAAACACAACAAAATATTTTTGATAGGTACAAAGAGATTAAAAGAAATAATGAAGCATTGAATGCCACCACATATTACGAATTCTAGAAATCGTATTCTACTACCCAACATAGACTTATCTGCACTTGATACTGAAAAGGGAAAGTTTCAGTTAGATTTCTTGGAACTAAAAGTTCCAGTCCCTAAAATTGCAAAAGATTATAAGACATCAGTTTTTTATTTTGACACGAAAAGTATTCATACCATTGATCCAAATGACCTACATAAGTAGCATGGAGAAATGAAATATTCCACATTAATAAAATCATCCATGGAAGCCTCCAAATAGCAAGCTTCACTGAATAATATTCATACACAATTGAAAATGGAGAAAATTTTTTCTTTAGCCAAAGATACCAAAATTAAATCATTCGAATATCTGGTAATAAAATTAGGATATGATCTTAATGATGTTAAATCAGCTGAAGAAATGATCAAGAATAAGAATGCTAATATTCAAGCATTAAGGAAGAAGCTAAAACCTCCTAATATAGAACATCCACAGGCTAAATAAGTTGGTCAATTGGAGAAATAAAAAGAGAATATGTTCAAATTCATAATTGAACAAAATGTTTAGATTCAGAAAATGGAGGTTGATATGGACACACTTTTAAACTAAAAATAACAACAACTTAGTGTTTCAGTTGCCATTCCCATAGCAACATTGTCTACTATAGGTACTTTAACAGTAGGGACATCTATAACAACAACTATTACATTGGATACATAGTCCATTTATCCAACAATAGACTTATCAAAAGCCATGGGAGAATTATCTTTAAAGGACCAACAAATTGAAAAACTCAAAACACAGTTGCAAAAGATGCAAGAGAAGAAACTTAAAACTGATAATGCTTATTTAGCTAAAATTAAGAAGAATTTTAAGCTAACTAAACAATAAGAGATTTATGAGAATGAATATTTAATAGCTCAAAATATTTCCCAAGCTAAATAAAATATATGGACTGATATAAATTCATCAGTAATTGAACTTGGTCTTCAATTAAGATTATTTTTGAACAAGAAGAGTTGTTACAGACATCAAAAGAAACAGTGGTAGAAATAAAGGAAGACCTTGACCACAAATGGGGGGATGCCACAAGAATAATAAAATTTCTAAATTCCAAGACAAAAGAAGAGATCGAAGAGTGTGGTATTGAAGACGTAATTAAAGTAGTCATGGAGGTAAGAAAGGTGCTCACTAAAAGGAATTTAATGCTACAACTTGAAAAAAAAAATCATAATTCAGAAGTTAAAATTAAAAAGTTTCATAGAAAATTCAATGCATTACATCAAAAGGACTTCCAAGTCTATAGGGTATAGGTGATAAACTATTTCCACTCGAATATTATTAACATATATTACATGAGATAGCAGTAGATAAAACTAAGTTTGCTAAAATCGGAGGAATTATCACTAGAAAGGCTTTCAATGAAGGTTTGAGTTATGATTTATTAATTCAGCATGAAGTCAATCATTTGTTCATAACTAAGCCTACTTTTGAGAAATATACCAAAGTGGATGAATCATATAGAAAGTTATTAAAATTTTCTATCCTTGATGAAGAGAGATGGGAAAAATTGTGTGAGCTCATCGAATGAGAGACCACATATTTTCAGCAACAGAATTCCATGTTTTCACAAGGAAACAACAAATTTCCAGGAACAAGAAACATAACAACATATTTACAACTCCAGTCATCAACAACAGTCCTCGAAATCTATGCAAGATGTCGAATTAGTTCATATTTCCTCTTTTTCAGTTCTATGTTTGTAAAAAAACCAAATTAGTTTGGATGATATATTTTGTAATAAATTTTTGGTTCAAAGTCTAGATATTTTGAATCTAACTCTATAAGTACTATGTAATTTGAAGGATAAATCGTTGAACCCTTGTGATGAGCCTCGATATGATTGTAAACTTCTAAGTTATTTTTGAAGATAATAGAAGGATTCTGGATTTGTTTTGAAATAGCTCATGTATCTCTGTGATTTATTCAAGATATTCATTTTTTTTTGCACATGTTCAAAGTAATATAGGAGATTTTGGGTAAGAATAGATTGAGTATCAATCTCTCTGAAATCTCAGGAAAAGTTATAATTATTTACAGATATTAGTTTATTGGACAATTTGTTTGAGATAGCTCCTCTACATCTTGTAATTGTTGCATTATGTCATCTATGAATGTGTTTTTCTTGGATGTAAAATTTTTCTACACACATTTGTTCTATATACGATGAACTAAATGCTCAGTTTGAATTTTTAATAATTACATATTTTCTTAAATTATACCTTTCAAATCAATTGAAGATCGAATTTTTTAAGGACGAAGAATCAACCCTTTTATTCTCTTATTAATACTTAAGGTTTAAATAGATTTAAAGTTCAAAGAATTGGTCATCCAATTAAAATCAAAAGAAAAAACTTAACTTGGATGCTTTGGCATAGTTCCTTATCCTAGAAATGCCTACAAAGGAACAACAGATTGTGTGTGTGTGCAAGCTTAGAGAAGTGCAAGAAAATTTTGAGGAGATGGGAGATGAGTGCCTGCCTATAATGGCTGAAAAACCACTCATGGTGCTTTCCTAGCTAATAAACCACCCATATGTGTGTGTGTGTGTGTGTAGTTATATGTATATATATGTATGTATGCATGTATGTGTGTGTGTGTAGATAATTATATGTATATTTATATATGTATGTGTATGTATGTATGTATGTAATTCCCATCCTCCTTGAGCTAAGTATGGATTTCTACGAAAGTTATTGAAGAAAATCCCCTTGGATCATGGATCTAACGTGGGGGTGAAAATTGCAGGTGATATTGTTTGCAATTATTCCAAGGTTGGGTGGAAAATCAAAGTCACACCTTCAGTTTTAACCATTTCTTTATTGCAGATAAGTGCATTTAGCTAGGAGCTGTGAAATTAAATAATGTTTATTGTTGAATTTAATGTATACATCTCTGGAATATTGCATGGTTGTAGGAAATTAGTACATGACATTAATTGGTTGAATTTCCTTGAATGTCAAGTGGATTATATGAATTCCTGCCATGAGGTTGTAAGCTAAATTCCTTTAATTTTTGTGTAAAATTATTATATTTCATGTGGTCATGTACTTCATGTGATTTTTAATCATTTTCATGCTTGATTTGTATGGTAAATTGAATAATTTTTATCTTGTGAAATTCTGAAAAGATGAGGTATTTATTTTTATATCCACGAATATATATTGCATGTGGACATGAAGGACTCTATGAGCATAATTGATTTGATGTTTAGTTTTTCATTGATTTTTTATGATTGGTTATCCTATTTAATATTTCCAAGAATTTTTTTGTTCAAATTGTGCGCTCCAATTTAAATTAAATGTATAGAAAGGATGGGGCGATAGGCTATTAAATTCTTGTGAGAGGAACCTAGATATTAGTGTTTTGATTTGGAATAATGATGTGTTTTAAATTGGGAATGAATTTCCTTTGTTTAATGGATGTGATTTATCAGGTGGATTTGTTTCAGATAAGGCCCTAAGAGGTTTAATTTATTCCTTTAAATAAGTTCTACAAGCATGGGACCCTTTTGGGTGTAAATTATTCATATTAAAATGAGTTTTTTTCCTTTAAATATTTAAAATATGCGTTAGATGGTGGGTTTAAATTAGACGGGAGTTAGGAGCTTGGGTTTCTTTTTACCCTCCAAACAACATCAAAAGGCTGACCATTGAATTACTTGATCTAGTTGAATCCAACAGACAGTGGGGACCAAGTAGGCTAGAGGTCAATTCGAGTGGAGGTCGATCTGAGTGGAGATTGTGGGTCCGACTAGAGTTCAGGCCAACTAGAGGTTAGAGCCTAAGAGGAGTTCGAGTCCCAAGTAGAGTTCAAACCCAAGTGGGCCGAGTGGAGTAGGCTCATACGGTTAGATGAGATGGAAGAATCCACATAGGATTAGCTATGGACATGCTAGTGCCAAAGCAGTTGATGTGGTATTATGCAGGTACCACGTGGCAAGCCCTTGCTTATTTGGCAGGGTTTTAATTGAGAGACTTTAATTTATAATATTTTTTTATCCATAATTTGGATTTAGAAAATTTTTATATCATCAGAAAGCTCTAGATGAGATGGTTGCAATGGTGGCGTTTTCTTTATATTTCAATAAAGTTTCAATTTGAGGGATTTTGTGACCCCATTTCCATAATGAGACCTTGGAAATCAGGTTAGTTTGATGTAACAACTTCTACTTCTCAAGATTAGTCTAAAGGAGTGGAAGGGTGTGTTACAAATTCGTATTAGAGCATGGTTCAACACTGAACCTCAATGGGATTGAGTATAAGAAGCAATTTAAGTTTTAAAGACAACTTATATGCATGCATGTGTACTTATGTGAAATTATTTTTTTATATATGTACAAATACATTGTTGTTACTTGATGCAGTGAGATAAACAAGAAGAATCCTAACAATATTTACTAGAATAACCTAGCTGAATTGCAAAATTTCGTGATTGAGTGATGCAGTTAAAATTATGAAGGGGGATCTCTTAACTTATCTCTTGTTGGTTTATATTTTTATTTGATGATTTGAGAAGTGGTGGAAAGCTAATTAATAATAGTATATGCATGATAAAATGCAAAAGATACTTCAGATATGCATGTCCACCGAATAGATACTAAATAACGATATGCTAGGTTCATGAAGGCATGTTAGGTGCATAAAATAATGGACGTGCATGCATAAATACTTTAAGTAACCTGTTGGGATAACAAGGTTATGGTGGTTAATGGTGGTTAATGATAAACATGTAACTAGGGGCAGGTTGACAACACAATTGGGAAGCTAATGAAAGTTTTGCATGTAGTCTTGGGGAAACAAGGCTATAGAAAATAAATAATTAATGAGAAAATTCCATAAGTGACACCCATGCCTATTAATGTGCATGTTGTGAAAATTTTGTGAGTACATTAACAATAGGTTTGCTACCAGTTAATTATTTTCTCTATTGGAAACACTGAGAGGGGGGTGAATCAGTATTCCTTTCAATTAGAGCATTAGTTAATCTTCAATTATTATTAGTGTTTGTACAATGATAGCAGCAAACAAAAGGAACACAAATGCACACGGTTTTTAAGGTGGAAACCCACTCTGGGACAAAAACCACCTAATGATTTTCTAATAATTCTTTAATATTCAACTCCAATTGAAAATAAAGCTCCAACTTCCTAGAATCTAGAAAAGCATTCTTCTCCAGCTCCCACTGGATGGACGCTCCAACGCCCAAGATTCTCCAGTAGTCAACTGAATGGATGCCCCAACACCCAATGGACTCCCGTACCAAGGAAAATGGTCCACTTTACAATGATATAGAATAATGTTGAATAAAAAGACACACTAGAACATAACCCCAACTATGACACAACCACCTAATGATGATCATATACCTCCCGACGCTACCTCTTCAACTCATGGCAGATAGACACTAGAATTTTTTTTTAAATAATGTATTTACAATAACTTAGTACAATGATACCTTTACAGTGACTGTATGCAGTGTTTCCCACTTGAAGACTTCATGTGATGAACTTCTTGCTACTTTTCTACACCTTGGTTGCTGCTCTTGTCATGCTACCCTCTGCTGCACCTTGCTTTGCTTTGCCGCCCTAGAAGGTCCGGTCCTTTGCAACCCTTGACAACACATGATCTAGCTTTTTCTTGCCTTTTAGGAGATCGATATTGAATCTAGTGTATATATGTTATTACATAACCCCAATATCTGATTTTCAGTCTTGTAGTAGTCCTCTGAGTTGTCTTTCCAATGCCATAGGTCTGACTCAATTTTGATTCTTCAAGAGAGAGTTATACCCAATTTATCACAATTCCATAATTATGGACTGTTCAGTAGAGCGAACTTGTACGGTGTGACACGTGTCACTATTTCTTCATTCGGCTTTGAAATTGATAGAAAAAAACTACAGTCTATGCACTATCTACCACTTTTTATAGAATTCAAATCCGATACTTAGAGAGAGAGTTATGACGATTTTTCCAAGGTCACTTCTTTGAGATGAATTTCAGGAGCTTGCAAAAACACTAACTTCCATAGATCATATCTCCAAACATATTGTGCACCTTGATATGAAATTTTCACAGGAGCTTCCTCAGGATTTCAGCTTCACCTCATAAAAATTTCAGCTTCTGAACCTTCGTAGAAAAAAATTTAAAGTGAAAATTCCACGAGGACCTGTTTCAGATGGTGAAATCCCTTGCATAAGGAGGATATGAGGATCACAATTTATATAAATGCTTAAGTTGAGAGGGGCTTCAAAAAGTGAATGTTGGAGGGATTTTAGGAGTTTAAAAAATATTAATTATGATTTTTCAATGATCCATGCCACAACCCCATGGGGTTTTAGCCCACTAACTGGGGTTACAAACCTCAAACATGAATATCTCTCAAACCGTGAAGAATTATATGGCGTGCCATATATCAACGGAAACATCTCGATAAGTAGAAACCATCAAAAGAATTCATGACCCTGAATATATTAATTTGGTAGGTCAAAATTCCCATGCAATATTGGGTAGCCTTTGGTGTTGCTTGGGTTGACATCAATGACAACCGTTGATCAACAATCTCTGCCTTTGGCATTGATGGCAACACAAGTACTCCCCTGCAATCATGACACCTCTTCCTACAACATTCTCTCCCCCTGACACACAACCATCTTGCAGACTTGTACACACTTCCACTCCCCTTGACATACAACCATCCTATGGACCTGTACACACTTCCACTCCCCCTTTATATTCTGAATAAGGAAAATCTAATGAGAACTTGGGAGAATCCCAAGATTCTTGTGAAGAAATTCCAATGCTTCATGAATACTCTCATGATCATCACCACTTACTACCCAATTTTCATCTGTAAAGGAATGAATAATGATATTGTTACCCTTGGGATACCACAAGCCATATTTTGTTGTTCCCTTTAGATATCGAAGAATTCTTTTGATGGAAATAATATGTGATTATTTTGGTGCTGCTTGGAATCTTGCTACTTGTCCAACTACTTGCATAACATCTGGCTGGGAGGTTGTTACATATAGAAGACTACCAATCATAGATCTGTACAACCTTTGACCCACATCCTTAGATGAGTCATCTATGCTCAATTTGTGACTTGTTACCATCGGAGTAAGGATGGGTTTGCAATATTCCATTTTAAATTTCTTGAGCATTTTCTTGATGTACTTGGCTTGACATATAAATATTCCTTTCTCTTGCTGAGATATTTGAAGCGCTAAGAAGTATGTCAGCTCACCAAGTAAAGACATCTCGAAATCACTTTGAATCTTTGTAGCAAACTTCTTACTTAGTCGATCATCATTGCTATCAAATATTATATCATCCTCTTTAGCTATTATACATGCTTTAATTGCTTCATCCAGAACATATATGTCGTTTGGAGCTCAACTTGCCGTAGCCACAATTTAACCATACCTTCCTTTCCTGATTTCACATTTTGTGGATTTGAATAGTATTGTGTGTCCTTGATCACACATTTGTCCAACACTGAGAAGATTGTGATTCATGTTTTCAACCAATAGAAAATTCTTGGCTAGAGCATATTTTCTTCCGAGAGTGATAGTACCTGATCCTATAACATTTGAAGATCCATCATTTCCAAAGGACACGGTTCCATCCTTCTTATCTTTTAGAGATACAAATTTATTTCTATCTCCAGGCATATGCGTTGAGCAACCACTATCAACATACCACACATCTTTGTTGTTTTGAGCCTTGAGAGCGAGAGCACAATTATCAATCTTCTTCTTCTTCCATGTTCATTCATTCTGTGGCTTCGAAGATTCTTCTGGAGGATTTTCAAGTCTGCAGTCTCTCACTATGTGTCCAGAGTTTCCATATTTTTAACATTCAATATTATTTCTTAAATGTTCAAATATATTGATGTTTTGTTGAGCCCTGGGAGGTTCATATTTGACAGATCTCCTGGAATTGTATTCGTTCTTGGGGTATGTGCGACATTCTACATCTTTATGACCAAATTTTCCACATGAATAACAGTAGCCATAAAAAATATGTTGGTACCTGGATGGAAATCTTCGTTGAGGAATTGTCTTCCAAGGCTGTTCTTGTGAATCTTGTCCAATGAAGTCTACATGCATGTCAGATGTCATAGGTTCATTGTATTTTGTTGTAGAAGGTCCTGCTTCTTCTTCTTTGTAACCGATGCCAGTTCTGTCATTGTAATATCGTTGATTGTTTATGATTTCTTCCAATGCCCTTGAGCTGTTAGCATAGTTTTGGATAGTTTTTCCTTTATCCACTTCCTTACATAGCGAGACTACTTCGGCTTCTAATTCTTCCTTTTCTTGGTTTCTTTCTTCCAACTTCTTTTGAAGTGACTCTTCAATGCATTTGTGTTCTTCAACTTCAATTTTGAGACCTTTAACTTGTTCTTCAAGAGTATTGGAATGGATCTTCTCTGCCTTGAGCTCTTTCATAATTTTAATTGCTTACTTAGAAAATTCTTCTATGGTCAATCCTTCTTCTTCGTTGTTTGATACCTCTTGTTTATTATGCTTGGACATAAACAATACTCTCTAATTGGCTTCTTCTTCGCTGTCATTGTCTTCATCAGATGATGAGCTATCTTCTTTAGAGATAAAGTTCCTTTTGGATCCTTGCTTGTTGAATTTATAAAATCCTTTCTTTCCTTTTGAGTTGCCATCACTTATCTTCAGACATTTTGATGCGAAATGCCCAACCTCACCACAGCCGAAACATATCAATGGAAGTTTACCTTTTAATTTTCCCTTACCAATTTTTATTTTTCTCGTAAAGTAAGCATATTCTTCATCTGAAAGACCTTTGTAATATCCCAAATCTGGAACAACTAGCAAGGCATGACTGGAAAACACATTTTCCAGTAATGGCTGCTATAGAAATGAAAACCAACACTTTTATCCCTTATATCTGAGTATCTAAGTCCTAAATCCAAGAGGGTATCGAAAAGGAATCCTTCTAGGTGGGTTAAACAGATCTCCCACACCTAGTTTCCTTGAAAAGATGCCCCAAAGAGGGACTGCAGCAATATATAAACTCAGTAATGGATATGCAGCATCAAATAAGCTCATATAACATGTTAGAAACACATATCCATCAATACAAGCTACATCAGCAAACTGTACTTCATTTTATGAGCCGAAAGTTGGGGAAAAACAACAATTTATGCCCTAAAATGGTTAATTTTAGAGATGAGCGTAAAAATAAGGGAAAGTGATGATGGGATATCATAGCTTAGGTCATAAGAGACTTACATATCAAATTTAAGCCCAAAAACATGACTCTAGATATGTTAAACAGATATACCACTCCCAATATGGCTTAAAAATGCCCAATCCCTATGACTTAATTACTGCAGAATTTACTGAAGCACAGGCAGCGTGATTTTCTGAAGGTGATGGATGGAATATGGTATGGAAATCAGAAAATAAGATCTATAGCATGGTTCATACAATGTACAGTGGATAAATAGAAGATTTATAGAAAGAATCCCTCAAGATTGAGGGGCTGCAACAACATATTGAGACTGCAAAGCTTGACAGAAATATTTTATGGGCTGAAGTAGCTGTATATTAAATTTTAGATCTAGAAAATATCTGTGTACAAAAATATAGATCTATATCAGATCTGTACACTAGATGAGTTCCTCTACAATTTCCCCTTGGGGTTTTGATCAAAACATGAGTGTACAGGAGTAGATCTGAGATCTAGAATTACAATTCTGCAGTAATATTCAGGAAATCCACAATAAATAAATACATAATTAAATCAGATCTGAAATAAACATGGATTTTTTGGCCAATCCATGGATCACCACAGTGAAAGGGAGAATCCTATCACTGGAGATCTCTCCTCCAAATAGCAGTCAAAACACCTTGCAACTCTCCTCTTGCAGATAACGCAGTATGGAAGGGAAAACTACACTGTTAGCTTCAGTAATGATTAGGCCTGATGCCTTGATCTGAAAATGTAGCTCTGATGATCCAATACACTCTTCTAGGAGGTTAAAAGACACACTCACTGAGAAGAGGCACTAGATTTTCCTAAATCTGAATAGATCTAGCTTCCATTGCTGCAGCTTACAAAAACAATCAAACCCTCAACAGGATCTAAATTTTGGTTGGAAGATGAAGCTTGGCCCAAGCCTGATAGTGGACAAGATATAACAAGTCTCCTCCAAGAGCTACTCAAGAAAGGAGGTGGGATTCCCAAACAGGAACACCCAAGTGCTAAACAACACTATTCTCAGCTAAACAACTAGAGAATGAGGATTGTCTAATCAGAAAATACCTTCAGCAATATCAAATGATCAACCCCTCTCTTGGTGTCCTCGTCCTTCTTTTATAATGTGGGAGCCTTTCCAAACCCTAAACCATCTTGATGAATTAGCCTCATTCACATGAGTGGCTTCCAACATGGACTGCGTTGTGCCTTTTGGAGATACATTGCACCTAGAAAATGCTGTTGATTTGGTCCTGTTGACCCAGTCAATTGTTCCAGCCTCGTTCACACTTAAGTTTGTTTATGAAAGTAGCTCAGATTTAGCTTGTTTCACATCAAGCATTGATTTATTTTGATGTTTGGGAGTCATTATTGGTCTTCCTTTACAATTTTATTCATAAGCATGAAAAAAAAAAACAAAATTGAATATTCCTATTAGCTTGGGCTAATTAGGAATATTACAACCTTCTTCATCATCTCCCTTTTCTTCACATTTGCAGGTGCATGTCTTTTCAATTTAAGGTTGTTTGTCCTTATGGGTTTTCTTAGATGCAACGAACGTAGTTTCTAGATGTGAAGTACCCTCTTCTTCATCAAGTCTCATTTCATATGCTATGAGAACTCCATGTAATTCCTCTTTGCTGAGTTTTTCTAGATTTCCACTGTATTCTAAGACCGATACCTTTGGGTTGAATCTCCCTGGTAAGATTCTAAGAATATTTCATATAATAGTCTTCTCGTCAACTGGCTCTCCAAATCCTTCTAGAGTATTGGTTATTTCATCAACGTATTGGAATTATGCAACAATGTTGCAATATTCTTTCATTCTGAGTTGCTCAAATTTTTCTCTATAGATTTGAAGCTTTACTTCTTTGAAATTTGAGTCACCTGCATATATATTCTCAAGCTTTTCCCATACATTTTTGGCAGTTTTACAATGCAACACCTTATGATAAGCAAATTCAATAAGTCCACTGATAATAATATTCTTTTCTTTTGCATCATTTACCAAATTCTTCTTACCTTGTTCATCCATGGTTGATGTAAATCCATTTTGAATAGTGTCCCATACTTCATAACCTTTCACCAATAGATAGACCTCCATTCTTCCTTTCTAGAGTGCATAATTATTTTCATTGAACAGAGGTACAACATTCTTGGTATGCTCCATGAACTCCTTCTAGCTGTTAAATTGCTATTGAAGGAACAAAGCTCCAATACCAATTGTTGGAAATACTGAGGGCGGTGGGGTGAATCAGTATTCCTTTCAATTAGAGCATTAGTTAATCTTCAATTATTATCAGTGTTTGTACAATGATAGCAGCAAAAAAAAGGAACACAAATGCATGCAGTTTTTAAGGTGGAAACCCACTCCGGGACAAAAACAACCTAATGCTTTTCTAATAATTCTTTAATATTCAACTCCAATTGAAAATAAAGTTCCAATTTCATAGAATCT
This sequence comes from Pinus albicaulis, assembly GCA_034641835.2. NCBI lineage: Eukaryota > Viridiplantae > Streptophyta > Pinopsida > Pinales > Pinaceae > Pinus > Pinus albicaulis. The sequence goes on along the minus strand of CM076583.1, from coordinate 1,272,421,767 downwards.
AGAAAAGAATTCTTCTCCAGCTCCCATTGGATGGATGCTCCAATGCTCAAGATTCTTTAGTAGTTAACTGAATGGATGCCCCAACACCCAATGAGCTACAACTCACCCTAGCACCACCCTTCCACCCTATAGAAGAATAAAAGAAGAATGGACTCTCGTACCAGGGAAAATGGTCCACTTTACAATGATATATAATGATGTAGAGGAAGAAGACACACTATACCATAACCCAAACTATGACACAACCACCTAATGATGATTCTAGACCTCCCGACACTGCCTCTTCAACTCTTGGAAGATAGACACTAGAACAATTTTTACAATAATGTAATTACAATGACTTAATACAATGATACCTTTACAGTGACTATATGCAATGCTGCCCACTTGAAAAATTCATGTGATGAACTTCCTGTTGCTGTTTTTCACCTTGGTTGCTACTCTTGTTACGCAACCCTCTGCTACACCTTGCTTTGCTTTTCCACCCTAGAAAGTATGGTCCTTTGCAGCCCTTGACAACACATGATCTGGTTTTTTCTTGTCTTCTAGGAGATCGATATTGAATCTGGTGTATCTATGTTATTTCAGATCCCCAATATTTGATTTTTGGTCCTGTAGTAGTCCTCTGAGTTTTCTTTCCAATGCCATAGGTCTAACCCAATTTGGATTCTTTAAGAGATATTTATGCCCAATTTCTCACAATACCCTAATTATGGATTGTTTCAGTAGAGCTAACTTGTACGGAGTGCCACGTGTCACTGTTTCTTCATTCATATTTGACATTGATAAAGAGAAAACTAGAGTCTATGCACTATTTTCCACTTTTTACATAATTCCAATCTGATACTCAGAGAGAGATTTATGACGATTTTCCCAAGGTCACTTCTTTGAGATGAATTTCAGGAGCTTGCAAAAACGCTGACTTCTACAGATCATATCTCTGAAAATATTGCGCACCTTGATCTGAAATTTTCACAGGAGATTCCTCAGGATTTCGGCTTTGTCTCATAAACGTTTCAGCTTTTGAGCCTTCGTAAAAAATAAGTTAGAGAGAAAATTCCACGATGGCCTATTTCACATGGCGAAATCCCTTGCATAAGGAGGATATGAGGATCACAATTTATATAAATTCTTAGGTTGAGAGGGGCTTCAAAATGTGAACATGGGAGGGATTTTAGGAGCTTAAGAAATATTAATTATGAATTTTCAATGACCCATGCCACAACCCCATGGGGTTTTAGCCCACTAATTGGGGTTACAAACTTCAAACATGAATATTTCTCAAACCGTGAAGAATTACATGGCGTGCCATATATCAACGGAAACATATCGAAAAGTAGAAACCATCAAAATAATTCTTGACCCAGAATATATTAATTTGGTAGGTCAAAATTCCCATGTAATATTGGGATAACCCCTGGTGCTATAGGTTTTAACCCTGAACAGAAATTATCTACACACGAATCTTATAACAGAAAATAAACAATAGCGAGAGCATAAAACATAAAATAGATAAACACAGATATTTTCCCCTGGATCCCAAATCGGGATGACCAGCTTGATTTTTCATTATATTCCTTTTAGTGTTACAACACATATATATACATGTCGAATCATACATAAACCCCAATCCATTAACCCTAGATTAGAACATAACCATAGTTCCCTTGACCGGATCTACTAATGCTAGGGGCCGAGAACCATCGTACCCCAAAACCATGTGCAAACTCATGCACAAAAAATGGGTGCGTCCACCTATGAGTGGGACTGCATACCAAAAACAATTTCGCCGGGGCACTACCCTGGACCCCGACAGGGGGGGTTGCCTCCCCCCCTGTGACCCCCCTGCTACACCCGGCGCAACGTACAGTACGTGGGGCTAGTCGTGGAAAGAATATAACACATACCCAACATTCTCCCACTTGTTGTTTTCTTTCCACAGGGGGCAACAGGAGAGCTTAGTCATTGGGCCAATTCTTCAACACCCATTTTTTCTCTACACCAAGAGAACTTCTGAGTGCTCACAGACTTCGTCAATGCGTCTGCAACATTCTTCAAAGTGTCCACCTTTACCAGCAACACCCTTTTAGCCTCAACCATATATTTAACAAAGTGATATTGAACATCAATGTGATTTGTCTTTGAATGATAAGCAGGGTTCTTAGCCAAGAAAATTGCATTTTGGCTATCACAATCTATCCTTATCACTTGATGTACCAACCCCATACTTGAACACAATCTCTGCAACCAAAATGCTTCCTTTATTGTATGAGTGGCTGCTATGTATTCTGCCTCCATAGTTGAAAGCACCACTACAGACTATCTTTTACTCATCCAACTGACTGCACCTCCAAATAGGCTAAACACATACCCACTTGTAGATATTCTTTGGTCTAGATATCCAGCCCAGTCTGCATCAACAAAACCATGAATGTCCAACATTCTTTCTAATCCTGGTCTTCCCTGGTAGCACAAGCCATAATCACTAGTGCCATGTAAATATCTGAAAACCTGCTTCATTGTTGTCCAATGCTCCTTCCCTGGGTTTGACATAAACCTGCTCAATACTCCCACTGCATGTGCAATGTCTGGTCTAGTATAGACCATTGCATACATCAGGCTACCCACTGCACTTGCATATGGAACATGGGACATATCCTCCTCTTCTTCTTGTGTCTTGGGACACTGCTCAGCATATAGCTTTACACCTACAGGAATAGGAACTTTCACTAGTTTACTATCCTGCATATTGAACCTCTGCAATATAGTCTCGAAATACTTCCTCTGGTTTAACTAGAGCTTCCTCTTTTTCCGATCTCTCTTAATTTCCATGCCTAAAATATAGTTTACAGCACCAAGATGCTTCATGTTGAATTTGGAGAATAGTTGGGTCTTGAAATCTTGGATAATTTATTTGTCATTTCCAATCAACAACATATCATCCACATACAAGACCAAATAAATAACATGGTCACCAATTAATTTAAAATAAACACAGTGATCCTCCTTGCTTCTGGTGAAGCCAAGTTCCTGTATATAGGTATCAAATTTCTGATACCATATCCTTGGTGACTGTTTTAACCCACATAGAGAATTTTTTAACCTACATTCAAGTTCTTTCTTGCCCTTCACCATAAAGCCTTCAAGTTGCTTCATGTATATCTCCTCTTCTAGATCCCTGTGAAGAAATATTGTCTTCACATCCATCTGTTCTACCTCAAAATCAAATGCAGCAGTAACAGATAAAAGAAATCTAATAGAAGTAACCATGGCAACAGGAGAAAAAATATCACCAAAATCAATTCCCGACACCTGGGAATAACATTTTTCTACCAACCGAGCTTTGTATTTTTCCACCTTGCCTTCTACATTCATCTTTTTTAAACACCCATTTTCTCCCGATGTGGCTTCCTTCCGTCTGCTACTCCACCGCATCCTTATGCGAATGATATTTAAGGATGCCATTTCATCAACCATGGCCTCCTTCCAAAGTTTTCCATCCTCTCGAATCTACCGCTCTCGACAGCTTCTGGGATCATCATCAGTTATAGTTAAGGAAAAACCTAAACAGAAATCAGATGGACTATACCTTTCTGGTTGCCTTCTTTCTCGAACTGATCTTCTCAAAACTGGAGTTTGTGGCTCTTCCTCTTCTGAGTCTTCTTCTGTTGTAGAGTCTGATTCATCCTCCTTTAGCTCAAAATCTATATTCTCAGGTTCCTTTGGTAGGACTTCATGTATAACAACATCTTTCACCTCTCTAAACACCACATCTCAGCTGTACACAACCTTCCTTGTTTCTGGGTTCCAAAGCTTGTAACCCTTTAAACCATCCTTATACCCAATAAAGATGCACCTTTTAGATTTATTATCCAACTTGGTCCTTTTCTCCTTTGGAACGTGTACATATGCATCACATCCAAATACCCTTAGATGTGAAATATAGGGTTTTCTTACCATTCCATACCTCAAGGAGTCTTATCCTCCAACGCTCGATGAAGGTGATCTATTAACTAAGTAACATGGCCTATTGCAATCCGCCAAAATTCTTGTCCTAACCCTACCACCGAGCATGCTTCTTTCCTTTTCCATCAGCGTTCTGTTCATTCTTTCTGCAAATCCATTTTGCTAAGGTGTTTATGGAGTAGTCTTCTTCCATGCTATACCACACTTCTTACAGAACTCTTCAAGTTCCTTCTTGCAGAACTCCCCACCATTATCTGTTCTCAACACCTTTATCTTCTTCTCTGTATTGTTTTCCACCAGAGCCTTAAGTTATTTAAATTTGTCAAAGACTTCAGATTTCTTCCTCAAGAAATATATCCATGTATTCCTTGGGAATTAATCTATGAATGAAACATAGTACATAGACTTTCCTAGTTGATGGAACCGACACAGTCCAAACACATCATCAGGTAATGCTCTAATATCTTGTTCGCCCTCTAGCAACAGAAGGAAAAACTCACCCGATTCTCAGTTTCCTATATACACATTGTTCACAAAATCGAAATCCGCAGATCGCTTAGACACATTCTACCATACCATTTCTATGCAGATCCGAAGGTCTCTTCTCTCCAATATGTCCAAGCCTTGATGCCATAGCATGGTCTTTTCTCTGTGAGGACAGCTAGGCTTTCCACTCCACTTTCAGGAACCACAGAACTGCTACACCCATCAATAACAGTGCTACCTTGTAGCTTGTACAGAGTTCCAGTCCGAACTCCCCGCATTAATACCAGTGCTCCTCGAACCATCTTGCAGGAATCTTTCTCGAACACTGTTTTTACACCTGCATCATCCATCTTGCTTACAGAAATCAGATTTCTGGCCAATGTAGGAATATGCAGAACACCAGGAAGTGTTCTAATCCTTTCACCTTGCAAATTTTGGCCTGAAATTTCCACGTCTAATGATTCTAGGTCTTCCATCATCCTCAGGAAGACATCACCACCATCATATTTCTCATATTCACAGAACCACTCCCTATGGGGACTGAAGTGAAAGGATGCACATGATTCAATCAACCATGACTCATGATCTACATGTGCATTTGAAGAAGAAGCCAAATACACATCCCCACCTTCATCCGAGGTGGTTTTTGCCTCTCCGTGCAAGGAGCATCATCGCATCCCTTTCTTAGGAGCTTTAGATCCGCACTCCTTTTGGTAGTGCCCTTCCTTTCCACATTTCCGCACACTTTACAAACTTTCCAGGAGATTTAGATCTCCCTCTAGATTTGGATCTCCCACTCGAAACCTTATTCTTGTTTCTGTTTTGGGACCTTCCTTTTACAGATAAGGCATCTCCATTCTGGCCCTCCATATTTCTCCGTCTCATTTCCTCCGACAACAAGGCTGAGACAATGTCATCAAAATTCAAGGTAGTTGTATTGCTACCTATTGCAATAACCAGATTGTCCCACGATTTTGGTAGAGAACACAACAAACTGATGAACTTATCTTCATTTGAGATTTTAATATCAACAGATGAAAGCTGACTTAACACAGTATTGAAGAAATTCAGATGCTCTGTCATCGAGTCTCCATCCTTCATCCTCAGGTTATACAGATTTTTCCGTAGCAACAAATTATTCACCAGAGACTTAGATTGGTACAAAGTCCCAAGTTTTTCCCACAAATTCTTCGCCGTAGCTTCTCCAAATACATTCAACAATACTGAATCTGAGACACACAACCGTATTGTGCTCTTAGCCTTCTGATCCAGTTTCTTCCAGTCTTCATCTAACATTGCCGTTGGTTTAGTACATGGATCTACCGTGATCCACTAATCTTTATCCACCAGTAGATCCTCCATCTTGAGCTTCCACAACTCAAAACTCTGACCATTAAATTTCTCGATATTTATCTTTCCGCTACTCGCCATCTTCTTTCACCGCAAGAATCGATCCCGCAGATCTCCCACTGAACAGGGTCTACCTCAGGCCCAAGAAAAAAAACCCTCAGCAGCAAAGGCGTCCCCTTGAAGCCGAAACAGCTCTGATACCAAATGTAGGTTTTAAACCTGAACATAAATTATCTACACACGAATCTTATAACAAAAAATAAACAATAGCGAGAGCATAAAACATAAAATAGATAAACACATAGATTTTCCCCTGGATCCCAAATCGGGATGACTAGCTTGATTTTCATTATATTCCTTTTAGTGTTACAACACATATATATACATGTCGAAGCATACATAAACCCTAATCCATTAACCTGGATTAGAACATAATCGTAGTTCTCTTGACTGGATCTATAAAATACTAGGGGTCGAAAACCATCGTACCCAAAAACCATGTGCAAACTCATGCACAAAACATGGGTGGGTCTTCCTATGAGTGGAACCGCATACCAAAAAAAAATTCACCGGGGCGCTGCCACCCCCCCTGTGACCCCCCTGCTACACCAGGCGCAACATACAGCACGTGGGGCTAGTCATGGAAAGAATATAACACATACCCAAAAGGTATTGCTTGGGTTGACATCAATGACAACCACTGATCAACATTCTCCACATATTTTTTTCTAGAAATTATTGATTGTGATTATTGAACTATTATGCACATTGAGAGCATCCTCTGAATGCTTGATTAAAGTGCATGACATGAGTGTGTTCTTAGGATATTTCATGAAGGAATTATCATGTCTTAAGAAAATTGTAATAATACAATGCGTGTTGAAATATCTAATATGTAGAAGAGTGCAAGTGGGTCCTAGATGTAGCACTATGGTTGTTGACTATGAGATGATTGCAAGCTATGTCATCATTGTTAGTCTTGGTAAAATATTGATTTCTAATATTTTGATAACATGGTTATAAACATGTTGATATGTGTTCCTAATTCTTAGAACATGTGACTAGCATGAATTCTAAATGTGTGAAAAATTGCAGATCATCATGCTTGGTATTAGCATGGCAAGGTACCAACTGATTTCTTTATGTTGATATAACTAATAGTTGTATGTGTGCAGAAACACATAAGAAGACTCAATTGCAGCAAGAAGAAAAAGTATGGACATGGATACGGTGTTGCGTAGCATGGACCAAGTCCAACATGAACAAGAAATGGAAAGTTCCCCTGAAAGAGCAAATCCCTCTAGGAGTTATTTCAAGGGATATTAAAATTTTAAGCCACCATAAAACCTTGGAAAAGACTAGGTCTAGTTATATATATGTGTGTGTGTGTGTGTGTGGTGGTGAAGGACACACTGAACATTAGAAAGAAAGGGATTTATTTGTTTTGGTTTGATAAATGTTTTATATGGTTTGTATTTTATTGATTGACTTCATATTTTATTTGTTGTTTTTATTGTTGACCTTGAGCATGGCCATGATTCTTTTTTGTCTTGCCTTGTGTTGTTATTTTTCCTTTCTTTGTTTTCTATATTTATCCTTTCCTTTTTTATTTTGGGTCTTTGTGTTTATTGGGTGTGGCTAGGAAAATATTAGAGCTCTAGGAAAGTATTGAATGGAACCCAACAAGAAATGTAAGACTTGGCTGAAGCCTGGTACATGAATAAAGGACGATGGAAGGTAATAAAAGATGACAGAACAACTAGGTGGGTTGGATGAGTCCATAGGAATATATGGAAAACAACATGTAAACCATGAAAATGGCATTTAAAAAAAAAAAAAACTTTGACACAACAAGTTATTTAATCGCTTTCGTCCAACATGGAACACCATTAGGAAAGTGAGCAAGAATGATTATTGTTGGAATTTATGTTGTGATGATGCTCCTAAGAATTGTAATGATATGAATGAAAAATAACGAAGGCTCAAAAATGATAGTGTGTGAATAGCATGGGTAAGGAAATGTTGAGTTAAATGAACTATAGAATATTTTAACAACAGAGAAACTAGATAATTGTGTTGGTGATGGCAGCAATATAAAGAGGTAAAAGAAAGCAAATTAGATGAATAAATTCCTTTGGTTTTGTTTGGAAACTATTGTTCCAAATTAATGCATGCTTTACATGGACATAAGAGGTTCTCTCAACCTTTATTTGGTGTGACATTATGTGAATATGTTGATGATTAAATGAATGTATGCAATGCTAGTATAATTGACAAGTTATTGCCAGGAATCATTATTGTAGAAGAATGATTGGTTATGCTTATAAACTGTGATGAATATATGAATGGAATTTTTGGTATAACACAATGAATCTATCCAATAATATTCTTGGTTGTGTGAGGAATCAATTGGGAAAGAGAAATCCCTATCATATTATAATTTTAATATCATGTGATGTTGACACTCGTGCTTATGTCATGGTTGTAAACAAGGAATGTTGAAGGTTATGCCAATAGTTAAAGAGAAGTTTGATTTTAAACATGCTAGGAAAAGCATGGGAAAGTTGAAGGAACCAAAAATATGGGATTTGGACTATGGACACACGTGGAAAAGCGTGGGAAATATATTGGAGGCAGTATTGTCTAGTTTACGTGGGAAATATATTGGAGGCATTATTGTCTAGTTTATGTGGGAAAATACGATGCAGTCTCTATATTCTTAGTGGTATTATATCATGTGTATATGTGTATGTATTGTAACATTCATATATGTGTATGTGTTTTATAGTGTGTATATTTGTACGTGTTATATAGTGTGTATACATTTATGTGTTTCGTAATATGTTGGGACAAGAAAGTATGGTATTGTTTTGGCATGTTTGTTGTGTAATGTGTTGGGACAGGTGTGTATGGGACTGTTTGTGTTATAGGTCAATTTGGGTACCATTCCCAATGACCTGGTTAACTGGACATCATCTCCAGAACCAATGAAGAGGGTCTATCATCCCCTATCATTTTAGTTGCTACATGCCCTAAGACAAAGAATAAGACAAATCATCCATGACTTTCATTGCAAAGGTTTCCAAGATTTGAAGTTTATATTATATCATATGAGAGCTCACCAACGCTGCCTATAAAGGGACTAAGTTCATTGCATATGGAGGTACCCCACTCAAGGGTGCTTTGAAAAGCACTTCCCGACACGCATGGGTGCATTGGTCACATTGGGAACACAATTCTCATTGTTCCGAAATCTCGACTTGGCTAGTGCCTTCTAGAAGAGTTCACATGTGTCAAAATTTGAAACCATGTGTCCATTTGATACCTCTGAGACTGGGAACATCTCTTTCCTATTATTATAATGTCATTGATTGTAAAACTACCTAAAGCTCCTCAATAAATTGAGCATAGATGCTGGTGTTTGATAAGGAATAATTTGAGTACAGAAATGATGGTGGAATTTCAATTGAGGAATTGATTTGAGTGACATGCTTCTAGATAGATGTGCATTGTGATGAGGCTGGGATGCTACTATAGATGGTGACACTAAATCAATCACTGGGTTGTAAACTCCCCTTCTATCCATTAAAAAAGATTGTTGCTTACTTTCCCACATATGTATCTGTATAAGCTTCTGCCTTCAATATTATGAATTCTTATATAATGTATATGGTTCATGTTTTATTGATTTAACTGAATAATTTGAATAGACATATTTATTATTTTTATCTTTTTATGTTTAGTGTTCATATTTGCAGGAAATATTTTGGCGATCTAGCTCAGATTTGAAGCTACAACAAGAGCGAAAGAAGGAGAATAGGAAGCGCTTGTACTCCAAGTAAGTTCTTTGATATGTTGTGTGTGTCTATTTACTGTTAGGAAAATTAGTTGCAAAGTCTTTAGCCTATTGTTCTAGATGAGCACTACATCTAGGGAAGAATGTTTTATCTGTAATCCATAATTCCGCATAACAAATTGGCGACTCCACTAGGGAGTTTACCCTTCATCCTTAGTGTATTTTTCTCTAATTTTCTCTATTTATTCACCCAGTAGCATTTAATCAGAAAGATTAGGCTTTTTGAAATAAAAATTTGCATTAGAAGTGTGTTAAACAGTTGATTTTTCATTCTCTGACTGTGCTCAACGCATTGTTGAACAAGACACAATGCTTTGCATAGCACTGTCTCCCTTCTAGGGGTGTGTTGCAATGCATTGTATCCCCTTAAAGACTGTGTTTCCCTATAGAATTAGCCAAATTCCATTGAGTTTTTCATTGCATTTGCTTTCAGTTTGTTGTTTGTTGTGTTTTAAAGAGCCTGATACCTCATATTGACCAGTGACCTTACCTACTCCTTCCTCCTTTGAAATAAAAGTTTGTTCAATGTTTATTTAAAGCGTTTTTCTTTATCATTGACGAATTAATTTCAAAGTATTTTCGTTGCTGCAATAGATCCATTTTCTTTTGAAACAGGAAATTGTTGTTAAATTCTTCATTTCCTGATAGGAAAAAATGTTTTTAAATTCCTCATTTTTCCTTCAAAAGAGAAATTGTTGTTTAAATTATTCATTTCTCAAAAGTAAAAGGAATTTTTTTTTATTGATTTGATGCACTTAGTTTCCTTTTCTGCATTCATAACATTAAAGGGACTGAAAAAAAAACCTGCATTTGCATGTAGTGCATTGTGTGTTTTGCAAAAAGAACAATTAGGAAAGCTGCATTTTAGTTTGTGCTCTTTGATTGTTTGCTCTCAAATTGATTGCTCTATCCCTTTAGTGGCTAGGATTTTCATTGAAAAAACTAAAAGTGAAAGATTGCTTATCATTTTAGTTTGCATTTTAGGAATTTCCAATACATCATCGCGGTGAACCTTGAAAGGCAAACTGATAAAAAATATCAACTTAAAATTTACCTCAATTTACCTAATAACGCATTGGAACCATAACGATAACATTTAGATGGTCTAGGCTAGAGACGTGTTCCAACGTCGTAAAACATAGAAGTTGTCGTTAATTGTCTGTGATACATTCCAATTGTGATACCTCACTCCATGTATGTAAGTATATTGTAGATTGTCCATGTACTTTCGAGTATATCGGGTAGTGTTACAGTACGAAAAGTATAAAGGGGTGCTCTCACTGTGCGATTTCGCATTAGACAACGCTAATATGCACTTGGGCCTCCACGTACCTTCGGGTATATTTGAGAGGACAAATTTAGGTTGATATCCATCCATAGTGAACTGATTTGGCCGCCTTGTAAATTTTGATACACCGAACACAACATTCGGGGAAATTTCCTTCTCGTACTTCTTGGTTCGCCATGAGTTATTATGCAGTTCACAATTTCTTAGCAAACCCTTTGCATAGAAATACCCTTTTATTTTGTTTATTTGTTTTTGGTTAAAATAAATCAGCAATCGTGGAAGAAAAAAATCCTTTCCCCCGTCATTCACGTAGATTAGCATTGAAACCACCTTTACTACTAGAAGTTACACCTGGTCGGCGAAAGTGACAACACTCTACCAAATCAAGTATTATTGGTACCTCTAGTGAAACATCATCTTCCAATATACTAGAGTTAGCTCAATTTGTTTCTACACATCTCGGTTTGTCTATTGTTGTTGTAACGGAGTCCTCACAGCTACTTGTGGTCACGATCCATCCAATCAGTGAGACCATACCTCTTGGACCCGACGTTTTTCAACCAGAAGTTGATCCAAATCCTGTCTCTTTTTTTCCAGAACATATGAATCCCAAAGTCAAACAACTGGAAGGTGTTCCTGCATTGGTCATCCCACAAATTTTTGTAGCCATTGAATCTCCCATATCACACACTCAACCTCTTGAAATATACTTTGGGCCTGATGGTGAAATACTTCCCCCTAGTTTGATTTCGATTGAAAAAATCCCACAAGACGAGACACCTTTAACTCCAACCCATTTTTGGGAGGATCTTTACCTGTACGAGTCTTTTCCTCAATCACCACCCTCTGCTTTTGTTGATCATGTTCCAATTAAAATCCCATCGATCCAAAAGGGTATACATTTGGTCAAGTAACCATGCCTGAACCAACATCCTCGGTTGGGCCATCTGTTCCAATTACGTCAGCACCTTCCCTTGTTACCCCATCGATGTTTACAACTTCACCAGAGTCATATTTTCATGGTGGCCTTATGGTCCCATCAGGTTGTAAATATTTATCTGGAATTTTCTCTAGTGCATCTTCAAATCCATGGACTTTACCAATGTCATCGTCTAGTATTATAACTAGTAAACCTATAGTGAGTACTAAACGACTTGATTATTTATACATATCATCAAAGAAATATCAAGCCAGTACTTCTGGGTCTATTCCATCAAGTACCATATCAGCTAGGCTCCCAAAATTTGGAGAGCAATATCTTCCGTCTTATTATCCTCCTCATGCTAGGGGGCAACCTTTGGTCACCCAATATGACAATACTCCATCACTTTTTAGTTAAACTAATGTCGAAATGAATGTTTGTCAATGACAGCCCACTCTGCTTGATCTGAAAATGGAATTTACTTGAATAAAGGGTGCAAGGTATCCATTTCCAATAATTCTAAATGTGCAAACAACTCCAAGGTTAACTCTTAAAATACTCATGCTTGAAGCTTGATATCTTGCGGAATAAAACAAATAAGTTTTAGCAGTTGTTTAGGTGTTTATGTGTGAAGGCAAGTTACTTAAATTTGTTGTTTAACACATTATATCATATTTGCTTAACATGATATCTTCAGCAAATAATGACACAAAGATGATAAAGCAGTTCACCCCTCCTGGGCTACATCTGCTCGACCAAGCCTCCCAAAATGGGCTTGTCCTCTTGTATTAAGAAAGTTGCAAAGGCTAATGCAAGTAAATAAGTGCCTCTAAAGGAAACTATAACTGTAAAAATAGAATCAGAAGATAGGAAACAACTAATAATACTCTTCCCCAAGCACTAAAAAGTGAAATTGTACCTTAAACGGTACTTTCTTCAAATAGCCTTGATGGCCCTTTAAACTTCTATGAAGAAATTTGAGGTGAAGATGACCTCCAATGGTTCTAAAAACTCTGCCAATGGACTCTGAATGTCGAACATAGTAGAATTAGGCTTTTGAATCATCGAAAACAGATGAATACAGCCCCCAAACAGCTCAAGCACTGGAATGGCCCTAGTGGCCCTAGAAGCTTCCCTGAAGAAATTCAAGGTGAAGAATGCCTCAACAGGCAAAAAGAGTTGTATAAATGGAATCAAAACATAGAATATAGTCAGAAATGACATTCATTTCACATTCAATGGCTGCACACATCCCAATGCAGCTCCCAAACTGATAAGGCCCTGGTGGCTCCTGGAACTTCCCTGAATCAAAAACACCTAAAAAAAACCTCTGTTGGTTGTGAAAGTTATGCCAATGAGTCCAAAAGGTTGAAGAGACCCAAAATATAAAAAAATCACTCAGAAAGGATCTCCCATGTGAAAGATATGCTCCAAACTGTATTTTTCCCAATGTTAGGCAAAAATCCCACTAATTGTGGGCCAACTGTAGTTAACTCCAGTTAAATGTGGAGAATCCGCCTAAATTGGCGTGCTCCGCAAATTTTTCCACCAGCGGTTAAGGTAGCAATTAACGCTAGGTTGACATGGCCACATGCAGTATTATCCATCCGCATAAACTGTTTTCTTAATCGCCGAAATGAAGCTGTGGTTCTTGGCCACGGTTATATGTAGAGGGGGCTGGCCCCCTTTCGGCCCCAAATGAAAACTTTGGCAAGTTTAATTATGCGTAAAGAGCATAGTTTAACAAGACCACATGCATGGTGCAATGGTGAAACTCTTTGGTTTGTTGGTGGAAGGTCGGAGGTTCGACTCCAGAGTATGCCCAACATTTTTGATATGCCACCATTTTACCGACCAGGGAGCCACGTGGAGCCCTCTGGGCTTGCCACATGGTAGCCCATTATTGGTCGACCAAAATCTGAGTCAAATTAACAACCAACCATAGTATGCCAAGTGTCAAATGTTGATTGGTCCAAACGATATATTCTATGGAATATTCTACAGAATATTCCTAGAATATTCCAAGGAATATTCTCGAAATATTTTTTTTTAATAATTTTTTTTAATCAAGGTCAAACCAAGTCAAACTGAATTTTTACCTAAAATTGAGAAATTTCAAACTTGAATATCTTTCTCATACGGTATCGATTTTCAGTGCTGTTCACGGCGTTGGGATCGTATCGTCAAGGCCTATTCGGTCGCTCAGGTTCCAAGTCAATTTGAGCACTTTCATTTTTGAGCTTTTTCCCAAGCTCAGATTTGAGCTCCTGAACACACCTCCCAAATGAGAGGCTTTTGGTCCCCAAAAGCTTACTAAAATGAAGAACTAAACTATAGTACAGAAAATGAGAGAATAAAAATCCTCTTCTCTTCAGCCCTTCAAAAATTTTTCCTTGCAAAGAAAATAAAATTGAACCACAAATGAAAATAAATCGACATTTCCCTTCCTGAATACGCTTGTCCATAACTGTCCACTATTGTCTTTCTTGCTCTCACACAAAAATTTCTGGCGAGAAATTTACAGAATGAAACTGTACAACGCTGCCTTGATCAATGATCTAAGGTGGCTCAAAACAAACAAGATATTACAGCATAAAATACATGCATACATCCGAAATTTTCATATGTACAAAAGGAGTACGTCTTACTGTGTCAAGAATTCCATCCACTTCTCACCAAGCCACTCCCATGGCAACTTTTGTTGCTGCAACTTTTCCTCATGTGAAACTTCCCTTTCCACATCAATAATGGAATCCATGATTCCACCTTCGCCAATATTTTTGTCCTCTTGCTGCATGTGCATGGGATGATGAGTTGGATGCAAAGTCTAACAATGAGAGACAAAATGTCCCTTATTTTGGAAAAAAGTGCAAATCATATGAACCTTCTTTGAAGGTAGTCTTTGCTTTATCTGCTTCCTTTGTGCTTTCTTCCTCATCCAGCATCTCGAAACATGATGGTTAAATCGACCACAATATGTACAAGAATTCTTTCTTCCATTAAAGCATGTAAAATTATCATGCCTTGTAGAAACACAATCAAATTGATCATGAGAATATTTATACCTCTTATGTTGCTTTGCATGTTCATCCTTTTTGCCTCCATGAGGAGATGAACTAGTAGAGGCTCCAGCTTTCAATTTTAGACTAACATCATCGTTCTTGTCTTGAAAACTACCTAAAATTGCATGCTTGCCATAAGCTACATGTCTACCATCTTCTAGCTACAAAAAAGGCTTAAAACAATGGCATGCATCTTTGAAACAAATTTGACATATTTGCTTCATGGAACTTGGAACAAAAATTCTCTTTGCATTAGCCTCACATGCCTTCATGGCTTTGGAGTCTTCACCATTAGATTGCACATAACCAAGACCAAGGTTCTTGGGGCATTCCTCAATAGAAAGAGGCTCAACAATGCCTTGTGCATGCTTCCCTAATCCTTTGCCTTCATGATAGCTCATTTTCAACATCAATTTGGACCCTATACCTCTTGTATGCTTTTCAAAAGAACCAACACACTTTTCAATAAAGGAAACTGAAGACAAATATGAATGATTTACCTCATGATTTACGTCCTGAAGAAGAGGTATTTTCTTAGACAAAGCTTCTTGAGCTTGCAGGAGTTGTTTCTCCATGTCATGCAGTCTTTGGAGAATTATTTCCTTCTCTTCCTGCATAGCCAACAATTGTGCACGAAGCTGAATACTTGCCCTTTGATCCTCAAGGAGAATCTGCATCATATTCTTCACCTTAATGAACTCTTCTTTCATGTCATCATTGAAGAGTTTCATGAAGGAGGAAACTTCACTTGTAGAAGAAATTGACATCATGTAAATGTTCAAATAAAAAAAGGAACTTCAAACAAAGTTCTCAAAGCTTTCAATAATGACAAGCTGTTGACCAAATTCCTTCAACTCTTGGAGAGGGTTAACACTAGCTATCCCAAAATGAGCTCAAGAAAACTCATGCACACAATAAAACAATCAAGGTTGATTGCACAAATGCTAAAAATATAAACTAAACCAGAGATTGACTGAAGTACCATTTATCTACTACGCAATTGTATAACAAAAGCGGTTCAAAGGCTTCCTGGCTTTCTTTAGACTTTGTCTATAGTTTATATAACTTTTCCTAGAGCATATAAACAAAAAAACCCGCTCTGATACCATCTGATCTGAAAATGGAATGTACTTGAATAAAGGGTGCAAGGTATCCATTTCCAATAATTCTAAATGTGCAAACAACTCCAAGGTTAACTCTTAAAATACTCATGCTTGAAGCTTGATGTCTTGCAGAATAAAACAAATAAGTTTGAGTAGTTGTTTAGCTGTTTATGTGTGAAGGTAATTTACTTAAATTTGTTGTTTAACACATTATATCAGATTTTTTTAACATGATATCTTCAGCAAATAATGATACAAATATGATAAAGCAGTTCACCCCTCCTGGGCTACATCTGCTAGACCAAGCCTCCCAAAATGGGCTTGTCCTCTTGTATTAAGAAAGATGCAAAGGCTAATACAAATAAATAAGTGCCTCTAAAGGAAAATATGAATATAAAAATAGAATCAGAAGATAGGAAACAGCTAAGAATGCTCTTCCCCAAGCACTAAAAAGTGAAATTGTACCTTAAACAATACTTTCTTCAAATGGCCCTAATGGCCCTTTAAAATTCTATGAAGAAATTCGAGGTGAAGATGACCTAAAATGGTTCTAAAACCTCTTCCAATGGACTCAGAATGTTTAAGACAGCATAAGTAGGCTTTTGAATCACCGAAAACAGATGAATACAGCCCCCAAACAGCTCAAGCACTGGAATGGCCCTAGTGGCCCTGGAAGCTTCCCTGAAGAAATTCGAGGTGAATAATGCCTCAACAGGAAAAAAGAGCTATATAAATGGACTCAGAACATAGAATATAGTCATAAATGACCTTCATTTCACATTCAATGGCTGCACACATACCAATGCAACTCCCAAACTGATAAGGCCCTGGTGGCTCCTGGAACTTCCTCGAAGCAAAAAAACCTACAAACGACCTCTGTTGGCTGTGAAACCTGTGCCAATGTGTCCAGAAGGTCGAAGAGACCCAAAATAAATAAAAAAATCACTTAGAAAGTATCTCCCATGTGAAATATATGCTCCAAACTTTATTTTTCCCAATGTTAGGCAAAAATCCCACTAATTGTGGGCCAACTGTAGTTAACTCCAGTTAAATGTGGAGAACCCGCCTAAATTGGCGTGCTCCGCCAATTTTTCCACCAGCAGTTAAGGTAGCAATTAACGCTAGGTTGACGTGGCTACATGCAGTCTTATCCATCCGTATAAACTGATTTCTTAACCACTGGAATGAAGCTGTGGTTCTGGGCCACGGTTATATGTAGAGGGGGCTAGCCCCCTTTCGGCCCCAAATGAAAACTTTGGCAAGTTTAATTATGCGTAAAGAGCATAGCTTAACAAGAACACACACATGGTGCAATGGTGAAACGCTTTGGTTTGTTGGTGGAAGGTCGAAGGTTTGACTCCAAAGTATGCCCAAAACTTTTGATACGCCACCATGTCACCAACCAGGGGGCCATGTGGCGCCCTCCGGGCTTGCCACGTGGTAGCCCATAATTGGTCCACAAAAATTTGAGTCAAATTAACAACCAACCATAGTATGACAAGTGTCAAATGTTGATTGGTCCAAACGATATATTCCATGTAATATTCCATGAAATATACTTAGAATATTTCGAGGAATATTCTCGAAATATTCTTTTTTTTTAATATTTTTTTTAATCAAGGTCAAACCAAGTCAAACTGACTTTTTACCTGAAATTGAGAAATTTCAAACTTGAATATCTTTCTCATATGGTATCGGCTTTTAGTGTCATTCATGGCATTGGGATCATATCGCCGAGGCCTATCCGGTCGCTCAGGTTCCAATTCAATTTGAGCACTTTCATTTTTGAGCTTTTTCCCAAGCTCAGATTTGAGCTCCTGATCACTGCCTATCCAACCAAAAACAGTTGTACACTCGTATCAACCAGTTCAACCTGTTACACCCACATCATTTCCACTTGTTAATACATCTTTAGCCCTATTACAGAATCAAATTTTTTTACAAAAACCTTTTCAGGCAAGTCCTTCAACTCAATACCCTCGAATATTGGGTCCACAGACTCCAAATCCTTCGGTTAATTTACAACAACCTGTATATGGAATCATTTATTCACAAGTTGGTTTACCATTTTATGGGATGTCACAGCCACAACCTGGTTATACTTATCCTTAACTGAATCCAAGTTATTCTAATTTGGGTCATAACATTGGTGGACAGACCCCTTGGCAGCCTCAGGCGCAAATACCTTGGACTTCATTTCAACAAGTATCATATCCAGGTTTTGGTCAATAGAATCCTCAAGCATTTGCTTTTCAAAGCAACCTCTATCTGGGTTACCATTATAATATTCCTTTTTTTGCTACTCAAAGGCCTGTTGCTCAAGCAATTCCATCATACCCTGCCTATGCTCAACCTGACCTTAATAGACAGTTTCCCTTTTTTGCAACTTTGGAGTTACCAGATTTAAATCGGCTAACCAATAATCCAATCAACTATGCTCCTTGGTGGTCGGTGATACCTCACAAATTACCCTCGGATATTGCTAAGTTCAATGTAAACCCTCGAAAAGACCCATTGACTCATGTCATGACTTATCATTTATGGTGTTCATCAAATTCCCCAAATGATGATTTTGTTCGACTACGTCTTTTCCAACGTACGCTCACTAGTCCGACTGCAAAAGGGTATATTGAGTTACCTAGAGATTCTTTTGATAATTTCACTACCCTAGGTACTGTCTTTCTGACTCACTTCCAGTTACCCATACGATATGAAAATGGAATGGAACTCTTGACTAATTTCAAACAGAATAATGCTACTCACATTTCTGATCATATTCATGAGTGGCGTTGTCATCGTAGAATGGTTAAGACATTTTTTCTGGGTCAAGTTCTTACTGAGTGGTTCATTAATTACCCGTTACCATCTATAACTGAGGATGTGGCTAAGGGCGGCGTCATCATAGAAGAGTAGGTTATTTCTCGTGCCCAATATTTAGACTTGATTTATACTCAGTCTGGCACACTATGAAAAAATTCCTAACGCACCAAGATCTAATTTTACCATTCCTCCTCAATTAAAGGAATCTCATGCTGGAGACAGCTTGATTGGTACTACAAGCACACATCATACTACTGCATCTAATCCTGCACTTTCTTCCAAAATTAATGATGTGTCGTTTGACAAGGGAAAAAGTGACAAGCAACTTGGAAGTAAGAAAAAGGGAAAATCTAAGAAAAAAAAAACTTCCAACCCACAAGAAATATCATCTGATCAATCATCTGGACCTAGGAAACCTCATTATCCATGCATAATCTGTAATGATTAACAATTTTTTTGGGATTTTCCTCACCGCGCTGAAGTCTCAAAAATCATTAAGACTTCCCATGCGTCAGCTGTGTTGACAAATCTGTTTCCAAATCCGAACACAAATTTGGTTTCTACAGATCCATCTTCTAGTTCCCAAGTACTTATGTTATCTGTCACAAAACCTTCAACATATATTTTGGTTTCAAAACATAATAAATATTATGGTATTCAGGCCACTGATCAACCTACTACCTCGACTACAAACCTGTCTACAGACTCAGTACCACCTACTGTTATTCCTGAATTGACAATCAAGCCACCAAAGGGAGTAATTCACAAATCGACATATAATCCTTGAGCAAGAGCTACTCAAAATTATAATATAGTTGAACATTTGGCTCAATCCCCTTCATCTATGTCTGCTCTTGAGGTATTACAAAATTTTCCCTCCTAAAAATAGGCTTTATTGTCGACTATTGGTGGAATTGATCCGACTGATTCTAATCTTGTCGTCTCTAATCCTATGGGCTATGTGCCGCAACTGCCAACAGAATTGGCATTCTCCATACAATTAATGTTCTCAATCACCTTGTTCATTGTATTATTATTGATGAGGGAGCATCTACATGCATTATGTCTCTAAATTGTTGGAATTCACTTGGCTGACAACGCTTATCTCAATCATCAACGGCGTTGAAGGCTTTCGATGGACTTACATATAGGCCTTGTGGTATTATTAATAACCTGCATGTTGAACTAGGGGGGAAAACAATGAATGTTGATGTCAAGGTTGTTGATGTACTATTATGAAACCAGCTCCAAAAATAAAATAAAAGAGAGATCAATGCCTTAGAAATAAGCCACTTTGAGGGGGCAACCTCCAATACATTACATAAATGAACAATTCTTGGACGATACAAATGAAAAAACCTCTTTTCTATATATAGGAGTCCATGGGGCCACAATTTAATCCTAGTGGGGCCGCAATGTAATCCTATCCGACCTAACAATAATAATGTAAGGGAAAAATAATGACATTATGGGGGTTACAGGGGTACAAAAATAACAAGAAGGGGGTTACACTAACAACAATAAGGGACTATACTAGTAATATAAGGACCTAACATGCTCCTCTCCATCAAAAAAGTGTTGTCCTCAACGCTTGAGTAGCTCTAGGTGCTTTTGTAAAATTCTCATCCTCCCATGTAGAATCTTCAGTGGGTAAGTTCTTCCATTTGATGAGATACTCTGAAATTAATCGATTTCGTAGTTGTCGAGTTCTTTTTTTTGTGATTGCTTCAGGTTCCAATATGGTTTTTCCTTCCTCATCAAGTTCTGGAAATATTGTTTGAACTGGAATTTTGTCCCCTATAACCTTTTTTAAGCATGAAACATGGAAAACTGAATGCACTTGCGAAGAAGCAGGAAGCTCCAATTTGTATGCCATAGTACCAATCTTTTGCAACACCTTGTAAGGACCATAGTATTTTGGTGATAATTGATTATCCTTCTTAGCTTTCTTGAGGGAAATTTGTTTGTATGGTTGTAGCCATAAAAATACTCAATCTCCCACATCAAAACTTCTCTCACTATGATGTTGATATGCCCGTCGTTTCATTCAATTTTGTGCTAAATTTATATTATCCTTTAAGAGTTGGAGAAATTTTTGTTGATGCTCGATGTCATCCTCCACTGCTTGAACCATAGAATTTTCCCTTAAAGAATATGTGATGGACGGTGGATGGTATCCATAAAGTGCCATAAATGGGGTCATTTTTGTTGCAGTATGGAAGGAAGTGTTATACCACCATTCAGCGAGAGGTAACTACTTGACCCATTGTGCTTGCTTATGAGATACAAAACAATGAAGATATCCTTCCAAAAATTGATTCACTATCTCTGTTTGACCATCAGATTGAGGATGATAAGATGAGCTATGAGCTAGTTGAGTACCCAAACAAGAAAATAATTTTGTCCAAAAATTTCCTGTAAAAATGGGATCTCTGTCACTTACAATAATCTTTGGGTTTCCATGTAGCTTTTGAATTGTTTCCATAAATGCAGTAGAAACTGTACTTGCTTTAAATGGATGAGATAATGCATAAAAGTGTGTGTTGGGGCCCTTGTTTTTGAAGATCAGCAGATTTTGAATGATGGCAAGCACGTGGTGGGATACAACCTCGGTAGACAGGGAGGTGTCAAGGTTGCGGAAAGGAAGAAGACAGGTGTCGCAGAAGTTGCGGGATCAAGCATAGACAGTGGAAGGGCACGGAAGGAAACAGGCAGCGAAATCCCGGTGGATGGAGAGTAACGAAACACAGCCGAGTAAGAAACAGGGAAGAACGGTCGATCGAGGGAGCGGGAGAATAAATAAGCAACCAGCCAACGGAGAAGGGGTTGGTTGGGACAGATGGGTAAGGTAGCAGGGAGCCATAGGAGAGCTCCATCGAGTTGCAATGTTCTCCTCTCTTCCAGATCATTGTAGTTTCTCTCTATCCCTTGGGATGCATTGTATTGTGTTATGTTCTATGCTCTTCTGTAACAGAGTTGTGTAATGATTTGCCTCTATCAGCTGCTGAATAATATATCAAAGATGGTTTTGGTGTTATATGATGTCGAATGTGAATGAATTCTATTCATAGCTATATTTAAAAATTTTGTTGATCGACTGGTTTAGCTATTTCTCTGAGCATATCTGTTGCAGAATTCTTTGTCACTGATGTTTAATTCCGTAGCTTAGCTTTGGTTACCCATTTGAATTTTTGGGAATTGATACCAACCTACTCTTAATCATAGTAGGGTCACGGCACGCCTCGGGTGAGACTCTCTACCCTCTGGATCAGAGTGAAAATGCCAGCGTGAGACTATACTACAGTGGAAAACCTTGTTGGCCCTCAGCTTGAACTCGGTTCTTCTCTGCGAGACCTGTTTTCTCGCCAACAAATGGTTCCGTTACTGGGACCTGAAAATACATCAGGGAGTTAGATCATGGTATCTTGAATATTTGAAAGAGAGATACGAAGCTGGTGGGATAACCACATAGATCAGTTCATAGCCCAGCAAGTTGAGCTGAGACGACAGAAAAAAAAGACGATTAAAAACTTGGTCCTATTCTCTGACTCTGCTAGTGATACCTACGAAATATTTTGGGGAAAGTTCCCAGAAGAGCTCTACAACTGGTTGCAGAGGCTTCAGGCCAAGACCATCAAGGGAAAGTTGCACAAGATTAATCGCAAGTGGGCCCACGAAGATCTGGTGACGCTTCATCAGTTAGACACTGATCTAACCCGCGCTATAGATTTTTGGGTGGAATCTACTTTGGAAGGGTACATAGTAGAGTTTGCAGCCGAGTGCTATCAGTATTTCTCAAAGGTAGAAAGTACCTTCAGATCCAGATTAAGGGGAAAGTTATTGAAGGATATTCCCTTGTGGATTAAGGCATTAATGGTAGACGAAGGAATGTTGGCATTTCATAAAGAAAGGATGGAAGCGTAAAACCCCTGTGCTGGGGGAAGGGACTGAGGGAAAGATGGTATTAGAACTATGAGAAGGGGAGGAGGAATATGGATGTCAAGGCTGCTAATAGGCTCAGGGAGCAGCGAGCACATCGGAGGGCGTAGATAGCAGAAAGATGGTGAGAGAGGGTGATGAGGGAGTTGAAGAGATGAGGAAGTAGTCAGAAGGGAGAAGAGGAGGTCCCTCAGAAGATGAAGAGAATCGATTGTCAGGTGGGTCCCCAAGATATAGGAGGGGTCACGAAAGAAGTATGACCGGTGTATAGGAGTCCAGCCCAGGTGGAGCAAGGAGGGAAGTCTAACGAAGAAGGTGCAGACGCACGCCCAGAGGAGGTCTCCGATGTGGAGATGCACATTGTAATAGAGCAACTCTTTCAAGAAAGGTCGGCATCCATATCCCCAGGTATTCCTAGTCCCCACAGTTCTAGTAGCTCTAATCTTGACCTTCCCCTGGTGCTCTACAAGCCTATAGGAGAAATTTTTGCTAAGTTACGTGAATTAAGTAGATTGTAACACAGTCAGTCTCCAACTGGAGCACAAGTTAGTAGCAGGATTGCTAGTGGCCCAGTTTCACAACCAGGATCAAAAAAATTTGTTTTAGTACCGCCCAATCCAGTAAGCATGGCGGGATTGCTTACACAGTACCCAGAATTCTCTGGCAAAGGAAATGATGATGTCAAAAGGTACCTCTGTGAGGCCATCTGGAGGGCGAGACAAACACCAGATGTTGGAAAGTTGATAGAATTTCAGACCACTCTTAGGGAGAGGGCCCTACGATGGTTTATGAAATGGTCAGAGGCCCATCCGAACCTAGCGATGGATGACGTAAAGAGAGATTTCATCAAGGAATTCAAATTACCTCAGACGGACCAATATGGTCTGTTAGAAATGTGGGAGATCAAGCAGAGAGGGGGAGAAACTTCTTGGTATTTAATGTGGAGGTTCAATGATGCCATTGGGAAACTCAACTACCCAATTGACCCTAACCATCAGAGAGATTAGTTCATCAAGGCCTTATTAACTTTAACTCGAACTTTGCTAACTCAACAAAGGATCAACACACTGCATGATGCTCTGGAGCAGGCGATGAAGATAGAAGCCATGGCGGGTTATCTGCAAGAGTTCAAAGGGGGTGCAGTGGTACAGGACCCTTCTATATTGGGGTTTCAACATCAGCTAGCTAGTCTGACAGGAGAAACTTAAGGAAGTGCAACCCATACGACCACCGAGACCCAACGTGTGGTGCATGAGCTGTCTCGTGGAGGGACATGTAGCCACAGAATGTCCCCGGTTGCGAGGGCCAACGGTGGGGACATCAGCAATAGGAGAACAGGGGGCTCCACCTCTAGGACAAGTCGTGCAAGCCAACACCCAAGGGATCTACCCGCCACAGCAAAATATGGGGTTCCCTGCACAGCCATATACGGGGTTCCCGACACAGCCAGTCCCAAACACCAACGAATATTGTGAGGTATGTAAAAGCATGGGTCATCACCCTCGCATGTGTCCGATCCTACAAAAGTATTCTAATGTTCCAAATAATGTGTATTATGAGTTATGTGCCTCGACCACCCACAACACAGAACAATGCCAAGCATTGGACACTATGGCGGAGCAGCTGGACCAACCAACATACAGAGTAAATGAAGCTCCTCGAGGAAGAGGGGGAGGCATGCGAGGGGGCCGAATAGGAGGTAGAGGTTTGGTACAATGCTATAACTATGACCAGGAGGGACATGTGGCTAGAGAGTGTCCACTCCCTAGGAGACCCTGGTGTTCGCAATGCCGTGTCAACTCGCACGCAATAGAGGACTACCTGGAGCTCATCAAAAGATGGGAGGAGAGAGCCAGGCAGATGGGGGAGAATCTAGTAAATGCAAAACCTAGACTATCGGGAGTCCAACCGATGCAAAATGTGGCCATAGTGACTCGAGGAGGCAAATTAATGGGTGAAGACGCACACACTATGGAGCCCATAAAAGTGGTTCGGCCCGCATCCCCAAAACTCCAGTTCAAACCCGAAAGACAGAAATTTTTTTTCCAGGAAGTGGTAGAAACGTTTGCCCATATGGGGGTAAATAAAGGAATCGAGTTACAGAAAATTCAAGAAGATAAGGAGATGTAGGGTACTAATGATGCCTTAATCCAAGAATGGTTTCACTTGTTCCTGAATATTGTTAACAATGCGCCAATGTTGGAGCAGCTAAAGCATAACCTGGAAGGGGTGCTAAAGCAGAACAAAGGAGAAAAGGAAGCAATGGAACCGGACCAGAAATATGTTCAGAGAATAAAGAGAAACAAGCGAAGGATGAGGAAAAAATTTAGAGTAAACACGCAAGTGGCGGGATTCCAGATTAAAGATACCATGCCTGATTTGGGATCTGACGTCAACATCTTACCAAGGAAAACTTGGGAAGCGCTTGGGAGGCCAAGACTAACATACTCTCCAATCCAGCTTCGAATGGAAAATTAGTATTGCATTGCCCCCATCGGCCACCTAGAGAATGTCGAGGTCGACATTGCGAGGGTGAAAATGTTTACGGATTTTGAAGTTATTAACATCATGGGGGACAAAGATCCATACCCAGCACTGTTGGGGATCGACTGGGCTTTTGATAATTATGTGGTAATTGATCTAAAGAAATAATTAATGATCTTCGAGGATGGAGAGATCTGAGTCACTCAACCGCTTGACCCCTACCAAGGACCGAGGTATATCGAGACTGTAGATAACCGAGAAGATGCTCAACTCTTGGACCATCTCTATCAAATGACAGTCGGAAGAAGGGAAGACTACATCAACCCGACAGTAGAAGGCTCGGTAAGCTGGAGGAGTATTCAAAGCTTGGAACTAGGACCAGAGCTGGCATGGGACGATTGGCAGCAAGGGGGCTACGAGACGAACATAAGGAGATGTTCCAGTGTAGCAAGAGTCAATTGGATTGGAGCTAAACTCCAAGGATACCCAATATTTTCAGACATGAATGTTGTAAGTGTTTTTATAGCCAATGTAGAAACTAAGGTGCCAGAAGACCAGAGTATACCCTTGATGGACATAGCATTGTATTCCACAGCTGCAAAATGGTGGAGTAACCA
The DNA here is from genome assembly GCA_034641835.2 of Pinus albicaulis. Classification (NCBI taxonomy): domain Eukaryota; kingdom Viridiplantae; phylum Streptophyta; class Pinopsida; order Pinales; family Pinaceae; genus Pinus; species Pinus albicaulis. The sequence continues at coordinate 1,272,395,874 of CM076583.1, read as the reverse complement.
TCGCGACTCGCTAACGCGATGGGATGAGGTGGCGGCAGCAATGAAAGCCAGATTTCAAGAAGAAAAGGATCCCAGGTGGAGAGGTCGGTATCAAGGGGATGCAAGTCCCATAACCCATCTGAAGGAATGTGAAGCAAGATGGTGGGATGATGCATACCCCAAGGAACTGTGGATCCACAAATTCATCCACTCCGTGGATGTGATCCCAAAATCCTGGTACTTAACGGAAGAAAAGAGAAGGGGGATCCAAGATTGGCAAGTGGTTGCGGAGAAATTCATAAAGTGTTTCACCTTTGAAGGACAAACAGAGCAAATTACATAAGCCCTGCAAGCTATCAAGCAGGTACTATTCTTTCCTGACAACCTACAGATGGACGAGTAGTCCCCATGGTACCAGGGTATCAAGCAAAATGTGGTGTGCCAGAAGATTAATAGTGAGATGGATGATGACAACCTGAATGACCTCAGACATCTGTATTTCGAAGAGATGGAGGGGGAGAGGGACATTAAGGAGGAACCCACTACAGAAGGTATCCACCTCCTGCTGCTCAAAACTAAAATGGTCAACATTGGGACAGAGGACAAACCCAAGCTGGCGACCATAGGAGACTCCTAGGACGAGTAGACAACAAAATCGATATTCAGTTTAATTGAGGAGTATGAAGACTTGTTTCCGACATCTGTAGTAGATCTCGAAGGCATAAAAGGAGATATGGGAGAAATGAGAATAATACTGAAGCCTGATGCTAAGCTCGTCAAACATAGGCCATATCGACTAAACCCCAGGGTGAAGGAAAAAGTGAAAGCAGAAATCGACAAAATGCTGAAAGTCGGGCTCATTTTACCAGTAGAAGAGGTAGAGTGCGTAAGCCCCATTGCTATACAAAGAAACAAGGAAAATTCAGAAATACAGGTCTTCTTGGATTACCGAAGCCTCAACGATGCCTATGTCCATGACCCGTTCCCTACCCCATTCAGTGATGAAGTGCTCGATAACGTTGCAGGGAATGAATCATACTCATTCACAGACATCTTTTCAGGTTATCATCAGGTGAGAATATCAGAAGAAGACAAGGCAAAAACAACCTTCACTACCGAATGGGGCTCTTTCGTATACAACGTGATGCCATTCGGACTGAAGAACGCACCCGCAGTCTTCTCTCGAATTGTGATAATGGCGTTCCGAGAATACATTCACAAATTCTTGGAAGTCTATATGGATGACTAGACTGTGTATATCTTGCTGAAAGATCATGTGAGCCTACTAAGAGTAATTTTCGATAGGTGTAGAAAACTACAGATCTCACTGAATCTGAAGAAATGCATATTTTTCATGCCATTCGGGACATTGCCAGGCCATGTGGTATGTAAGCAAGGTGTCTATGTAGATCCAGCTAAAGTTGCGGTGATTGTCAATATGGAGGCTCCGGAGACCGTCAAATAGATGCGATCACTGTTGGGACATACAGGTTATTATCGGCATTTCATCTGCAATTATGCCAAAATCATAGTGCCCTTGGAGAAACTGTTGAAGAAATCAGAGAAATTTCACTGGATGAAAAGTTGCAAGGAGGCACTGGACGTGTTGAAAGAAAAGTTGGCAAGTGCACCGATACTAGTTCACCCAAATTGGGATAAATAGTTCCACGTACACATTGATGCATCTGGCATTGCACTTGGTGCAGTTCTAGCTCAGCCGGGGGACACCTCAGTTGATCATCCAGTGTACTTTGACAGCTGCAAGTTGTCGACAGTAGAGCGCAACTACACAACGAGAGAGCGGGAAGCACTGGCAATGGTGTACTCGCTCCAGAAGTTCCACCACTACCTATTGGGGGGTAAGTTCAAATTCTTCACGGATCATTTTGCATTAAAATATATGGTAAACAAACTAGTCTTAGAAGGAAGGATTTGCCGATGGCTCCTACTTTTCCAAGAATTCACATCCGAGGTAATTGTAAAGCCTGGAAGGATCAATGTAGGGCCTGATCACTTATCCCGTCTAGGGAACGGTGAGAGTGGAGGTTCTCTAGATGATAAACTACCTAACGTTGATATTTTCATGGTAGAAGCCATCCTAGACTACCTGAATGAAATCACAACTTACCTCACTACGGGACAGTGTCTGCAGGAGTATACTCCAACACAAAAGAAACATCTGGTAGTTTGAGCAGCGGAATATCAGCTGATCGCAGGGCAGCTATACAAGATGGGGTTGGACCAAATTCTCTGGAGATGTGTTCTGGATCACGAGTGGGAAGCCATCTTATGGGAGAGCCACAGTGGGGTTGCGGGAGGGCATGTAGGAGCAATACCAACAGCACGTAAAGTACTACAAGCAGGTCTCTGGTGGACAACAATTCACAAGGACAGCAAAGAGTACGTTCAGAAATGTGATGTATGTCAGTGAACCGAACGACCCTCCCACAGGGATGAGCTACCACTCCATCCAGTCAGAGCACTCCAACTATTCGAGAAATGGGCAGTATATTTTGTGGGACCTATTACACCACCCGCCAGAAATTCAAAGGCATGGTACATCATTACTGCCACCGACTATTTGACCCTATGGGCAGAAGCTGCGCCAGTAAGGAACTGTACCACAGACACTGCTGCTCGATTTATTTTTGAAAACATAATCAGCCGATTTGGGTGCCACAAAAGCCTAACCAATGACCAGGGTACACATTTCATTAATGAGACAATTAATTCTCTCCTACAGCAATTCTTGATCCAACACCATAAGAGTATCTCGTACCACCCATAGGCGAATGGCACAGTGGAGGTGTTTAACAAAATACTAGAGAAAGGGCTGACAAAAATCTGCAGCACGGAACGAGATGACTGGGACGAACAGATACCAGCAACCTTGTGGGCGTACTACACAATGGTAAAATTCCTGCATAACCAGACACCGTTCTAGCTGGTCTATGTCCGTGAAGCAGTCGTCCCAGCGGAATTCGCAGTACCAAGTCTTCTAATTGCCACCTCATTACAGCTATCTGACAAGGAATCTTTGAAGGAGCGGCTACACAAACTACAGGAGCTTGAGGAAGAACGGTTTCTTGCAGAATTTTATCAGACAGTAGAGAAGGCAAGGCAGAAAGCCTGGCATGATCGACACATCAAACACAAGACATTCCAAGTTGGAGGCAAAGTCCTACTGTATGACAGAAAGTTCCAGAAATTCCTAGGGAAATTACAAATGCATTGGTTGGGACCATTTTATGTCATGGAGATAAAATCTTCAGGCACAGTCCGCTTAGCACAGTTAGACGGACAAATTTTACAGGGATGGGTTAATGGCGCACGCCTGAAACCCTACCACGAGTAAGTTGTTCATTTACATTTCAATAACTCTCGCACCTGAGAGGATTCTATAGGGTAGATTAGGGTCAATAAGTCTCTCGCACCGGAGATGACATAGATAGGTTTACTTTACTACAATACACAGTAGCTCATTTGCGGAGACTGCAACGCCACAATTAGTGGTCAAGGGGGGGTAGTGTCTAGCGTGGCATCCAACGTGATGACCACGTCAGGTAAAAAGTGTGTTGAACATCAATCCACCATCATTTAGCATAGTACTGGTATCAATCCGTAGGATCGCCAAGATTTAGAAATAATGGCCATAATTAGAACTATCCACCCCGTAATAAATTTCCCATAATTAGACATCACCCCCAGCCGTTGCGTCTTCCCACAGCCCAAGACCATAGTCAGCAAGTGTCAGAACCCACCTCAGCAGCTAACGGATCACACAATCGTAACCGCAGGAGAAGCCAGTGAACCATTAATTAGTTATGGGGTCTCATCAACCTCACCCGTGCCAGTTACTGACATAAATTGCAGGAAGAAAAGCGCGAGAATGCCAGAGAAATCCGAGTTAGAGTTAGAAATTTCCAAAGGAGCAAAGGACGTTGGAGTAGAATCAGAGTAGAGAAGTTGTCCAGAAGAAGAAAGCCAAGAGAAAGGGCCGAAAACTATTTTGTAGGTGTATCAACGATGAGAAAATATGACAAAAGCAAGTCCAGCAGTAGTAGAACAGGATCTAAACAGTAGGATTCAAAAAATGGAGTCCCTCTTTGGGAAGTATGATAGCGCAGCTCTAATTGACGCAAACCTCACAGACTCCTTTGAGTTCCCGGCGCTCAAGAGACAAGTTTACATTGAGAACTATACCACAAAATCAGGACGACCGGTAGCAAAAGTCTCGCCTAAGTATCGAGGTATCCAGCAGTCCTCAATATTTAATTTGAGGGACTTGCCAATTTTTGGGACGACAAGCGCTGCCATGCAGTGTACCAAATTCTTGCTGAGTAAAATTCAGAACAGCTCGTTATGGTTGGGGAAGGAGATTCCAATCCACGCCGAGGACATTCATAGGCTGACAGGGCTCTCACAGGAAGGCAAGGATGTCTCCTCAGCATTCCAGACCATCTCCAAAAGAGCAAAGAAGTCGGGGGATACAGATTATTATGCAAAGTATGGCACCCACGGGGGAGGAAAGGGGGCAAAAATTGAGCTCATGAACAAGCCAGAAATTAGGTTTGCATGCTACCTCATTGCCAGCAAGACAATAAGACATTACACTAAGGGGGAGTGTACCTTGGACACCATTTCATTCGCGAAGCACTGCGTCCAAGGGACCAGGCTGAACTGGTGCTCCTTCCTGCTGAAGGAGCTATTCGAGGCATGTGAAGACAATTACAAGAGGGCCATGGGATTTATCTATGGATACTTCATAGTAGCATTGGAAATGTGGAAGTGGACGTCCCCCCCATCAGGGTGCAAGTAGAGATAGAGAAGGGTCAGTTGCTGGCAATGAAATTCACATCATGGAAGGTGTCAGGAGACCCCAGCACCAAGGAGGTAAACGCAGAAGCCTTCCGGAGTTGGTATGGCTTAATGGTTGATGTGGTGATGAACCAGCAGAGGATCCCCAGAAACCTACTAGATGGATACAGTGAGAAAGTCTAGTTTGGGGTCACCCACAAGCACACGTTCCTCAGACCCAATTGTGTGCCAGAGGCAACCTTCCAGATGAGGCCATTTAAATTCCAAATCGACGAAGCGGCTTTCCATACCGAATCTTGTTTATGGCCAGGGGTCGCGATGGAGGTCAGAAACGGGGTGTACACATACCTCTTTGACAGGATGCTACCACAACAGTTGCTAGGAGAAACGACGATGGAGGCAGCAAGCCGAGTGTCAAACCTGCAGCTCCTACCAATCATTCAGCAACTAAATACAAATGTACGAAGCTTTAGCGAAGTAATGCAAGTGATATCAAGTAGTGCCAAGCCATTCCTGGTGTTTTCAGAATTTGAAGTTTCTCAATCGACCCCACTTCCAAACATGACCTCCATCCCCACACCCCTTCCAAACATATTGTTTAGTTCACCAAGCCCAGCAGCCACATTGCTGGCAGGAAAGAGTGGGTCCGCGAAATCCACAGTGGCACCCAAGGCCAAGAGGGCCAAAATTCTAGAATCAAGTCTAGTAGTGGACCTCACAGGGGAGGATCCACCCTAGCAGCTGAGCATAGGGGTATTAATCCAGGAAGAAACAATCACTGAGATAGGGGAAGCAAGCAGGTTGCCACTCCACCAGCCCATTAACCCCTTCGATTTCCTAAACATCCGTATCTCACCACCTCGTATCGACCCACTACCACCTATCACTTCATCCGCCCCATCCACCTCATCCGCCTCCATATCCCATCCAGTAATCCAGAAACTAATCAATGGGGACCACGGGGCAGAGGTTGACTCGGGTACCGAAGTGGTACCTCTAGCCAACCCTGCCGTGGAATCCCAGGCCACTTTTACCAACCTAATCACACAGATGGAAAAAATAGTCACAGACATAGCTGGGCTGCTCCCTGAGGCCACTCTACTCCAGAAGCCCACCCAAGTAGATCAAGGGGAGCAGCCAGACCTGAACATGGCAGACTCTGCACCCCATCAAACGCCGCCATAGTCACCTCAAGGGAAATCTACAAGATCAGTTACCAGTGGGCAACCACTTCAGTAGCGGCAACCAGATCAAGGTACTTCGGGGGATGAGAGCATGGAAATGTGGTGAACAACGCAGCTGTACCACTTCATCCAGAGAGAAGCACTGTAGGCAGAAAGGCTCCACTCTGAACTACAACAGAAATGTGAGCAACAGCAGAAACAGATCATCACGCTTACTGAACAACACGAACAACTTACAATGGAAAACGAGCAACTACAGAACTAGATGGACAGAGTGGGCAGAGTTTTCAGAGAAGTGTGGTCTACAATGACAGCCCACTACAGTCAGACCCCAGCAGATGTGCAAGAGATGGCGGTATTCAAGCAAGAAATCCACCTCCAAGTGGCATATTCCAACCTCCACCAGGAGAATACAGAGCTCAAGGCGGCATTGGCAGCACGACTGGCGCTACCCGACCCAGCAGCAGTGTACACGGTACAAATTTCAGAGAGACAGGGCCAGGCGACAAAGATGCAAGAAGTCCTTAGTACTGCAGCCAGAGATGCCTATGACCTCCTGAAAGGTCTACAGGAATTCTCAACGGCCCTCACCATGAAGACGCAGTCGATTTCAGCCCAGTTGCAACAAATCTCCAAAGAGATACAAGACACCACGGACCCCTTGAAGCTGGACCAATTGTATGCCCAAGCAGATGTCTTAGAGGTCCAAATTCAGCAAGTAAAGGAGATGCCGACAGCCACCAAGCAAGCAATTTGAGAGCTTTGCCAGCCCATACAGATCAGTGCCCGAATGATGCAATAGTTGGCTTCTGAGGCCGGGAACCAAGTTAACATAGTATTCAGCACTGTAATGGAAAATGTCGGGGAAAAAGTTGTTACCAAGATCACGATGGAGACGGATGCATTATTGCAAGGGTGGCAACAGGCTGTCTCCACTTTCCAAGAGCTTAAGGCTTTAGCTCTGAACAAGGTCCCGGAGTTGAGGCCCTTGTTTAGACATCAAGGAGAAGGTGCGCAGCTGGAACAGGGCACAGGGTCAGGCGGGCCCATGGAGGTAGAGATGGTTCAGGATAGTTGACTCGGGATGAGTCAAAATGATGTGGTCGGGGCCTGTTGGGGCCCTTCTTTTTGAAGATCAGCAGATTATGAACGATGGCAAGCACGTGGCGAGATGAAACCTCGGTAGACAGGGAGTTTTCAATGTTGCGGAAAGGCATAAGACAGGTGTCGCGGAAGTTGGAGGATCAAGCATAGATAGTGGAAGGGCACAGAAGGAAATAGGTAGTGAACTCCCAGTGGACGGAGAGTAATGAAACATAGCTGAGAAAGAAACAGGGAAGAACGGTCAGTCACGCAAGCGGGAGAATAAATAAGAAACCAACAAACGGAGAAGGGGTTGGTTGGGACAGATGGGATAAGCATTAGGGAGCCACAGGAGAGCTCCATCGGGTTGCACTGCTCTCCTCTCTTCCAAATCATTGCAGTTTCTCTCTGTCCCTCAGGACGCATTGTATTTTGTTATGTTCTATGCTCTTCTGTAACAGAGTTGTGCAATGATTTGCCTTTGTCGGCTGCTGACTAATATATCAAATATGGTTGTGGTGTTATATGATGTCGAATGTGAATGAATTTTGTTCATAGATATATTTTAAAATTTTGTTGATCGACTGGTTTAGCCATTTCTCTAAGCATATCTGTTGCATATCGCTCTGTCACTGATGTTTAATTCCATAGCTTAGCTTTGGTTCACCCACTTGAATTTTGGGGAATTGATACCGATCTACTCTTAATCACAGTAGGGTCACGACACACCTCAGGTGAGACTCTCTGCCCTTCGGAGCAAAGTGAAAATGTCGGCGTGAGACTAGACTACGGCGGAAAACCTTGTTGGCCCTCAGTCTGAACCCGAGTCTTCTCTGCGAGACCTTTTTTCTTGCCAACAGTGTGCATACTTGGTAAGTCTATCAATTACCACCATGATGACACTCCTTCCTTCGGACTTCGGTAAACCTGTGATAAAATCCATTGAAATCTCCTCCCAATGTTGACTTGGAATGGATAAAGGTTGTAGAAGACCTGGGGTCTTAATTGTCTCAAATTTATTTTGCTGGAAAACCAAACATTCTGCCACAAATTTTTGAATATCAGATTTAAGGCCATCCCAAAAAAATTCTTTCTTCACCCTGTGGTAAGTTTTTAAAAATCCCGAGTGTCCTCCTAAAGGAGAAGTGTGCAATTCCAAAAGAATCTTTTTTTTTAGTTGGGAATTCTTGCAAATATATAAGTGATCTTTGTACCATAAGGAATCATTTTTCCAACTAAATTTATCAGATGTAGTAGGATGTTGCTGCAACTTTTGAATGAGTGTCCACACTTCTTCATCCTTCTTCCATTCATCCCTTGCTTCGTTTAAACAATCTGGTTGGATAATAGAAATGGCACAAAGCAATGCTTCCACCTCTTCATCCTTTCTTGAGAGTGCATCTGTAACAACATTTAACTTCCCTATTTTGTTAATGATTTCAAAGTCATAGCCCAACATCTTTGTGACCCATTTTTTCTCCTCTTCTAAAGATAGTCTTTGTTCCAAAAAGTGTTTAAGACTATCATGATCAGTTTTTACCTTAAAGTGTCTTCCCATTAGGTAAGGTCTCCATTTATTTAGTGCATGTAGTATTGCCAACATTTCTTCTCATAAATATCCTTTTGTAAATACTTTCCTATGATTTAATGACTTTCAAAAGCAATGGCTATTCCTTCTTGCATTAAAACAACACCAATTCCATTTCCTGAGGCATAACATTCCACAATAAATGTTTTTGTGAAGTCTGGTGTAGCTAAGATTGGTGCTAGGCACATTGCCTCTTTAAGATGTTTAAAGGCCTTAGTTGCTTCAGGAGTCCATGAAAATGCATTTTTCTTCAATAATGTTGTTAGAGGTGCTGCTATTGTCCCATAATTCTTAACAAACTTGCGATAATACCCTGTTAACCTGAGAAATCCATGCAACTGCTTTATGGTTGTCGGGACTTTCCATTCCTTAATGGATTTAATTTTTTTAGGGTCTACCTTAACTCCCTCGTAAGATACAATATGACCCAGATATTCTACCTCTTGTAATCCAAAGAAACATTTGGATGATTTTTCATATAATTGTTTCTCCTCCAACAGTTTGAGCACCCTATCAACATGTTGAACATGATCCTTCCAAGACCTGTTGTAGATTAGTATATCATCAAAAAATACTAGCACAAATTTTCTAAGGAAGGGTTTGAAAATGGAATTCATCAACCCTTGAAATGTATAAGATGCATTGGTAAGGCTAAAAGGCATGACCAAAAATTCATAATGACCCTCATGAGTTTGAAATGTTTTTTTCAGAATATCTTCAGTCTTCATTCTAATTTGATGATATCCTGAATGAAGATCCAAATTGGTAAAATAAATTGCTCCATGTAATTCATCCAATAATTAATCAATCACAAGAATGGGAAATTTATCTTTAAAAGTGAACTTATTGAGCTCCCTATAATCTGGACACATGCGCCATGATCCATCCTTCTTGTGCACTAATAATACTGGAGCAGAGAAAAAAAATTGACTCGGTTGAATTATAACAACCTCTAACATTTTTGCAATCATACGTTGAATTTACTCTTTTGGACATAAGGATATTTGTAAGGACAAATATTTGGAGGAACACTTCCTGGAATCAAATGAATAGCATGATCATCCTCATGAATAGGTGGGAGTCCTTTGGGAGTATCAAACACCTTGGAATGATTGTCCAAGACTTTTTGGAGATCTGGAGAAATAGATTATTTTGATGATGGAACTTCTAGTGAGAATAATTGTGCAATTACGCCTCTTTGTTCTTTCTTCAGAAGCTTGGTCATGACATTAGAGATTAATATCTTTCCTGACTTCCCTACGATACCCCGTAATTCGATTTCCTTTCCTTTCGAAAAAAATTTCAAGAAAAGTTCTTGAAAATTAAAAGCTACCGTCCCCAAATATTGTAACCATTGTACTCCTAGTACAACATCAACACCTCCCATTGGGATGGAAAGCATTGGACTATTCAATAGATATTCCCCCATGGCTAGCTTGATATTATGGCATTTTCCAAAGAAATTTATAGTTCCTCCATTTTCAACCATCACTTGACATCTCCTCGGGTGCCGGGTATAGGAAACAATTTACCCTTGGCTACCTTACAATGAATAAAATTATGGGTACTACCCGAATCAATCAACACTATTACCTTTTTCTTCTTGATATGTCCTTCTATATTGAGAGTTTGAGGAGTGGTAATTCCTGCTAATGCATTACATGATATGGTCGGACTCATTTCTTCTTCTTCTAGGGTTGCTTCTCATCATGAGTTTCCTCTACTATCTTTTCACCATTAGGAATAATTTCTTGTATCAACTTTGACAAACTTTCCATGTCTTCCTTCAAACCTTTCATTTTTTCTTCCATACCATTCTTCAAACCATCAATCGTAGCTTCCATGCCTTTCATCAAACCATCCATCTTAGCTTCCATGCTTTTCTTCAAAATATCCATTTCATTTTTTGTTGCTCTTTGCAAGAGCGAAATTTGGTGTACTTGCTCTTGTAATTTTGATAGATCATGTTGCAATTTTTCATCTTAATGAGTTAATCTGAGGGCTTAGTGGGTGTTGAATTATTTTTAGGAGGAATTTTAGAACCCAATACTGATATATATGCTCAATAAGCCAATAGAATGACTTAAAACTGATTTTTCAAACAAGACTTATGCAATTTGAAAAACAAAATACACACCTTTTTCTTGATTTTGAGGAGCTCGATATTGAAACTGAATTATCTCTATGATTTCAAATCTTAAATATTTGAAATTCGGCCCTGAAGTATCCCTCTAAATCTTCTTTCGAATGCCACAGGTCTGACCTGATTTGGATTCTTGAAGACAAAGTTATGCTCAATATCCTACAATGACCTAATTATGGACTAGTTCAGTAGATAAAACTTCTATGACTTGCCACGTGTCACTGTTTCCTTATTCATCTCTGAAATTGATACAGAAGAAACTACAGTATGTGTACTTGCAGTAACCTTTTACATAAATCTAATCCAATGCTTAGAGAGAGAGTTATAACAAGTTTCCCACAGTCACCTCTTTGAGATGAAATTCGGGAGCCTGAAAACTCTGTAACTTCCACAGACCATATCTCCAAAAATATTGCGAATAAAGATCTGAAATTTTTCCATGGAGTTCCATAGAATATGGGCTTAGATCTATGAAAATTTTAGCTTCTGAACCCTCTTAGAAAAAAATTTATAGTGAAAATTCCACGATGACCTGTTTAGGTTAAATTCAGGAGCCTGCAAAAATCCCTAACTTACACAGATCATATCTCTGAAAATGTTGCGAACCAAGATCTAAAATTTTTCCATGACGTTCCTCAGGATTTCATCTTCACTCTATAAAAATTTTAGCTTCTGAAAATTTGTAAAAAAAAATTTATAGTGAAAATTCCATGATGCCCTGTTTGGAGCAATGAAACCCTCGAATCCAAAGCTCTGATACCAAATGTTATGAAACCAGCTCCAAAAATAGAAGAAAAGAGAGATCAACGCCTTATAAATAAGCAACTTCGAGGGGGAAACCTCTAATACATTACATAAATGAACAATTCTTGGATGATACAAATGAAAAAACCTCCTTTCTATATATAGGAGTCCATGGGGCCATAATGTAATCCTAGCCAACCTAATAATAATAATGTAAGGGCACAATAATAACAATATGGGGGTTACAAGGGTACAAAAATAACAATAAGGGGGTTACACTAACAACAATAAGGGACTATACTAGTAATAAAGGACCTAACACGAACCCCTTGACTATAATATTATACTTGGAAGGCCATGGTTATATGCTATGATTGCAATTGTTTCTACATATTTCAGAATGATTTCCTTTCGATATAAAGGTACTATCATAGTCATTAATCAGCTATCCTTCTTTGCCTCTGCTTCACAGGTAACTAGAAATGTTCCGTTCGTTCATGCACCCCAACTAGCACTTCAAAAAATTGGTGTAGGACTCTTAAAGGATTCCACTCTCATGGGAACCTTTGCATTACCGCCACTTGCGACGTCGATAGAAATTGCAAGTATAGAGACCAACTACAGGATCTCTTCCACTCCATCTGGCTTTAGGGAGAGTACGCGTGATTCTGAAATTGTTATGTTGGATGAGTTTTTGTCACCCAGCCCTGTTGAGCTAGCATACAATTAATCTATCTGGCTTGGGAGACAAATCCGAAATCAGCATCGTTGGTTGTTTGGGCTGATTGTTCCTTAGATTTTGTACTCCATCTGATCCTTTTCCATCAATTTTCTTGACAGATGAGAATATTTTGGAAGCCATGATGTTGGAAGGAGAACCATGGGAAGATTATCATCACTGTTCCCATCTTCCTGATTATGAAGAAAATTATCTTAGTGAACTATATCACCCTTCAATAAAAAATTTCTTTTCGAATTATTTACCTATTAATGCAATTGATTTCTAGAAAAATCTATCAAATATTGAAGAAACCATTTCTATCGATATTTCAACCAAACCTGGCATTGTAGAAAATATTCATGTCAGTGTATCTTGTTCTCCATCAGAACTCGAATCATATCGCTCTCTATTTTGTGAATTTCGTGATGTATTTTCTTGGTCTTACGAGGAAATTCCAGGCATAGATACTAGTATTGTTGAACACACTATTAATATATATCCTGATGTCAAGCTGGTGTGTCAATGGCTTCGTCCTGTTCATCCAAAGAAAGTCATTTCCATCAAAACATAAGTTGAAAATTTTTTGCATGCTGATTTCATTTACCCTGTTCTGCTAGCTGAGTGGGTTTCCAATATCATTCCTGTCATGAAAAAACAAGGAACTGTTAGAGTGTGCATCGATTATTGGGACATCAACATTGCTTGTCCAAAAGACAACTATCCTACTCCCTTTATCGACCAGATTATTGATGATTGTGCTAGATGTGAAATATTTTCGTTCATGGATAGATCTTCCGGCTACAACCAAATCAATATCTACCCAAAGGATCAATATAAAACAACATTCATCTATCCCTGGGGCACATTTGATTATAGGAAACTACCATTTTGTTTAAAGAAAGCCGGGGAAACTTTTTAGAGAGAAATGGATTATGCTTTCAATGACATCAAGCACATTGTTCAACCTTATCTAGATTATTTACCCACGCATTCACAAAATTGGACTGATCACTTGATGCATTTGAGAGCCATTTTCTTTCACTTCCAACACTACAAAATATGCCTCAATCCACATAAATGTGTGTTTTGTGTTGTTTATGGTCATTTTCTTTGATTCGTAGTCTCAAAAGAAGGAATTCGAATTGACCCATTGAAGGTTCATGCCATTCTTGATTTTCCTGCACCATCAAATTTACTTCAGATACAAAAACTTCAAGAAAATGCTAACTTCCTAAGAAGGTTCATTCCAAACTATGCCGAAATGGCTAAAGGATTTACTCGACTCTTGAAAAATGGGGTTCCCTTCCATTGGGACCAAGTTGCGCAAGCTTCTTTTGATGCTGTCAAGGATACTCTTGTCTTAGTGTCATTAATGTATCCCCCTAATTATCAAAATGATTATTTCCTATATATCCTCGCAGCTGAAATGACCATTGCTATGGTTTTGGTCCAAGTAGAAAATGGAATTGAACATCCTATCTATTATTTGAGTCATAATCTCAATGATACGGAAGTTAAGTATGTGTACATAGAAAATCTTGCCTTGGCAGCTGTTCAAGTTGTCCAAAGATTTCACCACTATATCTTGCTCTGAAATACCACTGTTATTTCGGATTGCAACCCCATGACTTATATCTTATCACGTCAATTTCTGGGGGGAAATATTCAAAATGGATTTTCATTTTGCAGGAATTTGATTTGCAATTCATCAAATACAAGTCAAATAAGTCTTTAGTTTTGGCTAAGCTTCTCTGTGACCTTCCCACTGATAGCACTGCAACTACGTCATAACCATCAATTCCTGACAAGTCTCTGTTTCTGATCAGATCACTAGATCCTTGGTATGGATATTTCATCATTTATCTCAAAACCAAAACTTTTCGGCCTGATACCTCTTGCTCTAAACAATGACGTATTCGATACCAAGCCAAAGATCATCTGATCATCGACAACACACTTTATCGTCGTGGTGGCGATACTATTTTAAGAAGGTGCCTCAGTCATGAGGAGGCCGAAAAGGTTTTAAATTATTTTCATGCTGGTTGTGGTGGACATTTATCTGGATACGCTACTGCGTAGAAGATACTCCGTGCCGGTTACTTTTGGCCTACAATATTTCACGACTGCATCATCGCGGTCAGAAGTTGTCATGCATGCCAAATTTTTTATCGTAAAATCTGCAATCTGCCAGCGCCAATGCATCCTGCTATCTCTGTGGGACCATTTTTGAAATGGGGTATTGACTTCATGACCTTTAACCCTCGTTCTTCTAGGGGGCATGTGAAATACCGTCATTAAAAATTGCAATCAACTTGTTACCCGACACCTCAGAAGAAGAAGCACGTCTTTTTAACCTCATCCATCTTGATGAAACATGTCATGAAGCCAAATTGGCTAACGAAGCACATAAAAGATGTATAAAGGCGCAATCCGACAAAAATTTCAAGCCTCACATTTTTTCAGAGGGCAACTTGGTCCTACTTTATGATCAAGAAGCTTATGTAATAGGTACAGGAAAATTTGAGCCATTATGGCATGGCCCCTATATTTTCAAAAGAGTTCTTGCTAAATGTGCCTATGAGTTAGTTGATTACAATGGAATTCCATTGGCGCAACCCAAAAATGGGTTGTATCTGAAATGTTACTATGCTTAATCATGAGCATAGTAATTTTTTGTATTATATTGTATATATATATATATATATATATATATATATATATATATATATATGTTGTTGATTTGCATTCACTATCTTAGTTTGTTTTTAGAGTTTTCTTGACATTAGTAATCCACTTTACATTTCATCGCAAATTTATGAATCTTCAAAACCATTTGTTGGATATGTTGATGGTGCTAGTCATAGTACGCAGAATCTATCCTCTGTAGTGTGAGCCATTTTCGCTCTGAATGGCAAGTTAGTGAGTTTTCAAGGGATTTTAATCGGACGTAGATCAAAGAACAATATCATTGAGTATAGTGCGGTGATATAACTTCTCTCTGATTCCATTTCATTTGGTATTAATCTCATCATCATAAGGTTAGACTCACAACTTGTGGTATTACAACTTACTAGTGTTTATACTGTTAGAAATCCAACACTGCATCGATTTTTCCTAAGAGTTTGAATTTTGGAAAGACACTTTGATTTTAATCAATATCAACATATTTCTAGAAATTTGAACACATTGACTGATTCTTTAGCTAATCAAGTTTTAGACAGACATTTGCAACATATGTAAAGAAAACATTCATGTCATTGAATAGGATTGCACAATAAACATAGGAAAACACTGAAATCAAATAGATATATAATTATAGGTTTTTACAAAAGTTTGTGCCCAAGACATATTGCTCATTTGACCTCAAAATGTATGCAAAATTTCAAAAGTAAGCTAGTGGTGATTGTGGTAACATGCTATAGATCTAGCTATCCTACATAGTAACAACATCCAATAGTTAGGAACACCTATAGTGTGACGCTGCAGTCGCATGGGTAACTCTTCGATCCGGAAATCTGGAATCGCGAAGGTCAGCCCCTCTATGTGCTGTCGAAGCTCAGCCAGAGTCTCAACCATATTAAGGTCCTGAAGGACTACTCTCCTGGTAGCCCTCTCTGCTGGCTCATCTCCTACACGCTCTGGTTCCTCCACTAGTTGAACTCGACCAACATCTACATTGCATCAGACGTTTAGTTTAGTCTTGGGAAAAAATAAAAAATACAAAAACATTGTATAAACCTTAGAAAAATAAAAAAACATGGTCAAAACATTCTTACCTATTGCACCCCACTGAGAAAATTATTGTAAAGCTAAATCTGGATCTCCTCGGAAATCAATGCCTGCGTATGCATACTCATCGATGGCGACAATCTGTCACTGGAACTAGGTGAAGAAAGCAGTCGAGAACACAATGGTCGATTGGCCTGCATGCCTACCCATTAGTTCTACCCATTTCTGCATCCTCGGATCTCTAGGATTAGACCCATCCAGTGTCACATGCTGTGGCTGCATCAATGGAATCTGTTCTAAGGAAAATGATATGAGGATCGAACCATAACTAAAGATCTTATTCCTTCCTCCCTTTTCTTTATTTAGTTTTTCTTTTATCTGAGAAAGTAAATCTTCAAACTAGTTGAAGACTGTTGGCTCGATACACTCTAGCACGTACTGCATACACAATCTATTCGCTACATGTAGTGTAACGGTGCCAACAAGTTTTGTGATCGTGAAAAGGATGGTTCTCAAAGGAAAATATCTAACATCCCGAATTTTTATCGTTCCTTCTTTGCTAGCTCTACCCCTGCATAATAATGTTTCAAAACATAATCTCTCACAGTCTCTCCTCCAACAATAGACCCTGAGAGTGAAATAGGCAAACCTCTCCTCGACAAACATGTGAGAAAGTATACATCCTCTACTGTTATGGGAACCACTTGGTTCTTAATATGAGATGCCTCGATAGATGGATCCCATGCTCGAACTAATAACTCCAAGAGTTATATTTGTTGCCTCATCCCTGACAACCAGAAGTACTTTAACAGTCCACAATCCCTTAGGGCTCTTACTATGCCCAGATCATTTAGGGCAATCATATCTTGTTCTTCATTCTCTCTTTCCCTCCATGTAATCGTCATTGTAATCTGATGAAAACTTGAAATATAACCATAAGAACCATTAGATTCCATTCAATGCAAAATATTGGGCAAATTTTAGGCATGATGCAAAAATAAAAAATGAATATTGTGCCCAACACAAGCCTGGACAAGATACAATGCATTGTATATGTAGCTAGCCTTCATTTTAGCTGCTATGTAATGCACCTTTCGATGTCGAAGGCTGCGTTGCCCTCTTTTGGAGCAAAATTTATCCTAGGGCCCCCAAAACCCTAAAAAATTACAGTGTAAGGAAATGAAATTATTACTGAAGGAAAGAGAGGGTTCATGGCACTAACCTGGATCACACGGTAATGAAATCCGTCCACAGAAATGATCACAATCAATAGCTGAAGTTCGAAGGTAAAATCAGGTTCAAAGCTCCAAAATTCAAATGGTAACTATGGAATGGTAAAAATGAATATTAAAACTCTTTTTAATAGTCATTTAATTGTTTTCAAATCATATTTATTGCTATGACTATGGTTTTATTATGTTTTTATCATGAAATAGGTTTTTTTAATCCTTTTGATGTTGTTCTAAATAGGTATTACAACTGATGAACAAATTAGTCATGTAGATTTATTTCAAGAATGATTTTACAACAAAGAATACTTTTTCTCCTTATTTTTCAAGCTTTATTAGAAATGGAAAATGATTTGAAGCGCACTTTTATCTCTTTTTTGAGCTTTGATAACAGCGAAAAAGGAGCCCCTAGAGTATTCTTTCGGCTCTTTTCAGACTCCGATAATGTGAAAATATTGTTGAGCGCTTGCCTTTTCGAGCTCGTAAAAGTAAATGAATTGATATCTACTAAGTATTAGTTTAACCCTTTTCCGAATTGAGATAAATTATTTAGGCATGTCTGTATTGGGCAACATTCCAATGTAGATGACTTTCTGAATTATGTACATGTTATTAGAAATTGTATGTGCTGAGCATGGGAATGACTTCCCTCAGCAATTTATGATCAAGAGGATATATCATGATGTAATGTATTGTAAGATTGATGCAGGTCACCACTTCGCTTCATCTCCAGCCCATCAAAGTATAAATAATGTCAATCAAAATATTGTTAGTATTATTCTGACTTCATGCTTTAGGGGGCAATTGTTATAGGTAAATTTTGGCACCATTCCCAATGACTTGGTTAACTGGACATCATCTCCAGAACCAATGAAGAGGGTCTATCATCCCCTATCATTTTAGTTGCTACATGCCCTAAGACAAAGAACAAGACAAATCATTCATGACTTTCATTGCAAAGGTTTCCAAGATTTGAATTTTATAATATATCATATGAGAGCTCACCAACACTGCCTCTAAAGGGACTAAGTGTGTTTCATATGCAAGTAACCCCACTCAAGGGTGATTTGCAAAGTACTTCTTGACACTCGTGGGTGCATTGGTCACATTGGGAGCGAAATCCTCATTGTTCCGGAATCTCCACTTGGCCAGTGCCTTCTAGAAGAGTTCACATGTGTCAAACTTCGAATCCATGTGTCCATTTGATACCTCTGAGACTAGGAACATGTCTTGCCTATTATTAGAAATTCATTGATTGTAAAACTACCTTCAACTCCTCTATAAATTGAGCACGGATCTTAGTGTTTGATAGGGAAAAATTTGAGTAGAGAAATGTTGGTGGAATTTCAATTGAGGAATTGATTTGAGTGACATGCTGTTGGAGAGATGTGCATTGTAATAAGGTTGGGATGCTACTGGAGATGGTGACACTAAATCAATCACTGGGTTTTAACCTCCCCTTCTATCCATTAATAAAGAGTGTTGCTTAATTTCCCACATATGTATCTGTATAAGCTTTTGTCTTTCATATTACGAATTATTATCTGATGTATATGGTTCATGTTTTATTTATTTAACTGAATAACTTGAATAGACATTTGTATTATTGCTATCTTTTGATGTTTAGTGTTCATCTTTGTAGGAAATAATTTGGTGATCTAGCTCAGATTTGAAGCTACAGCAAGAGCAATAGAAGGAGAATAGGAAGCACTTGGACTCCAAGTAAGTTATTTGATCTATTCTGTGTGTCTATTTACTTTTAGGAAAAGTAGTTGCAAAGTATTTAACTTGTTGTTCTAGATGAGCACTAAATATAGGGAAGAATGTTTTATCCGTAATTCATAATTCCACATAACATTTTGGGCCTGTGATGATTTTATGATAGATATACTTCCTGGAGAATAGGGGTTTCATAGGCTTAAGAGGTGATGATATTAAAGTAAAGGTAGATTTCTTGGAGAAGAGAGGTTTCCTAGGCCTGAGAGGTTATGATAATGCTGGGTGGTAAATATATTCCTGTCGATAGAAGACTACATTAATGGTAGTACGCACACTTGCTGGGAGGTGAGTGAAGAGGGGGAGGGGCTTATTGGGACCTATAAAAAAAATTACATGGAGCAATATATTTTCCATGCCACTGAGCACACATTTATCTACAATATTCTCAAGTGAGATGGACTCAGCAAAGACAAATTTATTTGGTAAATACAAAGCATATACAACATTGAGTGCTTGATTCGACTGATAAACCACTCAATGCAAGAGCAAAGAGAAAGCCATAGAGATAAGTATTAATTATCAGTTTAAAGAAATTTTGTTAATATTATTATTTAATTTGGTTTAAAGTTATGATTCGTAATGACTTGAGTTATGTTTTAATATAATTTTGTTATGTTTTAATATGACTTGAGCTATGTTTTAATATGATTATGTTATGTTCTAATTGATTTAAAATTATATGATTATATATCATGACATGTATATCTATGATATAGGTGAAATATCAAATTTCCTAACACAAGAAGATGAGGTTGACTACAAGGAAAATAGTAGCATCTTGGTGATATCACAATGCGCAACAACATGCTAGAGTTCAAATCTTCAAGAACAGGGAAATTGTAGTGACATTGGAACCTAGTGATATGAACTTGTTTCCATGAAGTATGCCGTGTTTGACATGAGTGTGTTAAGGTAGGGAGATGCATTGTTTATAAATAGCTTTTCTAGGGCAATGAATCCTTTCTAAGGGATGGATCGCTCAAGGGACTAGGAAGAAGAGAAGGGGATGCTTGAACTTGGAAGGTGAGTGACTTCCAAAAGAGGAACTAGATTTACTGTGGGACTGGAAATAAAAGAAGGGGATGCTCAACCTTGAAAATGAATTGGTTTTAAATATCCATGGGCATGTTGATTGGGATCAGAGGTACGTTGGGTGTGTCTCGAGAAGAAATGAACCAAAATTGATCATTGAAGGAGCACTGAGCATAATGGACAATGAATTTGGACATTAGAGGTAGAAAGCACTCTGAAAATAAAGTTATCAAGTTGGAAAAGGTACATCAAGGAGAATTAAGAGAATTGTAAAGAGCCACTAAGAAAATGGTTTATTTAATTGGTTTTTATACCCATTTATTTGTTGGGAAAGAAATTTTGAATGTAAAATACAATTTTAAATGAGTTGTGTTTATAAATCTCATTGCTAAATTGTGTCCATGAACATATTACCTAGGACGGTGTTCCCATTAAGGGGGTGGGGTTTGTAACACCCTTGGTATACTCTCCCTGGTTTTTTAATGTAATTCTACTATGAATATAAGTTTATTTCAATGGAATAAAGAGTGGGACCACAAATCCACGATCTAAGGGAAGAGGTAGATGAATTTGAATGGTGATAGTTGGCATCGCCACTTAATTAAATATTCAACCAGTAAGAAAGATCTAGAAAAGGAAGATAGCATTCTTTAAGGAACACAATGAGACACATAAGAAAAAGATAAAAAGTGTCTTGAGAAACGAGGGAGAGGTTGGTCCTTGGTTGTTCTCTTGTTGAAAGGAATTCAATTTTGGGAAGTGATAAAAGAAACATTTTGAGCATTGGTTGAGCATTGGTGTTGCTTGCTACGACTGAGGGAATGGATTTCCTCCTGTTGTGAAAATATAGACTATGTATGTGTGCCCAGGATTGGATAAGCTCAAGAAAATTCTAAGGATATGGGAGATCATTTCTTGTTGAGAATGGTTTAAAACCACTCAAGGTGCTTTCCTAGCTAATAAACCACCTAAATATATATAGGAGATGAGTGCTTTCCTAGAATGGCTAAAAACCACTAAGCATGCTTTCTTAGCTAATAAACCATAGACACAAGCACACAAACACACACACATAATTCCCATACTCCTTGAGCTAAGTATGGATTTCTCCTAAAGTTCCTAAGGAAAATCCCCTTGGATCATGGATCTGGCTTGGGGGTGGCAACGATAAGTGATATTGGTTGTAGTTAGTCTAAGGTTGGGTGGGAAATTGAAGTCCCACCTTCAATTTTTTCCATTTATTTATTGCAAATAAATGTGTTTCATTAGGTGTTGTGAAATTAAAGATTTTTTGTTCTTGAATTTAATGTATAGCTTTGTGGGATATTTCATGGCTGTAGGAAATTGGTGCATGACATTAATTGGTTGAATTTCCTTGAATGTCCTGTGGATTATATGAATTTCTTCCATGAGGTTGTAAGCTAAATGCCTTGATTTCTTGTGTAAAATTATTATGTTGCATGTGTTCATACAAATATTGTGATTTATAATCATTTTCATGCATGATTTATATGCTAAATTGAAGACAATTGCTCTTGTTAAATGCTGAAAATATTAGTTCTTGATTTTGATATGCACAAGTATATATTGCATGTGGAAATTGAGCATAATTACTTTGATGTTTTGTTTTTCATTGATTTTTAATGATTGTTTTTCCTATTTAATATTTCCAAGAGGTCTTTTTCTCAAATTGTGTGCTCTGATTTAAGATAAGCATAGAGAAAGGATGGGGTGACAGGTTATTAAATTATTGTGAGAGGAACACATATCTTAGTGTTTTCGTTATGGAATAATTTTGTGTTTTAAATTGGCAATGAATTCCATTTGTTTAAAGGATTCAATTAATAGGTTGGGTCAGTTCAGTACAAGGCCCTAAAAGGTTTACTTTATTATTTTAACTAATTAATACATGTGTGGGACCTTTCGGGGTGAAAATTATTCATATTAAAATGATATTTTTTCCTTTCAATGGTTAATGGATGTGTCAGACAATGGGGCTCAGTTAGATTGGAGGTCGAAGGGCGTGTTTATTTTTACCCTGTAAACAACATCAAAAGGCTGACCACCGAATGGCATGATCTAGCCGAATGCATTAGATGGTGGGGCTCATCTAGACTATAGTTTCTGTCAAGTGGAGGTCAGTCCGAGTGGAGATTGGGTATACTGTAATTCAGGCCAACTAGAGGTCAGTCTGTGTGGAGTTCAGGGCCTAAGAGGAGTTTGAGGCTTGAGTGGAGTTCGAACCCAATTGAGCTAAGTGGTTCTAGTGGGGTAGACCCTTGTGGCTAAGTGAGGTGGAAGAAGTCACATAGGATTAAATATGGACATGCCAGTGCCAAAATGGTGACGTGGTACTATGTGGGTGCCACATGGAAGGCCCTTTCCTATGTCGCAGGGTTTTAATGGAAATACTATAATTACTCATAAATTTTGATCCATAAGTCATATTGAGTCAAAATTTATATCGCCATAAAGATTTGGACAATTTTTTTACGATGGTGGTGTTTTTTTTCAAGAAGGTTGGAATTTGAGGGATTTTGTGACCCTTATTCCATAATGATACCTTGGAGATCAGGTTAGTTTGATGTAACACATTCCACTGCCCAAGATTATTCTAAGGGATTCGAAGTGTGTGTTACATCTTCCTCTAATTTATTGCAGAGATAAGTTTTGTGTTGGTTGTGCTCTTCAAAAACATCATCAAAATAGTTTTGACAAGTGTGCCTCTTAGCACACTTCAGCCCCTTTGCAATTTGTTCATAGTGATTTGTGTGGTCCAATTTCTTCTCCTTCTTCTTATATGGGTTCATTTACTTCTTAAATTTCATTAATGAGCTCTCTAGACACACTTGGATGTATATCTTAAAACTTAAGAGTGGAGTTTTTAACTTGTTCTTTGTCTACACGACCCTTGTATAAAAAATATATGCACATAAACTACAAAGGTTAAGAACAAATAACTGAGGTGGATATGTCAATAGGAAATTCACAACTTAAAGCTTTTCACAAGGTATTCAAATGTAACATATTATTCCATATACACTACAACAAATTGTTATTGTCGAAAGAAAGAATTGTGCATTAACGGAAATAGTTAATTGTATGATCCAACAAATTAAGCCTTCAATATTGGGTGGAATAAATCCACTATGAAAATCACATAGTAAATTGGATTCCTACAAATTATTTAAGAAATATAACATGAAATGAAGCATGGACTAACATTAATCCAAATTTAATCCATTTATGTATCATTGGTAGTGTATTAAAATCTCACATTCTTGATGAAAAAAGGAAAGTTTTATATCCTAAACGTGAGAAGTGTATTTTTTTGGAATATGTTAAAGTTTATAAAATTCTTGGACCTCACTCCAATGAAATAATCATTAGAATATATGTTAAATTAGGTGAAAATATTTTTTCCTATGAGCCTAATTCAATGGTTGTGCCCTCTTCGGCTTGCAAGCCATCTTTGATGTTTGATACACCTGCTACTCATATTCTAGTTTCTTCTTCAAATGATGAAAATGAGGATGAAAATCCACCTCCTCCTACTCACCTTCCTCCAGTTGAGTCTATTGAACATTAACCTACACTAGTGCCACAACTCCTCAATGGGTTTTTTCAACATGAGAAGAAACTAATGACCTTGTTGGTGATCCTATATATCAACATCATACTCATTCATAGTTCCAACAAGCCTCTTCTCTTTTATCTCAAGTTTCAAAGACTCATGGTCCAGAAAAATTTGCAGAAGATTTAGATCATCCAGATTGGGAAACAATAATGAATGAAGAATAGTATTCCTTGATGGAGAATAATACTTGGGAAATTATAACTCTTCCAAAAGGAAGGAAACTTGTCAGATTAAATGGGTGTACATAACTAACTATGCCTTAGATGGAAGTGTTGAAAGACATAAGGCTTGATTAGTTGCTAAAGGATTCTCTCAAGTTGAACTAATTGACTATAATGAAATATTTTCCCATATCACCAAAATGAATTCCATCAGCCTTGTTCTAACACTTGTTGCCTCACATGAATGCAAGGTTCATTGAATGGACGTTAAATTTTCCTTCCAACATGGGTATATACAAGAAGAATATACATAGAATAACCTCTTGGCTATGTTTAGTGTGATTCAGGCCTTGTTTTTTTTCTTAATAAATATCGATGTGGTCTTAAATAAGCTCCTTGAGATTTGTATGGAAAAATGCATAAAATTCATTTGACATTGGCTTCTCTAAATGTCATTCTAAACCCATGTCTATACCAAGAAAGTAGGAATCAATATAATAATCCTTGTTTCTTATGTTTATGATCGTATCCTCACTTGTCTCGACCCCAAACTTATAAACTATGTGAAGTCAAGCCGTAAGAAGAAGTTTGAATTGAAAAACTTAGGCTATTTTATTATTTCATTGGCCTTCAAGTATCAAAAACCAAGGAATGAATTTATATTTCCCAATATAATTACATATGTGACCTTATTCATTGTTTTCACATGGAATATTGTAAATCAACCCCTTCTTCCTTTCAGTATGGACTCAAACTTGTTTCCCCTTGCACTACACCTGAAGCTTATGTCACTTTGTATTATAAATTAGTTTTTAGCCTGTTATATTTGACTTAGAATAATCCTGATATTTCCTTCATTGTTGGCCTTGTTTTCAGGTTTATGCAAAAATTAAAAGTCATTAGAAAGTATCAAAAATGATATATATATATATATATATATATATAGAGAGAGAGAGAGAGAGAGAGAGAGGGAGAGAGAGAGAGAGAGAGAGAGAGAGAGAGAGAGAGAGAGAGAGAGAGAGAGATAATTTTGGGATACATAATTGTTCATGGGGAGCTCCTTTGCTGGCTAGTTTCACTTACTAAAATTTGGCTGGTAGACCTAATGATCAAAATTATAAATCATGTTATGTTTTTAGTCTTGGTTCTAGACTTGTCACTTGGACTTATAAAAATTAGCAGGATATTATTGTTTCTTTAGTAGAATTAGAGTAACAAGCAACAGTTAATGTAAGTTGATAACTCGTGTGTGTTTAATAGATTCTTGTATATTTTGGATTCCAGTAGCAACATATGCCCACCCTTTGGTGTGACAATTAGAGTGCCATCAAGCTAGCCAAATATCCAGCTCAACATTATCACAACAAACACATTGTGCTACGAATACACTTCATCATAAAACTCATTGATGATAGAGTTATTGAAGTTCTCTTTCACCCTATATTTAAATAATTTGCATACATTTTCATGAAATTTCTTACATAAGTGATTTTTTTATAAATTTTTATCCATGTTAGGAGTTTAATAAGTTTCCATTAAGGGGGGATAGGCTTTAATGACTCCTTCCTTCTCCTATTTTTTCACCTTTGTAAATCCTTCAATCCTATCCCAAGTTGCACTTAAAAGGGGATGTTAGAATATTTCAACACTTAAGAGTTAGTTAATATCATCTTGTTCTAATATGTATATTAGGCGAAAGTGTGTTTCTTTAGTGTGTTTCTTTAATATGCATTAATAGAGTTGTAATACAATGGTCACAATATGTTCTAGACATAGATTGATCCAGTCAGTCATATTATCCTCGATACTTATGGCTACTAATATGTGTCTTAACCCTTGATTAGTCCATGATTTCTATTTAAATAGTATGGACAGTCATAATTGATGATCGATTGTGAAAAGTCTTTTATGTAAAACGTTTCCTTTTGCATTAATAAAATTGTCTCAAGTGGCCACGTTGGTTGGCGTCATGGATTGTTTCCCCCCTTATATGGTTTTAAACATGTAAAAATTTTGGTGTTATGGTATTATTTGGTTATGTGGATGGGTACTGAAGGTGTTTTTCTTGTATGGAATACCATTTTTTCCCTAACACTCTACTTTACAATCCCTTAGGTTAGGTTATGCCACTACCCTTCTAGGGATCCAACATAACCTAACAAAGAATTTTTAGTGCATTGTGGCTCCAAGAGTTCCAAAAACCCTCATGAGTCTCTAGGCACCATTTATTCCTCACACCAAGAAACCTATCCAAATAATTCTCCCTCCAAGGCTCCAATTTTCACTAAGGAAATCCAAGGACAAGTCCACACACTTAAATCCACCTAAGATCCATAAGGTAACTCAAACTCTCAAGGTCACAATGGATCTCAACCCACACCACAACTCTCTAAAAGAAAGTAAAATGGTCAAAATGAATGTGAATTATATAATAATTAGAATTACAATAAATCCTTACTCTATATATGCATGTGCTAAAAATGACAAGTGGTACCTCAAGAAGCATATTCCCCAACACTTGGATATTTTTCCCTCTCCTTGGGAACTTGGGATAAAAAAATGTGCTTAAAGACTTAAGGATTTAATTCAATATTTGGCTTTATCCATTCTCCTTACCCCTTACCCATGCCTCCCCATTCAAGGAGTACTTTATTAATATCAAT
This sequence comes from Pinus albicaulis, assembly GCA_034641835.2. NCBI lineage: Eukaryota > Viridiplantae > Streptophyta > Pinopsida > Pinales > Pinaceae > Pinus > Pinus albicaulis. Next base: position 1,272,369,384 of record CM076583.1, on the reverse strand, counting down.
GTGATTATTACATGGATAGGCTTGTTGGAACTTTAGCATACAAGCTCTCTATCATAATATCACCTAGACGCTTTTTCCCAAAAAATTTCTAGACTAATCAACATAAATACAATATGTACAAATATATGCCAACCTAGGGGTGTTACATTACGCTCTCCCTTATTTACGTTTTTCCCTCAATGCATTATATAATCATGTATTGTAAAAAAAATTCAAAAATTTGTGGGTATCCCTCCCACATGACATAATCATGTTCCCACGTAACCTCCTTAGACATTGGTACATCCATTACACCTTTACTATGTTGATGGATTCGTTCTAGAGCACCTCAATATTCCTATATAATATCCACATTGGCTAGACCTAGAAGTCTCACTTATGCTCCACCTAAATCGCAGTCCAATCAATTACATAGTTAGGATCACATACATACATTTTACATAAAGATACATGAAACAAATTATGAAAGTGTATGGATGAAATCAATGAAAAACTATATGAAACTAGAATAATTCTTTATATGACTTCAAATGGGCCATATAATATTTTCAAATTTGGGTAGCTTCTGAATTTTAGTGAACTCTTCCTAGCCTTAAATTTTAGGAATACTTACTCTCCCACACTATATTCCTTGTTTATTCTACCTTTATTTTCATAAATCTTCTACCTATCAAGGGAAACCTTCAAGTTCTACTTAATTTTTATCACTAGCTCTCCATTTCCTTAAACAATTTTGGACTGACAATAGCCCTATCAATCAGGTTATCCCAAATCAAAAGTGTTTTTCATTCCCTACCATACAAGGCCTAAAATGGGACCATATTTAAATATGCTTGATACCCAGTAATATACAAAAATTGCATCAAGTGTAAATACTCTTCCCATTTTGATGGATTTTTCCATCATTTACATCCTCAACATATCCTCAATCGCTTAATTGATGTTTTTGATTTTCCCATCTAACTTTGGGTGATATGTTGTGCTCAAGTTCAAATTAGTCCCAAATACCTTAAACAACCCTTTCTATAAATGTGATATGAACTTGGGATCTTTCTTAAAAATAATTTCCATATGCACACCATGTGGCTTGGTTATTTCCTTAATATATATATCTGCAATATTGGACACCTTATGTGTTGTATTTACTAGAATAAAATGAGCATCCTCTGTGAGCTTATCTACCACCATGATGATAGAATCATGTTGCATCATAGTCCTGGGTGATTTGGTAATAAATCAATTGAAACCACTTCTCATTTCCACTCAAGAAATGGTATTGGTTGTATTAATCCATCTAAATGCCCATGCTCAGCCTTTGCATTTTGGAATTCCAAATACCTTACTATATAATCAACCAAATATTTTTTCTTACCTAGCCAAAAATATTGGCATCTAAAATTTGAAATAAATTTTAGTATAATGGATGCTTGCCTCACTCTCATAAACAATTATAAATCCAAAATTAATTGAATTAATTAAATATTGAAAATTAGTAATTTATGCCTTATTTTCTAGATTGAGTTAATTCCTCTTAATTAGGAGTTAGTTTAGGCCGACCTAACTTGGATCCTAGATTAGTGTGTGGTTGAGATATTTTCTCAACCAAGTTGTCCAAGATAGATGCACTATCTTGAGACAAACTTCCTCATCTATTTATTTGTATTATAATATTAGTTTAATAATGAAGAGTATGAGGAATGTAGTAAGGCTCTCAAGCCTTTTCTGCCATGTATAGTTTTCCAAATCTCTAGTATTTTTTTATGTGTTTTATTAGTTCAGTATCAGAGTGTTGTGAGATCAGAGACCTTGTGTCATTGGTTAAGTGATCAGCCTGTGAATTTTTATGGCTAAATTGCCATTGTTATGTGGATCTTCCCACTGTTGGTTAGTGAAGCAAAGGAACTAGATCTGCCCAAGTGACGCTTAGCATAAAGTTAAAATATGTGATGAGAATATTTGCCAACAAAGATAGCTGAATTTTTACAAAAGGGAGTTGAAAATCCTCTAGAAGGGTTCAAACTGTCCTTTGGAGCATTAAAGTCGATTTTATTGTAGTCAAATATTGATCAATTTACAGTATTTTAGAGAAATCAAGCCTATAAAGAAGAATGGTAGTTTCTGAGTATATTTCAAGGATTATGTCATTGAGATGAGGGAGATGCTATTCAGACGTGAGGGAAAATTAGATGCAAATTAGATCCCATACCAATAGTGGGAGACAATGCAACCTGGAAGGACTAGAGTCGTTGGGGCTCAATTTATCATCTACATGACAGGGCTATGAAAATTCTGAGTCGCTCGCGGCTAGATTATCTGAAACATCTTGCAGACACTATACAAAAATCGCAGGGTTTCAATTTTTAAAGAATTTTGATAAACCAGTTGTTGAAGATAATAATATATTTCATCTCGAGTAGAAATTTCCTGGAAAAATATGCACCTTGGCCTTTTCCTTTGCGATGAAAAAATCGATAAAACATGTGGAAATTTACAATCCATATTTGGGGCACCAAGGATTCTGGGTAGGAATACTTATTCTTCTTTTTAGTTCTCATACTGTGAAGTAGATGTATGGATTGGAGATATACTACATAGGAGATTGTACACATATCTCCAGCCTCAAATTATGGTTGTGACATGCTGTTGTTTGCGTAGGAAGAGAACGTGCAAGAAGTCATGAAGGATACAGGGAGAATTGTAGTGTCCATTCCAAAGAAGACGGAGACAACGTAAGGGAATGAAGAAGTTATGGATGATATTTTTTCCTACTACTCAGATCATTATGTGTGGAGCTGTATGAAGCAACATTTAACCTGACTATGTTACAATCAAGGATTAACCAACACTGAGCCGAGTCAGGGATCTTGAAGCTGGCATAAGGTATTAAAATTTGCGATGTTGACTTAAATATTGCATTGGAGCTGCATTATGGATATTGTAAGTATGTTGCAAGAGTTTTGGTTGTGTACGAGCCATTGCGTTGGAGTATTAGTGATCCAAATTGTGATTAGTAATGCCTTGTGTTTCAATGGCCAAATGTTAGATTTTACCTAGCACCTAGAAATTTAATTAGTTCCAACCATTGAGTAGAATGCCCAACATTTGGAATTGATGAATGCTAGTCTGCATTGAATAATTTAAACTAGAATCTCTTAAGAAATTGTAGTCAATTTGTGTGACTTGAATTAGCACTACCCAAAATGTTGATTGCTGGGGTATTGAAGCCATGGAGCCATTCTAGAACATTGTGTAGTTGTTGAGCCATCTTGAGCCATAGAGTGTGGATCCATACAACCATCCTAAAATGTGTAAACATGGTTGAGCCTGTAGCAGAAAGGCGCAATTGAAGCTTGTTATCATTGAAGCTATGTTAAAAATATTTTGTTTCTAAAATTTTTAAAGCTATCGATTCTTGAGAAGTGGTTCACGGGTATATTTGAGATGCAGATTGCAGGATATTAATGCTCAAAGGACCAATAATTCATTTATAGGAGCCACTATTTTTGAATTTGAAGTTGTGCGAAGCTGCATTTTATTTGGCCAAATATTCTTATTGCTGCAGGTAGAAATTTCATTTGTGGAGTTCACACTATGATTTTTTTTTATTAAGAGGCCACAATGGCATTAAGTTGAATGCCGAGAGTATGTAGAGCTTTGAATTTTTAGAGACATGGATGTACAATATTGATTTCTACGTTATTTTTGAATTTCCTGCACTTTGGGATTAGATTAGAATAATTTTTAGGGCTTTTCTATACATCACGTATATTGTGTGTTATTGGGCACATTGGAATTGTGTATTGATCCTAGAGGCCTGCAGGGTTATTAAAAATTTTAGATTATTGTATTTTGGCCACATTGAGTTCTTCAAAATCTTGAGTTTTGCATTGGGTGCGCATCGGAATCTTGTTGGGTTTTCCTGGTTCAACTCAGATTTTCTATGCAGTTTGGTACTTCAGCATTGAGCCATTCCTTCTATATCTAATTTTTTGTGTACTGAGTAAGTCAACGAAGCATGGTAGCTTTGTTGTGTTACCTCGGTCAAATATGGCAAGAGTTTTTGTAATTTTGAACCGTAGGGTACTATACGATAAGATTGTTGAGATTTCTTAAAGATGCAGTTTTTGACTTGATATAGCAAATGGGTGCATTCCAACACATAAAAAATGATAAGGTTTGGAATTTTTTTTGAGTGGGTTAATATATTTGGGGAGTGAATTAATGTAAGAGAATAAAGCATGAGTTGAGTTTCGGGTGATTTTAAGGAGTGATAAGGTGCATATTTTTCATTTATAGTAATAAGTTATTTTGGAGTGATAAGGATTGCCTTTGTTTTAAATATTTGGAGTGATAAGGTTGCCACTCTAGGAAGTCATTGAAGTAAATTGTTGTTTGAAAAGTGTTCGAACAAGAAAAATATTGTAATTGAAACAGTTTCTCTTGGGTGTAAGAGCTCATTATAACTTGAATAATAAACAAATTGGTTTCTAGTGATTGTGTCCTAGATCCACTCGAAATTGAATAAGTGTACCTTAGGTACACCATGTGTAGTGAATGCGTGTGCATGACTTGTGTCAATATTTTTACACTCTCTTTGTAATATGGTACACAACAAATTAAACAACTGCATGCACATAAGCAAGCTTAAGTACAAAAGTAATCAAGCTCATGTAATTAAGCTTAAGTACACAAGCACAAAAAATCACATGCATTTGTGCAACACATCATCAAGTTGATAAAGGGGTCTTCTAAAACCACATTCCACATCATTCAATCAAAGAATTCAAGTTAAATACACTATAAAATCAAGCATTCCAAGCCAAGACGACATCAACAACACTTTTTGTATCACTTGCCGATAAATATTTTTGTAATTGAGTTGAATTGTACAGGTGAATTCTTGGTTGAAACCAACACCCAAGTTTGAATTGATAAGGTGGTCAACCTAAGATAACTAATTCAAGTAAGTCTTTAACTGAGTCATATATTTGAACTTGTCATTTTTCTTTTGGGTGCATTTTCGACAGTGTTCGACACCCTTCATTTTCAAATAAGCACAATCAAGTGAGTACATTCAAGGAAGTAAAAAGTGCTAGTGAAGCAATCAAGCAAGTTAACGCAAGCGATCGTAATCAAGCAAGAATGAGTTCAAGAGTTCAAGAAAGAAAGCTGTAAAACTCAAACAAGTGTTGAAAGCAAGCGCAAGTGAGCCATTACAAGCGAGTGTGCCATTCAAGCAACAAAGCAAGTGATCGTGTCATTCAAGTAACAAATCAAGCGTGCAAATTCAATCCAACAAGTTCAAATCAAGTGAGAAAGTTCAAGACAAGAAAGCCTGAATTCAAGCGAGCGAGTTCACATGGTGAAACACATCCAGCTGTTACAATTTCTTCATAATTTGATCCTATCAAGTGCTGAAGACATGGTGCAAATCAATAAAGCAACTCTTGATGATATTTCAAGGCATCTACAACAAACAAATGAAACAATTGAGTTCCTTCAATTGGAGTCACAACTACAAATAAATGAGTTGCAACAGAAAAGTGATGCTTCCAAGCCCTTCACCCATACAGATGAAGATAAAAATGATGATTCCAAGCCATTCACTGAAACAACTTCAAGTGTCAAAGTTGTCCAAGTTCAACTATCTTCCAAGCCAATCATCAAGCCATGGGAAGAAATTTAAAGTAGCATAAATCGATGAGGATTAGGATATGAAAAAGATGATGACAACTTGCATATCTCAGATTATTAAAAACCCATCAAGGTCGTCAATGTAGGATTTCTTGAACAAATCACATCAGAAAATTTCATGAAAGTTGCAGACAAACCGACATGCACTCAAACCAAAGTTGCAATCAAACCAAAATTCTCACATTGTCAACGAACATGTGATATGGAAGATCATTGTTTTGATCTCCATCCTTGTCACCATTGTGACAAGGTGAATCATTCATCAGAGAAATGCTTCAACCAAAATCAACCAGCCAGATTGAAGATAAAATATGAATGGATTGATCCTTGGGAATGGTCGTCAATAGTCAAAAGATTGTATAAATTTTACAACCGAATTCAATCACACCTATTGTAGCTAACAGTCAAATGAAGATGGTACTCTTGTGCAATTGAATGGGGGAGTACAGTGCAACACTCCTACACCTGAAGGGGGGGAGTTCAGGAAAACATTGTGGGGGATTGTCTCTCCTTTCAGCTGACAAAGGGGAGAAAATGATAATGACATTGAAGGTGGTTGTCAGACTGAAAGTTTTGACCACATCAGCAAAAGCATCCAGTGGGAATTCAAACATCTAAGAATCCATTGGGCATCAAAAATAATCATTTTTTGACAACATCAGCAAAATCAATAGTGAGTTTTTTTTACATCATCAACATCATCAGCCAGTGGGCTATCATCATTGGCAAATTCGCCAATGGGCATCTTCAAAATTTTGTCAGTGGAAAAAGGATGCATATTGAAAACAAAGGACACATGAATCCTTTTGCAGCTTGGCACATGATGGAGTTTTCAAGAAAAATTTAGAGATGAATCAGACATGGAGTTGACTCATAGTCTCTTCAGATTGAATTTTTTTCGGCATCCAACTTTGGCAGTTTTTCAAGCAGTGTTTTTGAGGATCAACAATTTCAGCATGAGAACTTGGAATATGGTTCCTCATTCTTATTTTGGATTTATCATTTCGTGGGGAATTTTATGTACTCTCATAAAAAATTATAAATCCAAAGTTAATTGAATTAATTAAATATTGAAAATTATGAATTTATGCCTAATTTTCTAGATTGAGTTAGTTCCTCTTAATTAGGAGTTAGTTTAGGCCTACCTAACTTGGCTCCTAGATTAGTGTGTGGTTGAGATATTTTCTCAACCAAGTTGTCCAACATAGACACACTATCTTGATACAAACTTCCTCATCTATTTATTTGTATTATAACATTATTTTAATAATGAAGAGTATGAGGAATGCAATAAGGCTCTCAGGCATTTTCCGCCATGTATATTTTTCTAAATCTTTGGTATATTTTTGTGTTTTATCAGTTGATTAATTTTCTGCATTGGGTACATTTTGTAATTCCCTTAGCACTATAGTTTTCATCTCTTCAGAGTTTGGAACATAAATGTTTCCCTTATACATGAGGAATACATACTTTTTTACTTCATAATACTTACACCTTGGTTGTAAATTCCCTTGTTGTAGTAATTCCTTCAGTTGCAAATAATGTTGATCTAAATTTGTAGCTATTAAAATTCTGATTTAAAAATCTATACTATACATGCTTATGGTTGTAACACATGTATCGTGTATCCTTCTATTCAGTGCATCATCCACCTTAATTTTTCTTCATGCTGATATTTTTAATATCAAAGTCCTACTTATCCAAATATTTCATACACCTAACTTGTTTGGAATTCAAGGTTGGTTGTCCAAAAAGGTGCTTTAGACCACTTTAATCCCTTCTCAACTCAAATAATTTTCTGAATAGAAATGCCTCCATGTATTAGGGAATTCATTATATATTCTTGAACTTTTGGCTATACTGAGAGGGGGGTCAATTAGGATAAGGTACTTTCTTCTTTTTTTCTTAAATGAGCATTAATTAATCATTTATTAAATTCAAAACAATAAATGCATCTAAACTTAAGTCACTATACATAGAGTTTAATGTGGAAACACATCTAGGAGAAAGCCAAAAAAAACATCTTAATAGATGTTTGTAGGAACCAACCTACTAGATACACTAATCTCCTTCACTAAGCACCAACTCAACAAGATATTGTGTAGGCACCAAACACAAATAGAAACACCAATCTCCTTGGATAAGAACCAACTTATCAAGACACATATAGGCACCAAACTAAGGTATACATACACAAATTAATTTTTACTTGACATGCATGCTTCATACTTCATGCATTACATAGCGTCATCATACCACTAATTTTCATGCTCCAACACCTCTCCTTGATTCATACCCTGGGTATAGCTTCAAACCTATTATGAAACCAGCTCACAAAATAAAATAAAAGAGAGATCAACGACTTAAAAAGCATCCACTTTGAGGGGTAAACCTCCTTTACATTACATAAATGAACAATTCTTCGATGATACAAATGAAAAAACCTTCTTTATATTTATAGGAGTCCACGAGGTCACAATATAATCCCATCCGACCGAACAATAATAATGTAAGGGCACAACAATAACAATAGTGGATTTTTATGGGGCACAATAATAAAAATATGGGGACTACAAGGGTATAACAATAACAATAAGGGGTCTACACTAACAAAAATAAGCGACTACACTAGTAATATAGGGGCCTAACATGCCCCTCTCCTTCCAAAAAGTGTTGTCCTCAACGCTTGAGTAGCTTTGGATGCTTCTGTATAAATTCTCATCCTCCCATGTGGAATCTTCAATGGGTGAGTTCTTCCACTTGATGAGATACCCTAAAATTGATCGATTTTTAGCTGTCAAGTTATTGTTTCCGTGACTGCTTCAGGTTCCAATATGATTTTTCCTTCCTCGTCAAGTTCTAGCAATATTGTTTGAACTGGAAGTTTGTGACCTATAACCTTCTTTAAGCATGAAACATGGAAAACTGGGTGCACTTGAGACGAAGAAGGAATCTGCAATTTGTATGCCATAGTAACAATATTTTGCAATACCTTTGTAAGGACAATAGTACTTTGGTGAAAATTTATTATCCTTCTTAGCTTACTTGATGGATTTTTGTTTTTATGGTTGTAGCCGTAAAAATACCTAGTCTCCTACATCAAAAATTCTCTCGCTACGATGTTGATCTTCCTGTTGTTTCATTCGATTTTGTACAAAATTTAGGTTATCCTTTAAGATTTTGAGAACTTGTTGTTGATGCTTGATGTGATCTTCCATAACTTGAACCTTCGAATTTTCTCTTAAAGATGATGTGATGGATGGTGGATGATATCCATAAAGTGCCATAAATGGGGTCATTTTTGCTGTAATATGGAAGGAAGTGTTATACCACCATTCAACTAGAGGTAACCACTTGACCCATTGTGTTTTTTTATCAAATACAAAACAACAAAGATATCCTTCCAAACATGTTTTCACTATCTCAGTTTGCCCATCGGATTGAGGATGATAAGATGAGTTATGAGCTAAATGAGTACCCAAACAAGAAAATAATTATGTCCAAAAATTTCTAGTAAAAATGGGATCTTTGTCGCTTACAATAATCTTTGGGTTTCCATGTAGATTTTGAATTGTTTCCATAAATGCAATAGCAAATGCACTTGATTTAAATGGATGAGATAATGCACAAAAGTGTGCATAATTGGTAAGTCTATCAACTACCACCATGATGACACTCTTTCCTTTAGACTTAGGTAAACCTATGATAAAATCCATTGAAACCAAACATTCTGCCACAAAATTTTGAATATCATATTTAAGGCCATCCCAAAATATTATTTCTTCACCCTATGGTAAGTTTTAAAAATCCACAGTTTCCTCCTAAGGGAGAGGCGTGTAATTCCAAAAGAATATTTTGTTTTAGTTGGGAATTCTTAAAAAATATATAAGCGATATTTGTACCATAAGGAATCATTTTTCCAACTAAATGTATCAGATGTACTAGGATCTTGCTACAACTTTTGAATTAGTGTCCACACTTATTCGTGATTCTTCCATTCATCCCTTGCTTTAGTTATCCAATTTGGATGGATAATAGAAATGGAACAAAGCAATGCTTCCACTTCTTCATCATTTGTTGATATTGCATCTGCAACAACATTTAGCTTCCCTTTTTTGTAGAAGATTTCAAATTCATAACCCAACATCTTTGTGACCCATTTTTTCTCCTCTTCTGAAGATAGTCTTTGTTCCAAAAAGTATTTAAGACTATCGTGATCAATTTTTACCTTGAAGTGTCTTCCCATTAGGTAAGGTATCCATTTCTTTAGTGCATGTAGTATTGTTGTTAGAATGAATTCTTAATGCAAGTGGACGAAAAGATATCACTTTAGTTGTACATGAAAAATAACCCTAACAACAAAGATGGTTTTCTAATTTCTTTGTATCTGCAATAGACAGTTGAAACAAATGAAAAAAAACCCAGATCTATGCAATATAAGTAGCTAAATAGTAAAATGAAATAATATTTTCTCCAAACATCCAATGGACAAGACAATATTTTTAAAGAATTTTTATATTATTTTAACACCAAGGAAGGGAACAAAGAATGATGTTACCAGTCCCCCTCAATGGGATGGGTTCTTGGTTGTCCTCAACGCTTTTTCTCTCTCTCAATGGTGTATAACATCCAAGACGTGTTGAACTCAAATGGAGCTCAATAAGAAAAAAGAAAATAAAACTAATCAAAGTATGACAATGATAAGAGGATCAAAGTCCGACCATGATAAAAGGATCAAAGGTAAATAATTAATGTAAAACCCTCCTATTTATAACAAAATATTGATTTATCCTTAATAATGTGTTGAGGCCTCAAAATTTTCCACAACAACATGGGGAATGACCACCCGGTCCAGACCTTAAAGTAGTTCCTTTTCCGTTTGGAATAGTGGATCTGAATGGTTTAACTAGGTCCAGTTACCTTTTCTCAATCTACAATGGCTTAAAATACGACTTTTTTCTACCAATGGGAAAGAGACATTAGATCATTTTTCTTGCTGATCTGGAAAGAAAGTGACATTTAAGCTAATTTGGGCTTAGCCAAGCCACAATTAAATTTTTTCCTCTTTGGGAAGAGGAGTTTTTAAGGATGTAGGATTTAATATATATGCAAAATTATTCTAAGATGCAAGAAAAAGAAAATATAATAATCCTATCCCAATTAGGCAGATATAGATCTATCCCAACCAAGAGAAAGATATTTTAAATAATTGAGATTTAAATATGTTTGTTTTGAATGAATATCAAGCTAACGAAGTAGTTCAATTAATTGACATTGTTAATACCAAACACATCCTACCTAGAGACCCCTTAACTGAAATAATCAATCAACAACACTCAGGAAGTAGTTCTCAAAATGATATTGATCATTTAATTAGTAACTTGAATAATTAAAAAATAATATGAGGAAATAGTTCACAACATATCACTATTCAATAAATCAGTTTTATAAGACAGATTTATGAGTAAATAGTTACTCATAAATCAGAATTCAACTCATAAGAGTAGAGATAAATAATAACATAAAATTGAAGAAAATTACCCATATCGACAATAGTGCACAAATATGGAAGTAAATTGACATATTCCTGTTATCATAAAATGAAACCAACATTTAAAATAATAGTATTATAAATACCAATTTATTAAGTCCATTTCTCTAGCTCCGGTCTCTAATAGTCTCTTATAATTCGTGAACTTCTGCTTTCAAAATCAAAGCTACAATAGTGCAAGACTCTGTTCATTATACATAACTTAGAATGTAAAATAAAAACCTCAATAATCTCCAGATTTGAGATTCCTCTCCTCCCACCTACAACTTTAAATTCCTATTACAGAAGCCCTTTTATAATTCCAGAATTGCATTTATAATTCCAGGAGAGAAGCCTCTATTACATTTTGCAATCTACTATTTATAATCACTACAAGAAAAAAGGACATTGTTGAGGGGCAAAAAATGTCACCATAAGCTCATTGGTGACGGTCAAAAGAGCCTTCATCACCAAAATTTGGACGTCACTAAAGGTGGCGTCGCTGAAATTATAGGTGTTGTGGTGACATTCAAGGTTCATCACCAATAATGATATATAATGACGGATAGTGACCGTCACCATTTCATATGAGGAATGGTGACAGACAATAGACTTAGTAACCAAAAAACTGAACGTCACCAAAGGTGGTGTCATCGAAAGTATGTGTTATGGTGACATTCAAGGTCTATCACGAATATTGATTATAATGATAGATAGTGATCGTCACCATTTCACATGAACAACAACGATTTATTGTGATGGACCTTTTATGGGTGTCACTATTGGTGCACATATATGGTAATGTTCATTGACCGTCACCATTTCATATTTGGTGAGAGTCAAAAAATTTCGTGATAATCTCATTGGTGACTTCAAGATCCGTCACGAATAATGCCTATAATGACTAACAATGACCCTCACCATTTCATATCAACAACAACGATTTATGGTGACAGACCTTTCATGGTCATCACTATTGATGTGTGTATATGGTGGCATTCATTTACCATCACCATTTCATATTCTAGTGAGGGTCGAAAAATGTCATCATAAGTGTTGGGAAAAATATTGAGAGGGGGGGGGGGGGGGGTGGGGGGGGTGAATCATTATTTATAACTCATTGTAAACTTTTAATTTTTCTTTACTGATTTCTATACGTGACTTTAATGAACCCAACTAGCATATACACGCGACTATATTTAAGCAAACTTGCGTATATCTAGAGATCTTAAAAAGATTCAAGAGACCACCGTAGACCACGTTTCATCAATTTTAACACTGGATCGAAAAATATTCAACACAACACAACTTGTAGGCCTCTTTTCATCAGATTTTTAGACTGGACCCACTCCATACATTTAAGCTCAAAGAAAATACATCAAACTGAAACTTATAATCACATCAACTTATTCACTGAATCATCAATCAACAATCCAACCACTGATCTTTAATCATATTCAACTAGAAGAATAATCAGTATTCAAACAACCCAGATCTATATGAAGACATCATTGAAAGACAATAGTAATATAGCAAAATAGATTAGAAATTTCGTTCCGCATACTTCAGCAAAACCCTAGATTCCATACACAATTTTTCTGAAATGAACCTGCATATGTACGTGATTTTTCTGAGACGAACCTGCGTATAGATCTGAAAACATTACAGGACTGCACAACTCTTCAGAACAAATAAACATCTCAGATCTTACCCTTCACTTCAATAAACATTCACCAGATCACAGATCTAGAAAATACATAGTCATTTCAGGTCTAGATATCTTGATCCATGATTGTATTCATAGGTGCATTATTATGTCATATCTATCAATAAAATGTAACCCATTCCATGCAGATATACTTTAGAGTGACGTATTCATTAATACCCATACACATGCACACCTTTGCACTATGACCTTCTTCTCCTTATATAGATTTAGCCTTTACCAATACCATGTGTCAAAACCACACTGCTGACGATGGTATTCTTGGACAGAATCAAATAGATGACATAGCGCTCAATCTTGTGGGCTAATACCATGGTAATTCCCCCTGGTATCATATTTTTAGAGCGCAAAAGGCATATGCGACTTGGATCGTTCTTATCTATGTGTATACGCGACTTGGCCTGAACAAACCCACGTATAGAACCTTCAATATGAATATTACCAAATATTCTGCTGGACATTACACATTTTTTTTGATAGACTCTTGAGCTTCTACTGAAGAAATATAATCCATATTTTACCAGAGATTTTCCATCAAAGACAATATATTTCGTCATATTGCCAACAATCTCCCCCTTTGGACTTGATGGCAACCATGATGGTGTTTGATCACCACAACAGATACATACATTAATCATAACCATTATTCAAACACCAATATACTCTCCCCCTTTGACATCAAGGGCAAAGGCCGGATCAATACCAAAACAAGGTTTCTCTTTCCTTGTAGAAAGAAGAGCTTTGCAGATCTGATGTGCACTGTATTGACCAGGCTCCCCTTGAGTTCATGCTAGATCTTTAGACATATTTTTCAATGAAGTACATGACTCTATAACTCAAACAAGTATGAAAATTCCTATCACCAAGGACTCATACTTACATCAATTATCCAACCAAGTGCAATTACATATTTGACTCAACTTCCCAACCAAGTGGGTTAACAAATTTTGACTCAACTACCCAACCAAGTGGGTTTACAAATTTGAACAAGTCCTTACATGAATGAATATAAAATTTTTACAGCATAGGTCTCAACATGACCTTTTCATCAAATTACAAATATGACTTTTTATAACCAAGACCAAAATACCTTAAGGGAGAGATCATATTTCAAAACCATCATAATGCCAACAATGCATTATTCACAACAAGGCTAATGCTCCCCCTAAGCCTAAGCATCCTGAACATATTCACCAACCAATTCATCAGAGCATCTTCATCAAGTAGATAATCAAAACTTAATATCATATCAATAGATATAGCCATCAACATCAAATCATGAAATTTATTACTGTCAGCAGAATACTAGAAATTGTTCTTGAGTCTGCCTCACTGTTTTTCTTATCAGAGAAAAACATACGCAACTGTCACCATTGGAACTCGCATGTATACGCAGCTTTAGTTCTTGAAACTCGCGTATAGAAAGTGAAATACATAAAATTTCACAACTCCATCTCCTCCTGGATTTATATATTCTGGACCTGTCTTATGTTGTCACATTAGATGCACTGTTAGAAATAAACTCAACCATAATTACCAAACCAACCATGGGAATCACCATATATTACTCCCCCTGTGATGATACATTACTGATTCCTATAATGTATCTCACATCACTCCTGCAGTCATTATGAGAGGTAAACTTTAGAAGTGGATGACTGTAGTAGGGTGAATATTCCCTACATTTTTTGCCGATGCTTCTTCTTTTTCTAGCTTTGCTTGAAATTTCTTATTGTGTGTTGGAACTTCTCCAATTTTTCAGTTCTATTCATCATAATTAACTTGCAATCAGTGGCCTTATGCCCAAATGAGTTAAAATAGAAACAACGTCCATGAAAGCATCCTTTCTTTCTTGATCTATTCAATTCTTCAATAATCGAATCCTTTTCTTTATCATCATCCATGGTACCTACCATGAGCACTTGCAGATCTTGATCATAATATTCTTCTTCCTCATTTGACAATCCATTATTATCTTCATTTTTATAATAAATCCTTCCCTTTTCAAACTGCTTCCCTTTATCATGATTTTCTTTATAAGGACATTTAGCAGCATAATTACCAGCTCTACCACAAGCAAAACACTTGAAGGGAAGCTTGATTCTTGAAAGTATAACTTTAAAATTTCTATGGTTTTTAATTAGCTTATTAGAAACATATCAAGAATTGTTCCAAAAAAAGCACAGAATTTTACCTACTCATTGGCCATTGGAGGAAGACCACTAACATATACATGATGTGCATGACCAGTTGCCTATATCAAGAGCAAGAAGTTAACAGGTTATTCCTAAGAACTCATACGGATATCATGCAAAATCAAAATAATCCAACCTCGATGAAACCAAATCCATCATATGTTGCATCTTCTAGAGTGGTAGAATATATTGAAGACAACTGCCATGCTTCTAATAATAAAACAACTCTGAAATCTCCGCCAATATATAAACTAGGTTCCAAAAATATTACATTGAAAAGGCTTACTAATGTGTTGTCTTATTTTGAAGGGAATTATGCATATTCAAAAGTTCTTTTCCTTCATACTTGCTCATTTTCACAAATGGATATATATTAATGAGCTGACAAACTGGAAATATAGTATGATGATAAACCCCAAAACCATCCACTGCTACATCTATATCATCCTAAAATTCTTGTTATCTAATGAAAATCACAATTTTACCCCTAATACAATACTAGGAATGGAAAATGGGAAGAGTCAAGACTATAAATGAAACAACCCCAAAATACTTTAATTCTTTAACCCCTAAAGAGGGTAAAACTTATTGCCTTTTCGTTGGAATTTTGATACACATCAAAATTTTGACAAGTTGGAATAGCTTGGGATCCTCTCTTATGGCCTCAAGATACATACCAGAGCTAATGAATTTAAAGGACATGAGAATTTGCATAGATATAGATCAGAACATTTACTAGCTTTGATCAAACTCCAGATTGATAGATTCTAAATTATTCTTGAGAAAATTCTCTCGACTACAAGAATATTTCCTTTAAGTGTGGAAACAGTTTCAAATATGGACACCTTTCTCATTCTTTTCTGAACAAGAGCTAGTCATCACAGTTTAGAAATCTTTGGAGAAGAAACATCCTAAAGATCCTACTTCTCTAGGAAAAAAAGGCATAACTAAATTTTTTACCCATATTCAGGTTCTCTTAACTAGAAGATCGATTTCTGGTGCTTCAACAAGGTACACACATCATTAGTTTTTTATTCCAATTAAAACATCACTTTATAGCATAGGAGAATTAGCATCCAAGCATGGAAAACAACATCGAAAATATTCTCGGTCTCTTCAAAAAAAATCATACAATCCATAGGTCTTATGTAGCTGAATTCAATCCTTATTCACCCACATTTGGTGATTTGTTTCAAAAATATGAATTTCATTGAATATGAAGCAACAATGAATTTAATCAAGATAGTTAAATTTTCTAATAAATTTTAAAAATAAATCTTTAAGATTTATTTTTTTGTTACTTGAAACATTAAAAGAAAAACCAAATGATCCAGTCAATGTTTTTCAATAATATTTATAAAATCTTGAGCCTCCTCTTTTTGTAGAACTTATAAAAATATGAAATCAAAATCCATGTAGATAGGTAGATAGATATATAAGCCCAATGAATGGGGTTGATAAATTTGAAAGGGTTGTTTCAAGGTAGAGTTTGTAATTTGAATCTTCCAGTACCTGTTTGAAGTCTTCTCACAAAATTTTCTTCTTCTTCTTCTGATATATAACTTGATTCCTTGATAACTTCCTTTTCTTTTCCTTTTGCAAAAGCCTTAAAAGCAGCTTCTTTGACTTGTGAAGGACCTCCTCTTCTCATTTCAAAAGTAGACAGGATACCATGTAGTTTAATAACAGTAAGATTTTGCGGATCCTGCTTTTCTTCAATAGATGACACTTTTGAATAAAACTTTGAAGTTAGAGATCTCAATATCTTTTCTACTAAATATGAGTCTTTTATATCTTCACCCATATTCCTCATAGAATTTACAATATCATCTAATCTTTGGAATAAACTTGCAATAATTTCATCATCACGCATTCTGAAATTTTCATATTGCATCTTAAGAGTTTTAAGTTTGGCACTTTTTACATTTGCATCACCTTCATAGCTCTGAATGATATTGTCCCATATTTCCTTTGCTGAATTGAGCTGCATCACTTTAACAAATTCTGTTTCTGGTAGGCTTCCTAATAAATCATTGACAACTTTGGCATTGATTTCATATTTCTTCCTTTCTGATGCATCTATAGGGACACTGGCTAGATACTGATAACCTCCTTCCACGATACCCCATACTGTTGGAAATACTGAGAGGGGGGGGGGGTGGGTGAATCAGTATTCCTTCAATTAGAGCATTAATTAATCTTCAATTATTATCAGTGTTTGTACAATGATAGAAGAAAACAAGAGGAACACAAATTCACACAATTTTTAAGGTGGAAACTCACTCTGGGACAAAAACCACCTAATGCTTTTCTAATAATTCTTTAATACTCAACTCCAATTGAAAATAAAGCTCCAACTTCCTAGAATCTAGAAAAGCATTCTTCTCCAGCTCCCACTAGATGGACGCTCCGACGCCTGAGATTCTTCAGTAGTCAACTGAATGGATGCCCCAACACCCAATGAGCTACAACTCACCCTAGCACCACCCTACCACCCTATAGAAGAATAAAAGAAGAATGGACTCTCGTACCAGGGTAAATGGTCTACTTTACAATGATATAGAATGATGTAGAAGAAGAAGACACACTAGAAAATAACCCCAAATATGACACAACCACCTAATGATGATCCTAGATCACCCGAAACTACCTCTTCAACTCTTGGTAGATAGATACTAGTACAATTTGTACAATAATGTATTTACAATGACTAAGTACAATGATACCTTTACAATGATTGTATGAAGTGCTACCCACTTGAAGACTTCATAGGATGAAATTATTGCTGCTGTTATGCACCTTGATTGATGCTCTTTTCATGCTACCCTCGGCTGCACCTTGCTTTGCTTTGCTGCCCTAGAAAGTCTGGTCCTTTGCAACCCTTGACAACACATGATCTAGCTTTTTCTTTGCGTTCTAGGAGCTCGATATTGAATATGGTGTATCTCTGTTATTTCAGATGCCCAATATCTGATTTTCAGTCCTATAGTATTCCTCTTAGTTTTCTTTCCAATGCCACATGTCTGACCCAATTTGGATTCTTCAAGAGAGATTTATACCCAATCTCTCACAATTCCCTAATTATGGACTGTTTCAGTAGAGCGAACTTGTACGGCATGCCACGTGTCACTATTTCTTCATTCGGCTCTAAAATTGATAGAGCGAAAACTACAGTCTGTGCACTATCTGTCACTTTTTACAGAATTCCAATCCGATACTCAAAGAGAGAGTTATGATGATTTTACCATGGTCACTTCTTTGAGATGAATTTTAGGAGCCTACAAAAACCATGACTTCCACATATCATATCTCCAAAAATATTGTGCACCTTGATCTGAAATTTTTACAATAGTTTCCTCAATAATTCGGCTTCGCCTCATAAAAATTTCAGCTTCTGAACCTTCGTAGAAAAAAAATTTAGAGCGAAAATTCCACAATGACCTGTTTCAGATTGCGAAATCCCTTGCCTAAGGAGGAAATGAAGATCACAATTTATATAAATTCTTAGGTTGAGAGGGGCTTCAACAAGTGAATGTGGGAGGGATTTTCAGAGCTTAAAAAATATTAATTATGACTTTTCAATGACCCATGCCCCAACCCCATGGGGTCTTAGCCCACTAACTAGGGGTACAAACTTCAAACATGAATATCTCTCAAACCGTGAAGAATTACATGGAGTGCCATATATCAATGGAAACATCTCGACAAATAGAAACCATCAAAAGAATTATTGACCCAGAATATATTAATTTTGTAGGTAAAAATTCCCATGCAATATTAGGTTAGCCCCTGGTGCTACTTGGGTTGACATCAATGAAAACCGTTGATCAACACATATGTTTGCTCCAAGACTTTGCAAATACGCTCTTATTTGTATCTTACAAAATAATATATTACTTCCATTGAACAGTGGTGGCATTATAGAAAATAATCCTTCATGACTTCCCATTGCGACGGATCCCCTTCAAGCGATCAAGCTTCTTCTGAAGGACCTGCTCTGATACCAATTGTTGGGAAAAATACTGAGCAGGGGGTTGAATCAGTATTTATAACTCACTGTAAACTTTTAATTTTTCTTTACTGATTTCTATACACGACTTTAATGAACCCAACTAGCGTATACACGCAACTATATTTAAGAAAACTTGCGTATGTCTAAAGATCTTTATTATGCAGATAATTATTCACTTAGATCAGTGCATCATTCATTCATCAGATGTTTAGTAAGCAGTAATCATGTGCAGTAAGAACAAAATAAATTATCACATAAGCAACACACATGAACACAAGGATTTAAGGTGGAAACCCAATTCAGGAGAAAACCACTGCTGCTATCGTCTCTATCTTCAATATTTATTATAAATAAAATTGCTTACAATATTGTACTAGTGTAGACTCATACCAGCACGCAGGCACCCACTTGTAGAAGGCTGCAACCTTCTCTAGCTCTCCAGCTACTAATCGAAGGGATCTCCAACCCCATGATTGCGTTTACCAACTACCACTAGAAGGGAGCTACTACCCCTTGATCTCGTCTACCAGCAACCACTGGAAAGGAGCTATGACCCCCTTACTGAAGGCTTCAACCCTCAACACCACCACGAACCATGTTTCATCAATTTTCACATTGGATCCAAACAACTTCAACACAACACAACTTGTAGGCCTCTTTTCATCATATTTTCAGACTAGACCCACTCCACGCATTTAAGCTCAAAGAAAATACATCAAAATGAAACTTATAACCACATCAAATTATTCACTGAATCATCAATCAACCAACCAACCAATGATATTTAATCATATTCAACTAGAAGCATAATCAGTATTCAAACAACCTAGATCTGTATGAAGACATCATTGACAGACAATAGTAATACAACAAAACAGATAATAAATTTCCTTCCGCATACTTCAGCAAAACCCTAGATTCCATACTGCTTTTTCTGAAATGAACCTGCGTATATACGTGCTTTTGTTGAGATGAACATGTGTATATATCTGAAAAAATTACAGGACTGCACAAATCTTCAGAACAAATAAATAGCTTATATCTTACCCTACACTTCAGCAAACATTCTCCAGATCACAGATCTAAACATTCCATAAACAGATCTAGAAAATACATAGTCATTTCAAGTCTAGAGATCCTGATCCATCATTGTATTCATAGGTGCATTATTATGTCATATCTATCAATAAACTGTAATCCATTCCATGTAGATATAATTCAAAGTGAAGTATTCATTAATACCCATACACATGCACACCTTTGCACTATGATCTTCTTCTCCTTATATAGATTTAGCCTTTACCAATACCATGAGTCAAAACCACACTACTGACAATGGTATTCTTGGATGGAATCAAATAGACGATATAACGCTCAATCATATGGGCTAATACCATGGTAATGCCCCCTGGTATCATATTTTTAGAGCACAAAAGGCATACATGACTTGGATCGTTGTTATCTGTGTGTATATGCGACTTTTCCTGAACAAACCCACATATAGAATCTTCAATATGAATATTACCAAATCTTCTGCTGAACATTACACATTTATTCTGATAGACTCCTGAGCTTCTACTGAAGACATATACTCCATCTTTTACCAGAGAGTTGCCATCAAGGACAGATTCATCAAGTAGGTTGCCATCAAGGATAACATATTTCATCATATTTCCAACAATAAGCTCATTGGTGATGGTCAAAAGGGCCTGTGTCACAAAAAACTAACCGCCTCCATTCCATATGAATATCAGGGCATGATGGAATCAAACCACCAACCTCCTACTTGTAAAGCAGGTGCTCTTCCATTGAGCTAGTACCCTTTAAAGAATTAGACTTTTAAAAATTATATCTTGAAACTTTATAGATTGTAAATTCTACAACTTTCAATAAATTAAAGTCTCAAAAATCTTTTACTAAACAAGAAAAACATCATCGAAGTTGCAAGTCCCTACCTAATGGTTATGGAAGTTATGAAAAGTGGGTGGAGAGAAAAATATTTATGTATAAGAGACTCAATATGTTCAGTTTAATACTCAATTATAATTGAAACTTTGAAGACATTTATAGCCTACAAATGACCTATAACTCGAAAATGCACGAAATATTGCAAAGGAAATGTCATAAGTGGATAGCATATGGAAGAAAAGGACTGATGAAGACAGATGCAATATGTTACAGCGTGAATAAAAGAAAAATATGAATGTTGTTGTTGGGTGAATTTTTATAATTGGGACCTTTATCTTTCCTTTATCACATAAATATTCAAATTAAAAATTAGAAATTTTAGATATCTGAATGATATATAAAATTTTATGCAAATGTAACATGGATCTTCATGGAACCATAGGGAAAAATAAAGAAAATAATATATATATATATCCCTTCACATAAAGAGACATGTGATTTGGAATTTCACAAGTCTGCACTCAAAACATGACAACAACCAACAAATAAAAAAAATTGAAACTTATCATAGTTATGATTACACTCAATGTTAGTTTAGTTATATGCACCCCTAATTTCTATAGACATGAGAAAACTTTGCATATGTGTATAATGGTTTGATTTGACAAGGATATCATTGAATATATAACTTTTAATCAAAATTTGAACATTAATGTCTTTTTTGGCCATCCAAATTTTTTCCCAATTTTTTTCTATATCCTGTCGAGTTCCAACCAATTTCCAATTTTAAGGGTCCACCAGTTGAGTGACCAATTTGGTTCTGATAAAATTTGTAAGGATCTAGTCACATATCATACATACATTTTGTAATTGATAATATCAAATATATATATTTTTGAAGATATTACAAGGATCAGATAATATAGCATACTATATATATTGTTAATATAGAACAAATAATATAATAACAAAATTTAATTAAAAAAATTACAAAAATGGCTATGGCCTCACAGGCCACAAGAACATGCATATAGTTTTAGGGTTACATATAGAAAGAGACACACAAACATGTAATGATATCCAATGAACATCACATAAGATATTATTTTTAGGCATCCACTCATTACTCTCTGACCACCAATGGAATTTGTTCCCTATAAGCGCCTACTGACCCAACAAATCCTTTGACAAGATATCACCATTGGAATATTTGGAGGCAATTTTAATAATTCCATGAATCACTGGGCCCTTGATGAACCCCAATGAACCCCCTGGGAACCATGCTAGAATATGGGTATTTAGAAGGCATGTGGGATGCATCTGGGCCACAAGTCTCAAATAACAAAATATTAGATGTCAAATATCAATTTGATGTATGTAAGGGATACTCAATGCAATATTGTTTCTTTTGAGGGTACTTTATGTTCAATTTATATCAACTATGTCTCTTCTTTATTTTGTGGGGTTCAGCATTCTTGAAGTGCATTGACCAATTAATTAGTAGCCTTGTTATAGGATCTGCCACCTCTATGTGCAGTTCCACAAATTCAATCTAGATTTAGATATGTTGGGTTTTGCCTAGGATCTGTCATGAAAGCGTACCCCTACAAATGGAAACAGATCATAGGCCATGATACAGATAGTGTGGAGAATTAAATGGATCCTCAGTTTGAAATAGATCCTAAAAAGATTCCAAAATTATAGACACACAAACATGTAATGAGATCCAATGAATATGAGATAAGATATGATTTTTAAGCATTCACTCACCACTCTATCACTACCAATAAGCACCCACTGACCCAACAAATCCTTTGAAAATATATCACCATTGGAATGTTTGGAGGTAATGTTAATTCCCTAAATATTTGGGACCTTGATGAACCCCAATGAACCCCCTGGGAACCATGCTAGAAGATGATTATTTAGAAGGCATGTGGGATGCATTTGAGCCCCAAGTCTCAAATAACAAAAGATTAGATGTCAAATATCAATTTGAAGTATGTAAGGGATACTCAATGCATGATTGTTTCTTTTGAGGGTAGTTTCATTTTCAATTTATACCAACTATGTCTCTTCTATATTTTTTGGGGTTCAACAATTTTTCAGTGCATTGACGATTTAATTAGTAGCTCTGTTACAGGATTTGCCACCTCTGTGTGCATTTCCACAAATTCAATCTAGATATGGATTTGTTAGAGTCTTCCCAGGATCTATCATGCAAGCATACCCCTGCAAAAGGAAACAGATTATAGGCCATGAGACGAATCTTTTGGAGAATGAAATGGATCCTAAATTTGAAACAGATCTTGAAAATTCGAGTGATTTTTTAACCCACCAATCCCCAAAAAATGAATTTTTAATGAAAATATTCAAAACTATGGAATCCTAAATCATTAATACTATAAAATGCACTCCTAGTCAAGCTTTGATCTACCCTTAAGTCAAGACCAACTCCTGAGTTCTGCTATCAAAGTTTGCTCTCAAGTTTTGTTTTATTATCATGGTCAAGTTATGTTGTCAATGTCTTATCCATACTTATCTAATATTTTGTTTCTCACTTCATTGACATTGTTATTTAGTCTCATCATAGCCTTCAAGAAAATAATTGTATTCACTACTGATATGGACATGTGGATATGGCTCACAAGAACACTCTTATGATCTGCTACATGGTCGCGTTCAAATGGTATTCAAAATTATCAATAATTAATAATAAACAAACTATCAGTTGTGGTACATAGATGGCTAATATTAATATGCCTAATAACTCTCTTTTGTATTTCATTAACCGTTCATGTAATTCGTGAATGGTTTTGATTATTGACTTTTTTATTTATTTATTATAATAATATTTTTATATTTTTGTAATTTTTTCCTCATCATAAATGAATCCAGTGTCTTCAAAAATACGATGGATCCATATTAATATTTTGGTAACTTAGATTGGTATATGGGGTGAATTGAGAAAATATATGTTAAACCATATGAGGTGTACATACCCTCAATGCTCACACACTAAAAATATTTGTAAAAGCATATTCAATGGATAATTTTGTATACATTGTGTTGTACATATGATTTTGTATAGTGCATGTTTGACATAGAAAATTTTCAAATAAAACAATATAACACTTATACTTTTGTGAAATTCCAAGGAAAATAGCAAGTGTTCCTCTAGAGTATGCTTCCTCCAACACCTAGTCAAAAAATAATCCTCAATATCACATGGGTAAATCCATCCACATATACTTCAACTTTACTTTGGAAATCATGTGGAATGTTTTGATCCTAAAATTGAGGACACTATACACAATTTTTCATTCCAAAATAAATATGAATAGTAATCATTATAATATTTCCATAGAATTTGTTTATTTTGGAAAGTAGACTTATTTTTTTGATCTTGCACTTGAGGACCTTATAAATAATTTTCATTCCAAAAGACCTATGCATGGTAAGTATCAATATAATTCCAAAGAAATCTACATACAACTTATTTAAATTTATGGCAACAAATATAATTCTGTAGAACAAATATCTAAGTACACATACCCAAAGGATTCAACTGGTTCTCTTATTTTTTCTTCTGTGAAGTAATACGGTAAGCCACCAACAAATATTTGATCAAGTTCCTCAACTCCTCCAACATCACTGCCATAAAATTATAAGTTAGCCATGTTATATTAGGATTTATCATAGTAAAATATCTATATGTCACATATACGAGTATCCTTTTTATATAGTACTAGAAACAAAACAAGCACACAAGCAAAATAAAGCATTTCACTTCTTAGCCACTGATATACAAATGTTGCATTACATAACTTACCCTGGTGTAAGACCAACAACACCTAAATTAAGGTGGGGATTGGGTTGGCTGGGGCCAAGGGCTGCTGCGAATGATGGACTGTAATCACTTGGTCTCCTCACTCTCATATAAACATCCTATGAAAGTCAATGATAATAATAAGAAAATTAACAAAATAAATTGCTCAATTCATTAAAATGGTGGAAAGGAATTTTCTACTATTGTAAAACTGAGTAAGACTCTTTTTTAAACTTACATAGAATGGTAATTGGAGCATAAGTATAGAATAATGTACGTCAAACATGATACCATCAAGAGCCATTGCAATGTTGGCCTCTTCAACTGTGCACATCTCCACAAACAAAAACTTATTTTCATGATTGATATAGACATTAGTAGCAACATCACCTACTCGCAAACATAATTTTCAGTTCCATGCTCTAGAGTTTAGGATAATGATGTAAAAAATACAAACTTAAAATACTTCCTTATAATTCACCTAGCCCAATAGTGTTTCCTCCTATAGCGGCCATAACCTGACTAAAATATGTAGCAATTTTCTGGAAATCAAACTATGAGAAAAATAAATATTCAATTCACCATAAAAATTATGCATGGGAGTAACTACCGTCTACAACACTTCAACATCACTTTTAAAGTTCTAAGAATATTTAGACAGTTAAAATTATCTATACTTTTATATTACTCTTCCAAAAAATACCCTTTCTAAACATGAAAACATCCATCAATCTCTTGATTCAGGTGGAGATTTAATAGATGGATCATCGGTGTAATTAAGAACACACATATAGAATTTTCATATTATCAAACATCATGACTTTGTGAGACTTGTCTCAATTTTTGTGAAAGGAGTGCATTGAACACATTTGAAGTTCATAAAATGTTTAAATTTTTTAAGTAATGATTTGCAATGAACACTCGTTATTGAGTATATACAATTCAATAAAGCAATAGATAACAAATGCAAAATTGCAAGGAAAATTCTACACCTTCTTGAAAGTATAACTTTAAAATTTCTATGGTTGTTAATTAGCTTATTAGAAACATATCAAGAATTGTTCCAAAAAAAGCACAGAATTTTACCTACTCATTGGCCATTGGAGGAAGACCACCAACATATACATGATGTGCATGACCAGTTGCCTATATCAAGAGCAAGAAGTTAATAGGTTATTCTTAAGAACTCATCCAGATATCATGCAGAATCAAAATAATCCAACCTCGATGAAACCAAATCCATCATATGTTGCCTCTTCTAGAGTGGTAGAATATATTAAAGACAATTTCCATGCTTCTAACAATAAAACAACTCTGCAATCTCCGCCAATATATAAACTAGGTTCGAAAAATATTACATTGAAAAGGCTTACTAATGTGTTGTCTTATTTTGAAGAGAAGTATGCATATTTAAAAATTCTTTTCCTTCATACCTGCTCAGTTTCACAAATGGAAATATATTAAGGAGCTGACAAACTGGAAATATAGTAAGATGATAAACCCCAAATCCATCCACTGCTCCATATATATCATCCTAAAAATCTTGTTATCTGATGAAAATCACAAGTTTATCCCTAATACAATACTAGGAATGGAAAATGGGAAGAGCCAAGACTATTTAATGAAACAACCCCTTAAAATAATTTAATTCTTTAACCCCTAAAGTGGGTAAAACTTATCGCCTTTCCATTGGAATTTTGATACACATCAAAATTTTGACCAGTTGGAATAGCTTGGGATCCTCTCTTATGGCCTCAAGATACATACCAGAGCTAATGAAATTAAAGAACATGATAATTTGCATAGATGTAGATCAGAACATTTACCAGCTATGGTCAAACTCCAGATTGGCAGATTCTAAATTATTCTTGAGAAAATTCTCTCGACTACAAGAATATTTCCTTTAAGTGTGGAAACAGTTTCAAATATGGACACTTTGCTCATTCTTTTCTGAACAACAACTAGTCATCACAGTTTAGAAATCTTTGGAGAAGAAACATCCTAAAGATCCTACTTCTCCCAGAAAAAAAGGCATAACTAATTTTTTTACCCATAGTCATGTTCTCTTAACTAGAAGATTGAACTCTGGTGCTTCAACAAGGTACACACATCATTAGTTTTTTATTCCAATGAAAACATCACTTTATAGCATAGGAGCATTAGAACCCAAGCGTGGAAAACAACATCGAAAATATTCTCAGCGTCTTAAAAAAAAAAATCATACAGTCCATAGGTATTATGTAGCTGAATTCAATCCTTAGTCACCCACATTTGGTGATTTATTTCAAAAAGATGAATTTCATTGAATATGAAGCAACAATGAATTTAATCAAGATAGTTAAATTTTCTAATAAATTTTAAAAATAAATCGTTAAGATTTATTTTTTTGTTACTTGAAACATTAAAAGAAAAACCAAATGATCCTGTCAATGTTTTGAAATAATATTTGTAAAATCTTGAGCCTCCTCTTTTTGTAGAATGTATAAAAATATGAAAACAAAATCCATGTAGATAGGTAGATAGATGGATAAGCCCAATGAATGGGGTTGATAAATTTGAAAGGGTTGTTTCAATGTAGAGTTTGTCATGAGGTCTCAAATTCTCGTCTAGCTGAGGTTTGAGTCCCAATGAAAATGCCAAGTTACCAGCTCATGTTAGCAATGATAGTTAAAGCAACCTCCATCCACATACTTCGGGGAAATTTTGTCACGTTTTTCTTAGAGGAAAAAAGGTAGATAATTAAATATATAGATATGAAGTTATAATGAAATTAAAAAATGGCTTAATTCTTTTTTCCAATGTAATGGTGAATTGTATCATATAATTTTGCATTGGCACATATTTTCAAATTTCGTTGTTCCCAAGTTCGAATATCAACTCGGTGACTTAATCTAGAGCAACATATAACTCACATATAAGAAAAAAAATGCAAACTCTCTTCAGTAACCTCTAACGAACCATACATTTCTGCATCATTGATTGCAATATAGGACCTTACTTCAATATTAGGCTACAATACAAGTCCCACATGCCACCTTGATCTAAGTAAAAATTCCTAAAATTAATATAATGTCGATGGGTATTAGTTCATAGGTGAGATTAGGGAAGTTTTAGAATGTAAATAGGTGTTTCTTTCTCTCTGTGGCATGCCTCACCCATGCCGCATGGGTAACAAAGGCATAAGGCAGGGCAGACAAGTCAGGTGGGTTTGATAGAATGGCTACCACTCATACCTTGAGTTGAAGGGGAAGGAATTGTGATCAAGCCCCTAAGCAATTTCGTATGTAAATGACCACATCCAGTTTCAGGAGAAATTTATTCAATGAGCTCAAAATTGTGTTAAACATCTGATATGCAATAGAGAAGGTTGGGCAATTTTTTTTACATTTATAGGAAGAAAAATCTTCCATCGAGATATTAAAGTTCAGTTCCCATTTTCTAGTGCACATATTAAACAAAACAGGGCCAACATACCACAACACTTGAAGTTTAGGTTAATTTTTTTTTTTATAATAACAAAAGAGAGATTTCTACTTCATTTAAAATAAAAACACACAAAATTTGGAAAATTATAGCATAAAAATATGTAACTCACATCCTAATACATCCATTATTTATCCTCTATCACAACATCATCAGAACAATCCTGGGACACCTTGCTTTTTTTTAACTCTTAGATGACAGCCTCTGGAAAAAACGGTTGATAGGTAGGCGCAAAAAATTCATGATGGCTTGGGTTTTCGATGGCTTCATCAATTGTAGCATCAACATCATACTTTCCTCCCTATTTGTAGTAAGTGTGAAGATGGGTTGTTTTTGCAAAGGCTTGGTCAATGCAGCCAACAACAACATCATACTCTCCTTCCTCTTTCCCCTTTCATGTTCACCATGAGTTGATATTCTTTCCCCAATCTCTTTGTCATGGCCATGCAGTTGGGATGCCACACCACTTCTGTCACGTTGAGATTCCTTCTAGGCCCTGTATAAAGGTCTGGCTCCTGGTAGAACGTTGTCCAGGATGATATGTTCACCATCAATTAGAAAGATCAAAAACAAGTTCACATGGAGCTATAAATTGAATTCAAATTCCTCATTCAAGAAGGCGCACAAGCATGTTCAGATGTAGCTGTGTGTTAGGTTTGGATTCCTCATTCTTCAAACACTCCCTTACTGTTGGACAGGGACCTGTTGTTCCATAATCATTATTGTTTCTTTTGTAAGTTTGATTAAATTTTTGAATTTCTCATGTCAAATTTACATGCTTATGTCCAGTTTCCAATGAGAACGAGGAAAATGGTTCTTCAATTTGACATTCTCTGAAATTTGCATAAAGGGGTTGGGAACATTCTTCGAAGGCTCCAAATTTTGTGAGAAAGCTTCCAAGTTTCAGGTTGGGATTTTCTACTTTTCTTTGTACGTTCCTTCTATGGGCACTAGCAGTACAAAGCCCAACATCTCCACCATTAGTTCTGATCAGTTCGATGAATTTGATCCCAAAGATAAGGCTCAAAAATCCTCCTTCTTCAATTGGTGGATATTTAGTATGTTTTTGGGAATGTTGTTTGCAAATAGTTTTCTGATATACATCGAGAATCGCGTGGGATTCACTGTAAGTTATGAAATTCCCACGGTGAGATTGATTATATCTCTCATACTATTCTTAATTGATACTCCATTTTATAGACATAATATTCGGAATGGAAATCCATTCAATCGCATGTCTTAGGTAGTTGTTGTAGCAGTTCGTAAATGGAAAGTTAATGTGCCATCAGATCCCACCGAACTTTATGAGGTTGACCCCAAAGAGTATGTCGCTAAAGGTAGATTCCCCATTTCTCATACTCCGATTTGGAGGTGAGTTCAACCAGGAGAAATTTTCATTATCAGTTGACTATTTTGTGAATTATGATTAATGGTAGACAAAACCTGGTTGTAATTGTTGAAATCAATCATCATGATTGTTTGAGAGTAAATAGTATTAGTGTCACTGCCATATTTTATGTTATTAGTGTTAGTCTCATTTATCATATGTTGTTTTTTCTGGTTGATTATATTTATCATATAATAACATAATTAGCATGCTCGGTTATTATTATAACATAATTAGTTTTCATCGCGATGAAATGCAATTAGCTTTACCTATTCATTCAAAAGAAATGAATTAATTTTCTATCCTTGTTTATACAAATTAATTTTTCCATGACTTTACTGCATTATTATTTAGTCTAATTTTCCTTTTATACCTTGCAGATATTTGGACAAAGAGGCAACAAAGGATGGCTCAACCATTTGGTGGAATTTGTGTCCTGTAACCCAGGTAGAAGAAACCAAGCTTATGCTCACATTGCTTCCAATGTGGGTGTTTTTATTGATACCAAGCACCTTGATTTCACATGTAAGCACACTATTCGTAAAGTAAGGAACGACATTGAACATACATATGGGTTCTCACTTTCAAATCCCTATAGGCTCGCTTACATTGGAGAATGTATCAATTTAAGTAGACAAAAAGTTATTGTTTCTTTTGGAAGTTTGATTTAAGTTTTGAATTTCTCATGTCAAATTTACATGCTTATGTGCAGTTTCCATTGAGAATGAGGCAAATGGTTCTTCAATTTGACATTCTCCAAAGTTAAGTAGACAAAAAGAAACATATAGATGGCTACAATGAAGGCATCGACTTGTATAATTATATAAAATGGTTGAGAATAAGATCTAAAAATTAAGTTCCTTAAAAATCTTCCTAACTTGCTCAAATAAAATTGTTGAGAATAAAATCTAAAAATTAAGGTCCTTGAAAATATTCCTAACTGCATAGTGAATTATTCCCAATATATATGTTCCTATTTTGTTTGAATATGGTGCCCTCACACCATCTATATATGCTTTCATTTATCACTTGAATCAATCAAATGGGTACGCCACCATTTATTCCTTGTTTCACAACCTAACCAATCATTGCATTTCTAGCAGATCCTATAATACCATCAACATCTTGGCCGTTGGTTTGATGGGGGCGGGGAAAGCGAGGAGGATGAGGAAAGGCCAACAGAATAAAAGATATCATCATGGAAATAATTTTCCTACCTGATAGATAGATATCAAGATATTTATATCTACCTCAGTCAAATGGACAAAGAAAGATGTTGGTAAATTGAAAGACTACTTTTGCTTTATATTGCAATATTGCAATCCAATCAGCATCCCATCACTGAAAAACTGATTATTTAAAATCTTCCTAAATTTATCTAGGGTAACGAAATGAATGATAGTAAAAGCACCTTGTCTCATCACAATGGGAATAAACTCCTTGTAAAGAGCCATAGGACCTTCTGCCTTGATGGTCTTCATAGCACAGTCAAGGGCTCTAGAATAAGGTGTCGACTCCTGGTAGAACGTTGTAAAGAGGTTTGGCTCCTGGTAAAGAGGTTTTTCAATCTTCTTAGCTACAAAGAAAACAGAATCCCAATTTCTCTGCAAGATCTTCGTGATGTCACTCAAATTTTCTGTTGGATATCTTCTAGCTAAAATTCCAGCACAAAACCATGGTAAGGTGTTTCATATTTGGTGTGTAATGCTTCAACTGTTTGCAGGAGCATCCTCTCTCACTGTTATGTCGATTGTGCGAGCTGTCGAACAGATGGAATTCAAACCCCACATGATATTCCTCATTGTTTCCTCGTAGAGAAGGCTGGGCAATTTTCTCTCTCATTATTATGGATATGACTCTTCATTGCTCAAGATACATTCCTCCATGCTCTAATCCATAATATTCCTCCACCTATAATTTTTAATGGCCATTCAGAATATTCACCATTTTCCTTGGTGGATTCCCACTACTCTAGGTCTAGGGTTGCATCTTCCAGTATTTTATTCACTAGGAGTGTTATTGAGCATATGATACATATTTTCAATTTATAATTCACCATTGATACATATCTTATACATATTTTCAATTGATAATTCATCATTCCTACATAATTTAGGGTTGTAGATCAGCAATGTATCAGGAGATGCCTCCTTTAAATATGGCAGTTAACATTCTCCATCAATATCTAAATGTGAACTCTTCTTGTTCTACTTCCATCTTCTCTAATTATCGCTACTGTTGTTGTTTATTCCACTTCTACTCGTGTTGTGCAATGGATAATAAAAATGATAATCAATATTGCTAGAATTATCCCGAAATCGTAGGGAGTGTCCATTTCCATTCAAATTACGTATGTAGTTCTGTGTGAGTATCTTATTGTATATGTCCAAGCTATTGATTTTCTCATAGATCTATAAAAATAAGATGTGTGACTTCTGATTCAATGCATTTTGACTCTTCGTATTAAATAATAAAAGACACAAATCCATAGTAAACAAAACTCGATCCATAAAATAAAAAACCCATATATTAAACCCACGGTAAACTCTAAGAATATGTAAGGAAACAAAAGAGTTTGACATTTCTCTGGAAAAAAATGAAGAACAATAGCCTATGGTCCTCTCACCAAAGTATTACATTTTTTCAACGGACAGCTAGGGTTTAAGAGTGAAAAGGAATTATACAATGCTGTCTTAGCCTCCTCGGCCTCTTCGTTACCAGTGCCCTCCTTGAACTTCTTGGGAGACCCTCGATCAAATATTTGGCCTCTGGTGAGCGAGCATTTGACCTTGATTACTATATTTCGAGCGCAATTATGAAGTTGCGAAGAGAGGTGGAGGCTTTAGGGACGGGCCATTGCCCCAGGGTTGGGAATATTGTTCAGATTCATTTTTTGGAAAATAAATCACCATGATTGAGGCACCCCTCCTCTTTCCTGGGACAAAACCTACAACACGAGGGAAATGAAAAAAAATGATATTTGATTTTTTTTTTTTGATATTTTGATCTTGCAATAGGAGGGAAATGAAAAAATTGGATATTTGAAATTTTTTGACATTTTTGATATGAAATGATTGTGTTTGTTGGTCACAAGGAAGACATATATGAAGTATAGAATCAACTTAGGGGTGAGTGGGAAGGCAGGGTGGAGGATCATTTTTTATTTATCATGGAGAAAAGTTCAACAAAATTTGAAAAAATATGAATTTATAGACGTAAATATGTAGAAGGTTGAATATGTTGATTCATATAAGGTGGAGTATATAAGGTTAAATAATCATCTCATATGTTTTTTTCACCTATTTTACTAGATAATTTGTATATCTATCTAAAGAAATAGACTTTTGTGTAGTCTATTTGTGTGTTGAGTGGCTTATAGTTGGTAAATTCTCTATTATAATTTCGAGTTTTTTGAGGTCACTCTAGTTTCCTATATATGAAATGTCTATAACGTATTTAAATAGATTCAATATTAGGGAGAAGTTGTAATGGGGATTGCATTTTTTATTAGTTTTTGGTGTTCACTCTACATTAGAGTTATGTAATATTATGTATGTTATTAGTATAATGGATTACTATTATACCTATGTGTTTTTATTTGTACTATATTTGGGTGACCTATGTTAGTTTTTATTCATAATGATGTTAGTTATAGTGGTTTAAATGGATGCTAATAATATCATAACGAATGTGATCCCCACTAAAATATTTAACATTTTTCACTTTACTTATTAGGAATTATTTTATGTGTCTCAAGTGAGACCTTCTCACCCCTATAAGATGGAATATATTAGGACATTAGACAAAAATAGGCCATATTTATAAACATTCCATTAACCTTGAGTCTATGATAAAGCCAACACTTAATAATGGGAAATAATTGTCTAAAATCATTGAAATATGGTAGATGAGTTAAATTAGGGTTTAATGACCGAGGGTGTTGGGTTTAACCTACAAAATGTCTTCAAGGAACTTGAATGTTTTTAACCAAGACCCTAAATTTCCCCTAAGCTTATTTAGGATGCAAATTATTCTTGGAAATGGGTTGGGAAAGGTAGAAGGTGACATTAGGAAGAGGTGTTTGAGGAAAAAAGTCATTTTATTGGCTCTTCGGAAAAATGGAAAAGAAATATTACTTTTAGGAATTTTTTTGTCTCTGTTAATGTATAATTTCTACCTCAGGAGAGATGAATTTTGTCATTAATCGATTATGGTAATTGGAGTAATTAAATACTACTCAAGTATTGTCTAAGTGGATAGAGGAGGATATGGTATAATTAGCCATATTGGGGTGTTAAGCTCCCATTACTAAGCTTTATGTTTTATTTGGGATGAAGGTGGTGTTGTAAGCCAAAGAACTTACAATTACAAAAGTACTAGACTAGGTTTGATATTAGAACAATTGATGGCATTTCTGGGTAGAGTATAGTTCTTGAGTGAATCTTCAATGAGTTTAAATCATGTCTTGTAATTGAGATAAATCCTTGCTTGGAGGGAAAAGCATATTTGAAGGTGTACTTGGTAGGGATGAAAAGAAAACCTTTTGTGTGATTTTCCCCCACAATATACCATTCATACAACAAAAATATTAATATGCCCTAATATTACATTGATCATTGCTTTAGGATATGGAGGTATGAACTAGATCCATCTTAACAGTGGCCAGAAATGGAATACACTAACAAATTTCCTTGTTGGTGGAAAGGGATGTTGTTAAAATTTATGTTTCTAGGATTTTGTGTATATTTGATGAGACAAATTGTGTGACAAGAGGCAATCTAGAAAAAATTTCTATATCAACTATCTTTTTCTAGAGAATAACCATAAAAATTTGACCTTCATTATTGTAAGCATAGAAAATATTGCTTTTACTTCTTAGAAGATTACCAAAAACAATTAATTTCTTCATACATAAGTCCTCAGCATAACCTTTGAAAGAATCAACACAATGTCGTACAATTTTTGTTGTAGCTAGAGCAACTTCTTCAATAAGGGACCCACTAGGACCCCAATGTTCAATTCCTATTGCATCCCAAACCTGGAAAAGAGAAGAAAGAAATGAACACTTGTTATTTAAAGATGAACTTTACTTTCAAAAGAAAGGTTTCAAAAGAATGAACTTAAGAAAAAATAAATGTATTTCCTCCACAATAAAAAAAGGCCATTTCCAACACAATAATTTTAATTTAGTCTAGGTTTTAATGATGTCAAGCCAATTTATGGTTGCACTTCAATATGTAGACAAGTGTAGAGACCAATTCATGAATATATTTTATATTTTTGGTGGTAATTTTTTAAATCTCTATTGACATTCAAATTTTCTTGAACAATGAGATGAAAAATTGTCTTTCCTTTGTTTTCCAACTCTTAGCAGATGAGGAAATTAACTATGGGCTAAGTCACTATTGTGGTCACTGGAGAATCATCTAGGAAAGCATAGTTTGTTCTCAGCAGTACTACCTTCCAAGATATGGAATCTAATCCTCATATAGGTATAGATAAGCTCAATGTTAGAGTCATGTATACACTGTTTCAAAGGAATTTATCTTCTCTGGATTGAAGATGAGAAAAATAGACGGATTTTTGTAGTATTTTCTTTTATTTTGTAATGCTTATTTTTATAGATGACCATTTTGTGCAATACAGGGTGCCTTGTGAATATTTCCTTCCACGTTAATGTGGGCTCAAGTTCTTAATAGATCAGGGTCCTTCTTGAATACGAAAATGGAGATGGCAACCTAAACTAGGTGGGTGCTTTAAAAAGTTAATTAATTTCCCATTGTATAGACTACATTGAATAATGAAATTATATTATGCATGGGTTACATGTATATAACAGGTTTGTGTTTCACTTCTCTTTTGGGAAACCCCAATACATGGAAACCAATGCAACAAACATGGGGTGAAAATTGGGATTTGAATAGTGGCCCTTTATGTGTTGTGTTTTCAATTTTCCTCATAACCCTCTTAGCAAGGAAAATTCTCATTATATACAATGTTATTCTAGAAAATTTTCATTGAAATTCCACATACAATACCGATGCCAACAATCAGGCACTATAACTCTCTTTTCAAAGTCCTTTTCATCGTTTCCTCACAATAGTTGACTGTTATCAGTATCTTGTCCATATTTAGCCTTGGACAGAATTTACCACCCAATTAGGGTTGCATTCCCAAACAGCCTGACTCATGGACAGTGTCGCATGGTCATGCCCTGATGGTTCAGTCACCCTATCAAGTGCCCCCTTCAAAGGGACTTGGGCATAGTCTAGACAAAATGGGATTTAATCACCCTACAAATGGCCCTTGGTCAATCTTCAAATTTGTCTGACAAACAAATCTTATACTGCATCACCCTTCACACAAACTAAAGATTCCACCCATCCACCATGGATCCAACATCTTCGAAACCATACAAAGGCAAAGCCCCTACGAGGAAGCCGCATCGATCCCCCAAACAAGTTTTCGTTCAAAGTTCCTCCCACTAAGGTGTGCTTGATCCAACATACTACTCATGTGTTACCATGTGTGACAACCAAGAATACTGACAATCGACCACCTTATAATTGACCCATGACCAATTTTGAGGCGAACCTAACTTCTAGCTCATTATAGAGTCACACTCTTTTCACACACAAACAATTTCCATCACCATTGAAAAATGTGGTTGTGACTCTTTACAACATTCCAAATAATGTCCAACTAATTTCCAACTAACAAAACCGAACTAGCAAGAAACTGTAGTGAAAATTTGTCAAAATTTCATATAGAGGAAGCACCTGCGAGGGAGACACAACAATCCCCCAAAAGGGGGTTCCTATTCAAAGTGTCTCCCACTAAAGTGGTGACCCAACATACCACATCTCATGTGTTACCTTTTCCAAAATTTCATATTAGTGCTTATGTTAACTCCATCAAGTAAGATTTTTTTTTGGATTTATGAGACTGGGCATATGTTAGTCTTCCTTCAGTAGACAAAAAAACTCTAAAATTTATGCTTCTTCCTTCAATTTTCATCAAATATAACTTATATCATCATCATGGAGAGTTAGGTTGTTATTATCTTGTATCGTAACTCAGCTTACAATAACCTCGATCATATTGGCTTAAAGTCATATTTGTGCTCAGAATTGAGATTTTCCTAATCTCGGCTTGTTCTAGGATTGTAGTAATAAACCAAGACCCTTGGTCCTTCTCTTATAACAGATATATTCCGACCCTAGTAGAATAGAGATAATTTTAGAATTTTCTTAGGTCTTTTTTTTCAATAGGAATTCTATTTCCAACCATATAAAGTTATTCTTTCAAACTTGACTTCTGGTGAATAAGTCCTTCGTAATCTTGACTAGATTTCAGAGACAAATTTGAACCTTGTTCCTAACTCTAATACCATGTTGAAATAAAAATTCATAATAGAATTTCTTAACATGATAATTTTTTATGTATTTTTTCTCATTTAGAGATTACTTCATTCATTGGGTCATCAAGCAATTATAAAAATACAATTATACAAGTTCAGAATAATACTTGCAAGAGGGAAGCCTATGGTTGTGATAAGGTGTGGAAAAAGTAATTTTAGAGAAAGGGAGAATTTGGGTTGGGCACAAAATTGTTTTTATAATGACTTGATTGGGTTCACAAGTTGCGAAAAAATTAAGGCTATCTATGAGGATATGACAACTAGAGAGTGTCAAGGTGTTCCGGGGAATGCAAGGTTCCCAAGTAAGGCTAGTTGTCAGGGCATGAGTGCCAAGGCATGCTTGGGAATGATAATATGTGACAAATAGTGTGAAGGAATGTCAAACATGCTAATATGTTCCAAGTGTTAAGGCATGCCAATATGTGCAAGGGTGTGACAATGCGTCTCAGGGACAGTCAAGGAAACAAAATCGAGAAACAAGTTAAACTACAAGGAGATGAACACATAGTAGGGTTAATAAGTCATCAATTTACCTATTCCATGAGGGGCATGCTAGGAACACCAACACTAGGTGCGAATAAGTGCCAAGTGACAAGTGTTAGTGCATTCTACGTCCCAAATCTTCCTCTATTTCTTCTCATCTACTTTCCAATAATTGATCTCAAATAACATTAATATTAAACCATGCCAAAGCATACCAAGTAATCTCAACATGTTATACATGCTAATACTTTCCAAGCGCTAACATGTTCCAAGTGCCAATGTGTGTCAGGGAGTGTTATGCATGCTATTAAGTGGTAGGGCATGTCGAAAAGTGCTAAGTAGAGAGTGCCAATGCATGCTTAGGAGTGTTAGGGAGTACTAGGACAACACAAGGGAGCACCAGGTCAAATTGCATGGAATTGAATGAACATGAGGGTGTGTCAGGGAGTGGAAATGAGTGCTAGCTATAATGCCAAGGAGGGAGTGAGAAGGTATTCTAAGCATTCACACACCATGTTGACCACTCACTTCTTACCATTCCCACACCATAAAAAAAAAACCCTAAAAATGTCATTCTTAAAATATCTTGTGTAGTTTCATAATGCCATTCAAGTAGAATCTCACAATTACTTATGTTAGTAATGGTGCGATAATTTTTTTATTATCTTAAAGGAACTCTTTATAGACATGCACCCCATCAAACATAAATCATCGAGTGAAAATGAATGGAAATGAATGAATAAGAGGGTGCGTTGGGGAGTGTTAGCGAGTGTCAGGCATGCCAAGGGGGGAGTGGCAAGGCATGCTAGGGAATGCTATGGAATTCCAGGAAATGCCAGGTTTTGCTAACATGTGCCATATAGTGCCAATTCATTCCAATGCATGCTAGCCATTCCAAGACATGCCATGTGTTAAGGCATGACGAGATGTGCCAGGTGTTAGGGTATGCGAACGTGTGTCAAGGGGTGTAAGGCAAAAAAAGGGAAAACCAAGTTAAAATGAAAATAAATGAACACATATGAGGGTTAATAATTCAAGGCCTTACCTTTTCAAGAGGGACATGCTAGGCATACCAACACTAGTGCCAATACATGCAATGGGCCAAGTTTTAGCATGTCTTAAGTGCCAAATCATCCTCTATTACTTCTCTATTAATTGTCAATAATTGATCTCAAATAAATTTTATCTTAAACCATGCCAAGGAATTCCAAGGCATCCAAACACATGCCAAGAATTTTCAAGTGCCACTAAGTGCCAAGAGCTAATATGTGTCAGGGATTTATAGGGCATGCTATAGAGTTCCAGGTTTGCTAAGGAGGGAGTGACAAGATATGCTAGATATTTCCAAGGTATGCTAGAGTGCTAGGGAAGCATACCAAGATGTGCCACGTGCCAATGTGTGTCGAGTGTTAGCAAGTTCCAAGGAAATATAAGGGAGCACTATGTAAAAATGCATGGAAATGAATGAATAAGAGTGTGTGACATGGAGTGTCAGCAAGTTCTAGGTGTGTTAAGGAGGGAGTGACATGGTATGTTAGGCAGTGCTAAGTCATGCTAGTGTGTCAGAGTGGCATGTGGCCAAGATGTCCCAAGTGCCAGGGTGTGCCAACACATGCTAGGAAGTGTTAGGGAGTCATAGGGACACACAAGGGAGCACTAGGTGAAAATAATGCATGAAAATGAAAAATTAAGAGATTGTGACATGAAGTTTTAGTAAGTTCCAAGTGTGCTAAGGAGGAAGTGACAAGGTATGCTAGGCAATGCTAAGGTATGTTAGAGGTTAAGGAAACATGCCAAGATGTACCAAGTGCTAGGGTGTGCCAATGCATGTCAGGGAGTGTTATGGAGTGCCAAGGAAAAACAAGGGAGAAATAGTTTCAAATGCATGGAAATGAATGAGTAAGATTGTGTGATAGGGATTGTTAGCAAATTCTAGGTTTGCTAAGGAGGGAGTGACAATGTATGTTAGGTACTACCAAGGAAATATAGAGTGCCAAGGAAAAATTCCAAGATGTGCCAAGTGCCAGGGTGTGCCAATGTGTGTCAGGGAGTGTTAGGGAGTGCCATAGAAACATAAGGGAGAAATAGTTCAAAATGCATGGAAATGAACGAATATAGAGTGTGTGGTAGGGAGTGTCATCGAGTTCCAACTGTGCTAAAAATGGAATGACAAGGTTATATGCTAGGAAATGATAAGGAATGCTAGAGTTCCAAGGCATGTTAAGGAATGGTAGGGTGTGTTAGGGTGTTCAAAAGCATGTCAAGGAATGCAAGGGATGATAACATGTGCCACATAGTTCCAAGGGATTGTTAGACGTTCCAGGTTTTATGGCATGTCAAGATGTAAACTATGTCGCTCATTTGTTTTATGGACACAATTGGACATGAGCCTTGACTTGGTAACTTGTTAAGTGGGATGAGTTAATATTGGCCATGAGTAGCCTAAGATTAGTTACATTCTTAGGTGAACAAGGCATAGTCTATTTGTAGTAAATGAAACTTGGTCAAGTTGTTGTAGTCAAGGCAAGACTTCGTTGGGTTCCCAAGTCTAAGAAAAATAAGGGTAGTTATGAGGACATGATAGTTAAGGAGTGCTATGGTGCCCCAATGAATTAAAAGGTGTGCTAACACATGCCAGTTAGTGTTAATGCATGACGATGAGTGTTTGGTAGTGTCAGGGCATCACAAGGGAGAACTAGTTTAAAGTGCATGGAAATGAATGAATAAGAGTGTTTTCCAGGGAATGTCAGTGAATTCTAGGTGTCCCATGGATGAAGTGTGTTAGGATAATTTAATAATAGGACTTGCAAGAGGCAATCCTATGATTGCAATAAGGGGATGGACGAAGCAGTTTCAGACAAAGGGAGACTTTGTGCTAGACACAACACTATTTTTTTAATGACTTGGTTGGGTTCCCAAGTCGCAAAAAAAGTAAGGTTATCTATGAGTGCATGACAACTAGGGAGTGCCAAGGTGTGCAGGGAAACCTAGGAAGTGATAACACATTCTATAAAGTTCCAAGGCATGTTATTCATTCCAATATGTGTTAGGTGCTAGGGTTTGGCACCAATGCATGCTAGGGAGTGCCAGGGAAAAAAAATGGAGGACTAGTTTCAATTACATGGAAATGAATGAATAAGAGTGTGTGATAGGGAGTATGATCAAGTTATAGGTGTGCTAAGGAGAGAGTTACAAGGTATGCTAGGCAATTCGAAGGAATGATAGAATGCTAGGAAAGCATGCCAAGATATGCCAAGTTATAGGGTGTACCAATGTGTGCCAAGGAGTGTTAGGGAGTGCTAGAGAAACATAAGGGAGCACTATGTCATAATGAATGGAAATGAATGAATAAGAGTGTGTGACAAGGATTTTAACCGAGTTCCAAGTGTGCTAAGAAGGAGTGACTAGGCATGCTTGGAAGTGCTAAGTGGGATCAGTTGAGATTGGACATGAGTAGTCTAAGATGAGTTACATGTAGTTCTTAGGTGAACAACACATATGTTGAATTTCCATGACACATGAGAATTTGGGTTTCATCTTAGAATATTTGATGCAAACACAATCAAGTGCTGCAACACATATACTTTGCACAATGAAATCTACACACATCACGGAATCAACTATTTCACATGAAATTTTTTAACTTTTTCAAACCGTTCTTCATTAAATTACAAACCGTAATAGAATAGGCTAGAGCTCTCATACCAGGGATCATGACCCTTTACAATCACACTGATACAAGGAATACAACTAGGGCTTGGTGTTACTCCTTTGACAACCAATCTACCTTGAAAAAGAAAAAACTTGACCCAGTTGTTTATGGTGGCCACACATAGCTCTTCCAATCCACATGTCTTGAACACATCTGGTAGATCCACTTGCCACCTTATGCTCAATATGCCTCTATGAATGAACTCAACTCCTTTAGGTTACTGAACTCAGCTCAAAAAACTTTTCCCTCTATCTACCTCTTTTTTCCTTTAAGGTTTGCAACACTTAGGGTTTTCATTCAGTTGGTCACAACATTATTGTGAACAACTCTTTAGTATGCCCACTTTTTCCATACTTCTACTCCAAGATTACAATTCTAGGGATATAGAGGTTTCCTTTTTCTCAATCATGAAATCCTCTACAATACAATGAACTATGGCTAGTTGGCTAGCCCACTTGTGTAATATCCAAAAAGGGAGAATGCAATAATACTGAAACACAATATAAGGACTGCAACAAAGTAAACAATAAATCTAAATACACATCATAATGCATAGAAATATCTAAGCATTTTATTATATAGGAGGTGAAAAATAAAGTACAATAGTGCTCAAAATATGAGGCACTTAAGCCAAAGGGATAGCCTGGAATGACCCTGCAATGATCCCATAAGAGGGACTGCATGACTACTTAACTGCTAGAAGGTAAACTACACTTTCCTAGCTGCAACTATTGGAACTGCAACTACTTGAAAGATAGAAAGTTAGATCTAGGTAGAATGGGAGCTCTGATGATGCTGAAATCAGAGATCTAGGCTCTATTATGGATACCCAAGATAACCCAGAAAGGGTTTCTCAGATCTATCGATCTAAGAAAACCACCCTCTTAGGG
Source organism: Pinus albicaulis (assembly GCA_034641835.2). NCBI lineage: Eukaryota > Viridiplantae > Streptophyta > Pinopsida > Pinales > Pinaceae > Pinus > Pinus albicaulis. Next base: position 1,272,327,115 of record CM076583.1, on the reverse strand, counting down.
CTTCACATTTATGCTGTTGGGTATGCAGATCTGAAGCTAGATCTGATGATATGATGGCTGCAATGATACACAATTAGATCTATGCAAGAAGGGATGATCCCTCCACTAGATCCTTGGGCTAAAAGCTCAAGATCTAGCTCCTCCAATCTCCTCCACTGAAAATAGTTGTTGGATGAACAAAAAATTCAGAAAATTGCATTGTCAGAGAGGGAGGCTCAATAGCCTGCTGCTAGATGTGTCAAATCAACCCTTGAATGATGGAAACAATAGATCCAATGTGAGGATATGATTCCTCATAGGATTTCTAGCTAAAATATTGGAAACTTCCTTCCTCCAATAGATCTAAAGGACTGGACTGCGCAATCCTTGAAGGGACTGCTGTTGCATGGAGGTAAAACCCAATGGCCTGAATGCCAGCTATAGATCTACTACTCCTGGAAGGCCGACTGTGAAGAAAAAAGTGGTAGGATGAATCCTCCACCAGTTTCTGAGCTGAATGCTAGAAACAACCTCTTGAAGATGGCACCAATGCCTGATAAGGAATGAAGTACAACCCTCTTTCAAGAGCTACTCAATGAAAGAGGAGGGATTCCCGCTCGAGAACACCTTGTGCTAAACAGCACTGCAATCTTAGCTAAACAACTCAAGAATGCACAGAAATGTCCTAAGACAAATCTAGATCTAAACAAATCAAGAAATGAATAATCCAAATCATGCCTTCCATTGTGAATTCACCTTCATTATATAGATATGAGCCTTCCATAGCCTATTCCCACTCCAAAACTGCGTTGTGCATGTGGAAATAAGGCTCCATGGTTGACTGCATTGTTTCTCCATGTCCTCCATGATGTTCATATGGGGTGATCACCCTCTCCACCATGTGTGCATTAAATGCATCACTTCCTCCACTATCTTATCATAAGTGCTTTATGATCTACTTTGAATGAACTATGATCTTAGTTGATCTTATCAAAGATCCTCAAGATTTTTCATTTAAGATCCATGATCTTATTTGACTGTTTCATCCTTCATAATCAATCTCATAAACGAGACATGATCTCCATTAATGGAGCTGCTCCACTACTCCATGTTTTTTAGATCTAGATCTAGAATATCCACATACATACATAAAAAGTGTATTTTATTCATCTTTGAGGTTTGTTGGTCCCTCCACCCTTTTATTTACTTAATTAATTAAGTTTATTAAGGACTCTAATATTCCAAATATCATGTGAAATTTTTGGAATATTACAATCCTCCCTGGAAAAATGTTGCTTGTCCTCAAGCAACTACAAAAGTAGATGCAAGGTCATCCATTCCCCTCCAAATGGCATCCACATAAGGAAGGCATCCTCCATTTTATGCAATGTGTCATGTATGTTTGGTTCCAAAGTTGTCTCTAATAAATTCATATAATGACCTCCAACTGTATGGTTAGATTTCCTCCTTCCACCATGAACTACCAAGTGAAAACCATATGATGTCCAACATCATCATCAATACATGAGATACATAAAATAAAGTGGCTCTTTCCACAAAGGAAAAGATCCATCTCACAATACATATTTCCATCCTGTGCTTTATGAATTAGATTGAGAATTGCCATGCTCTCATCCTTAGCCCTCTTGGCTTTGTTGGATCCAAGCATCATTCCAACATAATGCAAAAGAATAAATAGAGATATATGGGTAGAAAATGATGTCAAACCATATTCTCCCAACAGTAACCACTGGAGTAAGGCCCTTTGTTGCCATCCTCCATCTCCCCCATGCAAGATGAATAAGCCAAAATCCCACAAAAGTAACCAAAGCAACAAGAGATCTTGTTGCCTTCTCTCCTCCTCATGTGTATCATGGAGTAAATACATACTGATATACATGTGGAATGTCACATCAGCCCAATACAAGTAAGCACCATTAATACACATCATCAGAGTACCATGCCAATTTTTACACAATTTAAAACACATAGACATAGGGGATGTCATGTGATGGCCAAACTCTCTCATGGTCAACCAAAGTGAACATGCCTTATTTTTATTCATTCTATCATGGATACACAAGGCATGAGTCAAATAAATATGAGCTATTGGGTGGTAACCATACTCACCCAAGAGCAGCCAGTGCAGCCATGCCTCCTTCTTCATTTCATGAGTGTTTTTCAAGGCATGGATAAAAGAAATAGGAGCCTTTGGGTAGTAATAAAACTCTCCCAAGAGTAGTCAACGTAAAATATCTTGCTAGCCCATGTCATATATCTGCAAGTGGTCATGCAACCCCTTGCTTATCATCCTCACCCACTCATCCCAATGTGGATGGTGAATGATGTACTGCATAAACATGGTATCCTCCATTTGTAGAATACCATCCTCCCCAAATTGATGAAGAACTTTTCACTCCATGAAATGTTGAAGTGCACCTCTAGTGAGATCTCTTAATGAGATTTTTTTTTCACCAAAGGCCCTCCAAAAATAAAGAGGTTATGGATCTACCATAGGTAGAAGTTTCTCTTTGAGTGGTGAGATGCTCATTGAGAAAATGCCATCTAGAAAGGAGAAAATATTTCTCATCTCACGATGTCTACCAACTATCATTTTAACCTCCATTGCTTCATGAGTGAAGCTACCTTCATAATTCTCCAAGAATAATGGGGCCCCTTCATTATCACTTAGTGACAACGCTGTAGATCTGCATGGTGGTACATATGTCGTCTCATGGCAAGACACAATGTTGAACTCTTAGCCAGCCATTGTACATAGGATCATGTTTATCCCATATTCTGAAACTCTACACTTCAACTCAAAGGGTTGAATGTAGGTCAACAATGATGAACTGGGATATCTCTTCATCTCCTCCTTGATTAGATCAAGGGTCCTCTCCACTGTGATATGTTGCTGCTCCAAATCAACATTTTGTTCTAACCCTTGGTTATGTATTGGCCCTGATGGTATGTCCCCATAAGTTTCAATAAGATCTACTGAAACAATATGTGATGAATATGTATGCATACCTTGGATCAACTGATGTGTGGGAACCTCTTGCAAGGACACACGAGTTCCTCCAACCTAGATAATGGTGTCGCCAACTGCTAGTAAGAGTGATGGTTTCTCTTCTCCAAGTGTACCAGCATTGGAATCTACCTCCTCTTCCTCATGCATCTCCTAAATCATGGATGGGACTCTATGTGTAAAGAGCTCAAGACTACCCTGCAAATTTGCAAGTGTCTCTTCTCTAGATGTGAGTACTTCTGCAGCTGGTGGTGAATGTAGTGACTCCTTGTCTAGAGTGACATGATTGACACCTTCCTTTGTTTCCTTAGGAAATGTCTCTTTATGGCACATATTTGTTCTCCTTACATCAAAATTATTCCTTAACTTGTGAAATAAATCCGAATATTTAGTCACCTTGCATGCTCCATGTGACCAAACCACCAATCATTGGCTTCACCTAAAAGATGAAGTGTTGCAATTTGGACAACCTCTTTTTCAGCCACAGGATGTAGCATGAAAAATGTATCTAACTCTTTCCTCCAAGCCTTAATAGTGCTTGATGAAGATCCATCAAATGTAGTCTAATAGAATCTATTGTGCCTCTTTCTTATATTGCTGCTATAGGATCCTCTTTCTTCTTTAATTTGGAAGAATTGTTGGATAGTTAGACTCTCTTTGAAGGCTCTAGACTATGCTTTGTACTCTTTAAGATATATACTAAGAGTCTCATGTGTCTCAGTTTCTTTTCTTTCTTCATTTCTATACCATTCACCTTCTTCAAAGAAAGTGGGCATAGTAGATCTATGAGGAGATCTATGATTCTCTGGTTTTCTTTTTTGCTAATAGGAAGTGCTTGGACCTTCCTCATCAAATCTTCTTCTTGGTTCCTCCTTTCGCCTTTCTCTCTTCATTTGCTTGACCTCTTTGGAGATATATTGCATGGATCTAAAGAGAGGAGTGGAAAAACTACAATCCTCCTTCATGATAGATCTCATCTATCTGCTTCTTCTTTTGATGCAAAAGATGAAGTGTCCACAAGCTGAGCCAAATATCATGCTTTGATACCACTGTAATATCCCAAAAGGGAGAATGTAGTAATACTGAAACACAATATAAGAACTGCAACAAAGTAAACAATAAATCTAAATACACATCAAAATGCACAGAAATAACTGAGCCATTTTATTATATAGGAGGTGAAAAATCAAGTACAACAGTGCTCAAAATATGAGACACTCAAGCCAAAGGGATGGCATGGAATGACCATGCAATGATCCCACAAGAGGGACTGCGTAACTATTGAACTCCTGGAAGGTAAACTACGTTGTCCCAGCTGCAACTGTTGGGACTGCAATTTCCTGAAAGATATAAAGTTAGATATAGGAAGAATGGGAGCTCTGATGATGCTGAAATCAGAGATCCGGTCTCTATGATGGATACCCAAGATAACCCAGAAAGGGTTTCTCAGATCTGATGATCTAATAAAACCACCCTCTTAGGGATTCACATATATATTGTTGGGTATGTAGATCTGAAGCTCAATCTAATGATATGATGGATGTAATGATACACAATCATATCTATGAAAGAAGGGTTGATCCCTCCACTAGATCCTTTAGCTAAAAGCTCAATATCTAGCTCCTCCAATCTACTCCATTGAAAATAGCTTCTGGATGAACAACAGCTTCAAAAAACTGCTCTCTTAGAGAGGGAGGCTCAATAACCTACTGCTAGATGTGTCAAATCATCTCCTGAATGATGGAAAAAATAGATCTAATGTGAGGAGATGATTCCTCACAGGATTTCCAACTAAAATACTGCAAACCTCCTTCCTCCAATAGATCTATAAGACTAGACTGTGCAATCCTTGAAGCAACTGTTGTTGCATGGAGGTAAAACCCAATGGCCTGAATGTAGGATATAGATCTGCTACTCTTGGAAGGTTGAATGTGAAGAACAAAGTGTTAGGATGAATCCTCCACCGGTTTCCTAGATGAATGCTAGAAACAACCTCTTGAAGATGGCACCAATGCCTAATAAGGAATGAAGTACAACCCTCTTTCAAGAGCTACTCAATGAAAGAGGAGGGATTCCCGCTCGGGAACACCCTGTGCTAAAAAACACTGCAATCTTAGCTAAACATCTCAAGAATGCATAGAAATGTCCTAAGACAAATCTATATCTAAATAGATCAAGAAATGAATAATCCAAATCATGCCTTCCATTGTGCCTTCGCCTTCATTATATAGATATGAGCCTTCCATAGCCTATGCCCACTCCAAAACTGTGTTGTGCATGTGGAAATAAGTCTCCATGGTTGACTGCGTTTTTTCTTCATGTCCTCCATCATGTTCATATGGGGTGATCATTCTCTCCATCATGTGTGCATTAAATGCATCACTTCCTCCACTATCTTATCATAAGTGCTTTATGATCTTCTTTGAATGCACTATGATCTCATTTGACCTTATCAAAGATCCTCATGATTTTGCATCTAAGATCCATGATCTTATTTGATTGTTTCATCTTCCATAATCAATCTCATATATGAGACATAATCTCCATTAATGGAGTTGCTGCACTACTCCATGTTTTTTAGATCTAGATCTAGAATATCCACATACACACATAAAAATTGGATATTATTCATCTTTGATGTTTGTGGGTCCCTCCACCCTTTTATTTACTTAATTAATTAATTTTATTAAGGACTCTAATATTCCAAAAATCATGTGAAAATTTGGGAATATTACAACTTGACTGCTACTTTAGTCCTTCAAAGTCTGCATGTCCTTAGGACCAATACACCTACCCTTCTACCAGTCTTGTTTTCCTTCACAAGTACAAGACTTAGAGCTCTTCTTTGACAGTCACCTAAAATCCCTCCAATTTTACTTGGACTGCCATCAATTTTCGCAATCACAATCAATTATTTTATTTATCTAGTGCCCACAACACTGCCCTCATCTAGGGCTCTTCAAATATACCACCTAATAGTGATTTGAGTCCTCTTAGAATCAATATTCTTGTGTACCAATTTCTTTGTTGTCCAATTGTTGTGTAACCAGCTCCAAAAAGAGAAGAAAAGAGATATAAACGCCTTATAAATGAGCCACTTCGAGGGGGCAACCTCCAATACATTACATAAATGAACAATTCTTGAATGATACAATTTACAAAACCTCCTTTCTATATATAGGAGTCCATGGGGCCATAATGTAATCCTAGTGGGCCACAATGTAATCCTAGCCGATCTAACAATAATAATTTAAGGGCACAATAATAACAAAATGGGGGTTACAAGGGTTCAATAATAACAATAAGGGGGTTACACTAACAATAATAAAGGACTATACTAGTGATATAGGGACCTAACATGCCCCTCTCCTTCAAAAAAGTGTTGTCCTCAACGCTTGAGTAGCTCCGGGTGCTTCTATATAAAATTCTCATCCTCCCATGTAGAATCTTCAGTGGGTAAGTTCTTCCACTTGATGAGATACTATGAAATTGATCGATTCCGTAGCTGTCGAGTTCTTGTTTCCATGACCGCTTCAGTTTCCAATATGATTTTTCCTTCCTCATCAAGTTCTGGCAATATTGTTTGAACTGGAAGATTTTCACCTATAACCTTCTTTAAGCATGAAACATGGAAAACTGGATGTACTCGTGAAGAAGCAGGAAGCTCCAATTTGTATGCCATAGAACCGATCTTTTGCAACACCTTGTAAGGACCATAGTACTTTGGTGATAATTTATTATCCTTCTTAGCTTGCTTGAGGGACATTTTTTTGTATGGTTGTAGCCGTAAAAATACCCAATCTCCTACATCAAAACTTCTCTCGCTGCGATGTTGATCTGCCTGTTGTTTCATTCGATTTTGCGCCAAATTCAGGTTATCCTTTAAGAGTTGGAGAACTTCTTGCTGATGCTCGATGTGATCTTCCACTGCTTGAACCTTCGAATTTTCCCTTAAAGATGATGTGATGGATGGTGGATGATATCCATAAAGTGCCACAAATGGGGTCATTTTTGTTGCAGTATGGAAGGAAGTGTTATACCACCATTCAGCAAGAGGTAACCACTTGACCCATTGTGTTTGTTTATCAGATACAAAACAACAAAGATATCCTTCCAAACATTTATTTACGATCTCGGTTTGACCATCAGATTGAGGATGATAATATGAGCTATGAGCTAATTGAGTACCCAAACAAGAAAATAACTCCGTCCAAAAATTTCTAGTAAAAATGGGATCTCTGTCGCTCACAATAACCCTTAGGCTTCCATGTTGCTTTTGAATTCTATCCATAAATGTAGTAGCAACTGTACTTGCTTTAAATGGATGAGATAATGCACAAAAGTGTGCATACTTGGTAAGTCTATCAACTACCACCATGATGACACTCTTTCCTTCGGACTTAGGTAAACCTGTGATAAAATCCATTGAAATATCTTCCCAACGTTGACTTGGAATGGATAAAGGTTGTAGAAGTCCCGGGGTCTTAATTGTTTCCACTTTATTCTGCTGGAAAACCAAACATTCCGCCACAAATTTTTGAATATCAGATTTAAGGCCATCCCAAAAAAATTCTTTCTTCACCCTGTGGTAAGTTTTTAAAAATCCTGAGTGTCCTCCTAAAGGAGAAGTGTGCAATTCGAGAAGAATCTTTTGTTTTAGTTGGGAATTCTTACAAAGATATAAGCGATATTTGTACCATAAGGAATCATTTTTTCAACTAAATGTATCAGATGTACTAGGATCTTGCTGCAACTTTTGAATGAGTGTCCATACATCTTTGTCCTTCTTCCATTCATCTCTTGCTTCGGTTATCAAATCTGGTTGGATAATAGAAATGGCACAAAGCAATTCTTCCACCTCTTCATTCTTTCTTGAGAGTGCATCTGCAACAACATTAAGCTTTCCTTTTTTGTAGATTATTTCAAAGTCATAACCCAACATCTTTGTGACCCATTTTTGCTGTTCTTCCGACGATAGTCTTTGTTCCAAAAAGTGTTTAAGACTATCATGATCAGTTTTTAACTTGAAGTGTCTTCCCATTAGGTAAGTTCGCCATTTCTTTAGTGCATGCAGTATTGCTAACATTTCCTTCTCATAAATAGGTTTCTGTAAATACTTTCCTTTGATTGGACGACTTTCAAAAGCAATGGGTCTTCCTTCCTACATTAAAACTGCACCAATTACATTTCCTGAGGCGTCACATTCCACAATAAAGGTTTTTGTGAAGTCTGGCGTAGCTAAGACCGGTGCATGGCACATTGCCTCCTTAAGATGTTCAAAGGCCTTAGTTTCTTCAGGAGTCCATGAAAATGCATCTTTCTTCAATAATGTTGTTAGAGGTGCTGCTATTCTCCCATAATTCTTAACAAACTTGCGATAATACCCTGTTAACCCGAGAAATCCTCGCAACTGCTTTATGGTTGTGGGGACTTTCCATTCTTAATGGCTTTAATTTTGTTAGGGTCTACTTTAACACCCTCGTGAGATACAATATGACCCAGATATTCCACCTCTTGTACTCCAAAGAAACATTTGGATGTTTTTGCATATAATTGTTTCTCCTGCAATAGTTTGAGCACACTGTCAACATGTTCAACATGATCCTTCCAAGACCTGCTATAGATTAGTATATCATCAAAAAATACTAGCACAAATTTTCTAAGGAAGGGTTTGAAAATGGAATTCATCGACCCTTGAAATGTAGAAGGTGCATTGGTAAGGCCAAAAGGCATGACCAAAAATTCATAATGACCCTCATGAGTTCGAAATGCTGTTTTTGGAATATCTTCATTCTTCATTCTAATTTGATGATATCCTGAACGAAGATCCAACTTGGTAAAATAAATTGCTCCATGTAACTCATCCAATAATTCATCAATCACAGGAATGGGAAATTTGTCTTTAATGGTGAGCTTATTGAGCTCCCTATAATCCGGACACATTCGCCATAATCCATCCTTCTTGTGTACCAATACTACAGGAGCAGAGAAAGAACTTTGACTAGGTTGAATTATACCCGCCTCTAACATTTCTGCAATCATACGTTCAATTTCGCTCTTTTGGAAGTAGGGATATCTATAAGGCCTGATGTTTGGAGGAACACTTCCTGGAATCAAATGAATAGCATGATCATGATCACGAATAGGTGGGAGTCCTTTGGGAGTTTCAAACACCTTGGAATGATTGTCCAAAACTTGTTGGAGATCTGCAGAAATAGATGATTTTGATGTCGGAACTTCTAGTGAGCATAATTGTGCAATTACGCCTCGTTATTCTTTCTTTAGAAGCTTTGTCATGACATTAGAGCTTATTATCCTTCCCGGCTTCCCTTCAATACCCCGTAATTCGACTTCCTTTCCTTCTGAAAAAAATTTCAAGAAAAGTTCTTGAAAAATTAAAAGCTACCGTCCCCAAAGATTGTAACCATTGTACTCCTAGTACAACATCAGCACCTCCCATAGGAATGGAAAGCATTGGACTAGTCAATACATATTCCCCCATGGTTAGCTTGATATTATGGCATTTTCCAGAGCAATTTATAGTTCCTCCATTTGCAACCATCACTTGAGATTCTGGTGCTGGGTATAGGAAACAATTCAATTCCTTGGCTACCTTACAATGAATAAAATTATGGGTACTACCTGAATCAATCAACACTATTACCTTTTTCTTCTTGATATGTCCTTCTATCTTGAGAGTTTGAGTGGTAATTCCTACCAATGCATTACACGATATGGTCAGACTCATTTCTTCCTCTTCTTGGGTTGGTTCCTGGTGTATATCCTCTTCTTGTTCATTTTCTTCTTCCTCTTTACAATCTATGTAAAATAATTTCTTCTCAGCACACTTATGACCTTTAGTGTATTTTCTATCACAACTGTAGCAAAGCCCTTTTGCTCTTTTTTCTTCCAATTGTTGTGGTGTCAACCTTGTAGGTTGTGGAAATCTAGGCATAGCAACACTTCCTTCTTTATATAATTGAGTGGTAGGCTTCCTTGTCGCCATTACTTTACATTCAACTTTTCTTGCCAACCTGAATGCCTTCTCTAATGAATCTGGTTCCAAAACGTGAACTTCATGTTGGATATTATCCTTTAAAGTGCCTATGAAGAGATCGATCTTGTGTTCCTCTGGAATATCAGTTACCCTTATATTCAATTTTTGGAATTCCTCAATGTGTTGCCCCACTAAACCCTTTTGTTTGAGATTTATCAATTGGCTAAAGAAGGTGTTGCTCTTTGTATCCTCATAATGTGCTATCATTTCCTCCGTAAAAATTGACTAAGTGACAATTTTTTTACGGGAGCAAAGCCATCGATACCATACAAATGTATTTTGTTCTAAATGTAAAGTTGCAATGCGTACCTTTGTGTGTTTTGCACGTTATGGAGATCAAAATATTGCTCCATCTGTAGTATCCATGTTACAGGATCCTTTCCATCAAACTTCCTCATATCCATTTTTGGAATATGGTGGTTCTTCCCGCCAACATTAGAGTTTATGAAATCACGATTAATATTTATTTTGTTCTCATCATGAGGTTCTTCTACTATCTTTTCACCATTAGGAAACATTTCTTGTATCAACTTTGTCAAACCTTCGATGTTTGCTTTTAGATCATTCTTCATGTTTTCCATGTTGTCTTTCATGTCATCCATCTTAGCTTCCATGCCAACTTCCATGCCATCCATCTTAGCTTCCACGCTTTTCGAGACACATTCCACGCCCCTTTCTTCAACAGATCCATCTTCACTTCCACGCCATCCATCTTAGCTTCCATGCCTTTCTTCAAACCATCCATCTTCACTTCCACGCCTTTCTTCAAAACTTCCATTTCATTTTTTGCTGCTCTTTGCGAGAGTGAAATTTGTTGCACTTGTTCTTGTAATTTTGATAGATCATGTTGCAATTCTTCATCTTCATGAGTCATGGTAGAGCCTTCTGAAGGCTTGATGGGTGTTGAATTCTTTTTAGGGGCCATTTTAGAATTCAATATTGATATCTATTCTACAATATGCCCTTGGAATCAATTCAACTTGATTCTTCAAACACGACTTATGCAATTTGGGAAAAAAAAAAATACACACCTTTTACTAGCTTTTAGGAGCTCGATATTGAAATTGAATTATCTTTGTAATTGAAAATCTTCAATATCTGAAATTCACTGTAGTAGCCTCTATGAAGCTTCTTTTTTTAAATTCGTAGGTTTGATCTAATTTTGATTCTCCAAGACAAAGTTGTGTCCAATCTCCCACAATGACCTAATTTTGACCGGTTCGAGAGGAGCGAACTTGTAGGACTTGCCACGCTCACCGTTTCATCCTTTGTCTCTAAAATTGATAGCCAAGAAACTACACCCCGTAATTGCAACAACTTTTACGGCACTCAAATCGATGCCCCGTGAGAGAGTTATTGAACTTTTCCCACGATCACCTCTTTGAGATGAAATTTAGGAGCCTCGAAAGCACTACCTTACGTATCATATCTCCAAAAATATTGCGAACCAAGCTTTGAAATTTTTTGACACATTTCCTCAGGATTTCAGCTTCGCACCATATGAATTTCAGCTTCTGAACCTTTCGTAGAAAACTTTTTATAGCGACAATCCCACGATGACCTGTTTAGGAGCTTGAAAAAAAACCTAACTTCCACAGATGATATCTCCAAAAAATGTTGCGAATCAAGCTCTGAAATTTTTAGGCAATCTTCCTCAGGATTTCAGCTTCGCACCCTAAAAATTTCAGCTTCTGAAACTTCGTAGAAAAAAAGTTATAGCGAAAATGCCACGATGACCTGTTTGGAGCAGCGAAACCCTAGAATCCCAAGCTCTGATACCAAATGTTGTGTAACCAGCTCCAAAAATAGAAGAAAAGAGATATGAACGCCTTAGAAATAAGCCACTTCGAGGGGGCAACCTCCAATACATTACACAAATGAACAATTCTTGGATGATACAATTTACAAAACCTCCTTTCTATATATAGGAGTCCATGGGGCCATAATGTAATCCTAGTGGGCCACAATGTAATCCTAGCCGACCTAACAATAATAATTTAAGGGCACAATAATAAAAAAATGGGGGTTACAAGGGTACAATAAGGGGGTTACACTAACAATAATAAGGGACTATACTAGTGATATAGGGACCTAACACCAATCTATGAACAAATATGAACTACTAATATTATCATCCTTCTAATAATTTGTAGATGAATGAAATAGGGTCACAAATCATCCATTAACATTCCATTGACTAACTATTTATAGGTTGCTTCAAATTTCTATCCAAAACTCTATGGATAGTCCACGAAAATCAACTCCTCTTCATGTCAATCCATTCCTCATATGGCACATTTCTTCTGCTCCATCTTCTACTTAGGTTCCACCTTCCTTTGGATTTTCTATCTCCACATATACTTCTGCAAACCATCTTGCAAATTTGTCGTATATATTGCAGAGATAAACCTATATCTAAGGGTCACAACCCCTCTTCTTCTATGCAGGTCGGTCACAGTATTAATGCGATACCTTATGGATTGAACATGCTAGGAAACCCCCTAAATATGGAATTATAATTCTATTTTAATTGCTTTAGAACAAACCCTATCCACCCATAGCAAAAATGACAACTCTTTCCTCCATAAGAGACTCGACTTAGCTCATATGGATCCATAGATTCTGGGAATTTCTTTGACTGAATCTTGACCTGAACTTTAGATCTCTTCGACCCTCAAACTATGGTTACCTCAGTAAATATTACACTTATGACAACTTCTTTTCTAGCCCTAAATTCTATTGCAGACCCTCCTCCATTTGTGTTGTTATTTATCACAGACCTTGCAACCTACTAACTACCACAATGTAGGGCCTCAACCCTCTCTACTATTTCAAAATTTGATGCAACCTTCACACAGAAACACCACTGAAATCACATGCCCAAATTCTCATGAGCTGCCTCTCTTGAGTTTGATCTTCCATAAGAGAACCAACAATATGCCATCCTACTTCCTATCTCGAACCCATTAAGATATCTGACATTATTTTGAACCCTCACATGATGATATCACTCTTGGTGAATGATCATGGCCTCCCTTTAGCAACGCTTACTCAGACCTCTAACTTGACCTACTTTAGGACTACATCTCTCCTGGCCTCCTTGATCAAATGAGCTCCTTGTCACTTGATGTTCTTGCCTTCATACTAAGGCCTCCTTAAATATATTTTCCTAGTTGGGCCTCTTAAGAATGCTTAATAACTTACAAACTTTATCCACTTAGACCTTAGGAAATATTATTTTTTATTTTTAATTTTATTTTAGATTTTAAACCCCATCTTGGGTCCAAAACCCCTTCACTTGAGTTATTTTCCCACGAAGGCTTTTGTGGCCAAACTCACACAAACCCATCTCACTAGGTATGTGGAGTACCTCCCAAGCTACACAATTAAACAAAATAGTCTAATTGTAGTAATCATAACTTGGTCAAGCTCCTATAGTCAAGCAAGGACTTTGTTGGGTTCCCAAGTTGAAAATTAAGGGTAGTTATGAGGTCATGATAACTAGGGATGGTTAGGGCATGAAAAGGAATGAAAAAGTGTGATAACACATGCTGGAAAATGTCAATGCATGTTGCGGAGTGTTAAGGAGTGTCGAGGTATCACAAGGGAGAACTAGGTCAAAATGCATGAAAATGAACAAATAAGAGTGTGTGCTAGGGAGAGTGAGTGAATTCAAGTGTGCCAAGGATGAAGTGTGTTAGAAGAAGTTCATAATAGGATTTGCAAGAGGCAAGCCTACAATTGCAATAAGGGGCTCGAAAAAGCAATTTTAGACAAAGGGAGACTTTGTGTTGGGCACAACACTATTTTTTATTTATCTATTATTTTTATATGATATGTGGCACACTTTGGCCGAATGATCATGCTTTAAACTATTTTAGACAATTTCATATTGTACATTGGTGTGTATAAGTTTTGGGGCACTCGACTTGTGCCGACTTATATCTTATCTATCTTGTGTATCTTGTGGTTCTTGCAAACTTTTAGTTAATGCTCTACTGTTTATATGAACTGGACATACATGTGAAATATTTCCTATGTAAGCTATGTTGCTTAGTTTTTTCATGGCCATGGCTAGATGTGATCCTTGTCTTGGTAAGTTCTTATGTGGGAAAAGTTCATCTTGGATATGAGTGGCCTAAGATGAGGTATAGACAGTTCTTAGGTGAAAAAGGCACAATCTACTTGTAGTAGGTGCAATTAATCCATTTGTTATGGCTAAAGAAGACCAATATCATGACATGAACTATAGTAGCTAAGGACTTGATCGAGTTCCCAAGTCGTGAAAAGATGTAAGGCTAGTTGTGAGGGCAGGAGTTCCAAGGCATGTTAGGGAATTCTAACATGTGCCAGATAGTTTGAAGGCATGTCAAATATGTTAAGATGTGTCAAGTGCTAAGGCATGGAAAAATGTGCAAGGGTGTGAAAATACGTGCCAGGGACTATCAAGGCAACAAAAAGGAGAAACAAGTTAAAATACAAGGAAATGAACACATCATAGGATTAATAAGTCATCAATTTACATTTTCAAGGAGGGACATGCTATGAACACCAACACTAGGTGGAAATAAGTGTCAAGTGCCAAGTGTTAGTGCATTCTAAGTTCCAAATCATCCTCTGTTACTTCTCTTCTGATTTCCAATAATTGATCTCAAATAACTTTATTATTAAACCATGCCAAACAATACCGAGGCATCTTAATGATTGCTAGACATGCTAATGATCATGGTCTCTCTGGGACTACATATATCTTCTCCCCTTGATTAAATGAGCTCCTTACCACTTGATTTCTTTCCTTAATCATAAGGCCTCCTTAAATAGTTTTTCCTAGACCTCTTACGAGCCCTCTAGAACTTATGTGTTTTATCCTCTTAGACCTTAGGAAATATTAATTTTCCTTTTTAATTTTCATTTATATTTTAAACCCCATATTGGGTCCAAAATCCTTTTGCTTGGCTTATTTTCCAACAAAGACTTTTGTGGCCAAAATCACACAAATCCATCTCACAAGGCTTGTGGAGTAACTCCCAAGCTACACAATTCAACAACACAATCTAGTTGTAGTAATAATAACTTGTTCAAGATATTCTATTCAAGCGAGGGCTTGGTTGGGTTCCCAAGTTGCAAATTAAGGGTAGGTGTGAGGGCATGATAGCTAGGGAGGTTCGGGGCATGTAAAGGAATCAAAAGGCATGCTAACACATGTCGTACAATGTCAATGCATGTTGAACTAGACTGTTAGGGAGTGTCGGGGCATATCAAGGGATAACTAGGTCAAAATGCATGGAAAGGAATGAATAAGAGTGTGTGCCAAGGAGTGCTAGCGAATTCAAGTGTGCTAAGGATGAAGTGTGTTAGGAGAAGTTTAGAATAGGATTTATGTTAGAAAAGTTATATATTATAGAGAAATGGGACAAATAAAATATATGTGGAAACACAAACACAAGAAACACATAAAAACCAGAGAGACACAAATATGCATGGTTCACCAAGTTTGGGCTATGTCCACCCCGAACAGCTAGTCCTTCCTTTCTATTATCCAGCAAAATGAAGAGACAAAACCTACAACAGATCCGTTGTAATATCCTTTGTTCTCTCTCACAGTTTCCCTATATGTTTCTCGCTCTGAGAATACACATACAATACATAGCCGCAATACAATACCCTCATACAAGCGAGGGGTTTCCTTCTAGGGAAAAAAAAAATCCTAAACTCAACATAACTTCTACCGTCAGATCATCCACCTAATGAATGGCCCAGATTGACTAGAAATTACTATACTTTTACAGGGAAATTTTACATATGTTTTTAGCTTCCAGGGTGCTACCCCCGAAACCCCCTGCTAGGGGGGGCTCCATAAAGCACATCTGCTCCCCCCCCTAGACCCCCCAGGCAGCATACAATTAC
Organism: Pinus albicaulis; assembly: GCA_034641835.2. Taxonomy (NCBI): domain Eukaryota; kingdom Viridiplantae; phylum Streptophyta; class Pinopsida; order Pinales; family Pinaceae; genus Pinus; species Pinus albicaulis. The sequence goes on along the minus strand of CM076583.1, from coordinate 1,272,311,144 downwards.
GGGCGGCTTTGCCGCCCCATTAAGGTACAAGGGTCCAACATTGTGATACAAAACAAACAATATAATCAAGCTCCACACCCAACAATCTACAGGAGGCAAGCCTACTGTTATTATACGGGGCTCGACATATCAGTTTTATACAAAGGGAGATCACTTTGTGCTAGGAACAACATTGTTTTTCCATTAGCTATTTTTTTTATATGAGATGTTCCACACTTTGGCTACATGTTCATGATTTAAACTATTCTAGATAATATCATATTGTACATTGTTGTGTATAATTTTTGGGGCACTCGACTTGTGTGAGCTTATATATTGTGTGCCTTGTGCATCTTGTGGTTCTTGCAAACTCTCAGTTAATGTTCTACTATTTATATGAACTGAACATACATATGAAATATTTCCTGTGTAAGCTATGTTGCTTAGTTTTTTTATGGCCATGGCTAGATCACATGATCCTTGTCTTGGTGACTAGTTAAGTGGGAAATTTGAGCTTGGACATGAGTGGAATAAGATGAGTTATAGGAAATTCTTAGGTGAACAAGGCACAATCTACTTGTAGTAGGAGCAATTGGTTAAGTTGTTGCAGTTAAAGAAGGCCAATATTGTCACATGAACTGTAGTATCCAAGGACTTGATTGGGTTCCCAAGTCATGAAAAAATGTAAAGGATAGTTGTGAGGACATGAGTGTCAAGGCATGCTAGGGAATGCTAAGATGTGCCAGATAGTGCAAAGGTATGTCAAATATGCTAAGATGTGCCAAGTGATCAGGCATGCCAAGATGTGCAAGGGTGTGTCAATGCATGTCAGGGACTATCAAGGCAACAAAAGGGAGAAAAAAGTTAAAATACAAGGAAATGAACACATAAGAGGGTTGCTAAGTCATCAATTTACCTTTTCCAAGAGGGGCATGCCAGGCACACCAACACTAGGCACCAATAGGTGCCAAGTGCAAAGTCTTAGTGCATTCTAAGTTCCAAGTCTTTCTTTGTTGCTTCTCATCTACTTTACAACAATTGATATCAAATAAATTTAATATTAAACCATGCTAAATCATACTAAGTAATCTCAATGTATTCCGTACATGCTAATACTTTCCAATCGCCAATATGTGTCAGGGATTGTTATGCATGCTATGAAGTGGAAGGCCATGTTGAATAGTGCTAAGGTGTGCTAGAGAGTGCTAATGAATGTTCAGGAGTGTTAGGGAGTACTAAGACAAAATATTAAGGGGGCACTAGGTCAAAATTCATGGAATTTAATGAATATGAGGAACGTGTGCTAGGGACAAGTGTTAATGAGTGCTAGCTGTCATGTCAAGGAGGGAGTGACAAGGTATAATAAGAATTGGTAAGGCATGCTAGGGAATATCAAGACATTTCAAGAAGTTCCAAAGTGTACTAGGGAGTTCCAGGGTGTGCTAATTATATGTTCCAAATAGTGCCAAGATATGTTAATACATGCCAGGTGCTAAGGATGTGCAAGGTGCTAGGGTATGTCAATATGTGTCAAGAAGTGTCATGGAAACAAAAGGGATAAACAAGCTACAATGCAAGGAAATGAACAAATAAGAGGGTTAATAAGTCGATACTTTATCTTTTTCAAAAGGGGCATGCTAGGCACACTAATAATAAGTCCCAATACATGGCAAGTGGCATTGTGTGTCAAGTGCTAATGTATGTCAATGCATGCAACCAAGGTGTTACGGGGCATGCTAGGGACTGCATGCATGCCAACACATGCTAGGAGAGTTCTATGTTGTTTTAGTGCATGCCACCATGTGCTTGGGCATCAGTGTCATGAAAAGATGTTCTAGGTACAGATATTTTCCAAGACATGCAAGGTGCTAAGAAATGTTAGTGTGCCAAAGCATTAATTTAAGGTGTGCCCAATTTTTTGAGGAGTGTTAGGTCTTTCTCATTAATAGAATTGACAGAGTTTGATTAAGTATTAAATAATATATTTCCTACACACACTAGTGGAACTTTATCTAAAGGGAATTTTCTAGACAATAAACTTAATAGATATGAATCATGTGGTGACTCATAGGAAAAATCTATTTGACTAGTCATTACTTGAGGGAAATGATACACACTAATTACTTCTTAAGTAATTGACTGACTCTAACCACTAAGGCATTAGACATATTATAAAAAAGACTCCACAATAATAGTCTTAAATCATTATCTTTTGATAAAAAATATATTAACAAGCACATAACGTCATAAAAAACTCATTGGAATGATCAATGATGATGAACATTTTTTGACCGTCACCAAAAATAAAAAAAAGAGCATTGGTTAGGGTCATTAAAATTTCATCACTAGAAGTGTCACCAAAGAGAGAATTAGTGATGGGCCTTTAACAACCCTCACCAAAAGTGTCATTGAAACTGGCTTTGGTGACGAACCTTAAAGGACCATCACTATATACACTTATAGTAATTATTTTTTAAGGACTGTCACTATATGTGACATTGGTGATGGACCTTAAAGGTCCGTGTCAAGCATGACCCTCACCAATGTCCTTTTTTCTTGTAGTGAATATCTGCAAATGAATTCTTCTAGGAAAGTTTGTTGAAGAGTAGTTTTGCTCAATAAATTTTCATTGGTTCAAATCATATTATTCAATTTTTGGATCCTTCTCATTGATTGAGATCTTCTTCTTCTCATCTCTTCAATTGTTTTCTTGCAAAAATAATTCAAAAACAAAATTAAAATGTAAAAATAAAATCAAAATGCTAAATCTGGAAAAATAAATCCAATAAAAACTTGATTAAATAAATAATTTAAAAGGAAATATAAGTTTTCTATTGATTCTTGTGATTATCTATTTGTTAATGATATCATTGACGAATGGATTTGCATTTAGAAAAAGTTGTGGGCAAATTAAAATGCAGAAAATAAAACTCAGAAAAATGAATTTGTTAAAAATTCATAGCATGATCTTATGTTGAATTTTAGACCAAATAAATGATCAAATCTGGAAATGAAACAACTTTAGAAATGTTCTCTATGATTTTATCTTCTAATGAGCCATCTTGGGCCTCATTTAGGCAAGTAAGATTTCATTTATGAGTTTCCAAAGTTTGTATATTAAAATTGCCACAATTTTGGAATTTTTGTTGCTTGGGCTAAAAATCAGAATTTTTTAATTAAATTCTAATCTTAAATAAGATTATGGATTTTAATTAATTAATTCTAATTAAATGCAATTATATTATTAATCTAATTTTAGAAGAAATTAATAATAAAAAAGAATTAAACTAATTTAATAATTGATTTATTAATTAATTAAAATATTAAAATATTATATCAATATTATAATTTAAATTATAGTAAAAATATTATAATTAAAATATAATATTAATTATTTTAATTAATAATTCAAAAAAAAATGCAGACTACGTGAGAGAGAGAGGAGGAGTGGAGTGAGAGTATGGAGTAATAACAGAGGAGGAGAGTGAATGGGAGTTATAAGGTGTAGAGAACATGAGGTAAGCATGAGGTAGGAGAGGTGAGGTGGAGAGTGAGTGACGTGAGGGTGATGTGAGGAAACTAAGTTGGGAGGCATAAGGAGGTCAACCAAAACCTTATATTAAAATCCTTTAACCCTTCACATATTTTCCAAATCGCAATTTGCATGAAAATTGTTTTCGGACTTTTTGAAACATATACATTGTGTAATGTTTGCGATAAAGCGCAACAAGCGGATCTGATAATTTTTTTATGATTTTTCATATATTTTAATTGAGGTCCAGAATTTGGTTAAGTTAAAAAATGAAACAAAGTGTGGACCACTTAGGGTGAAATTTTCCAATTCGAAACTACAGCGAATTGGTAATTAATAATTCTAAAAAATGAACTACAACGACTTTGCCATTATGAAATTTTGATTTTGGCATTTTGTTTTAAAAAGGAAATTATGATAAATTACCAAAATCCCGAAAAGTGTGTGTTTTTAAATGCTCTATAATTTGGCTAGGTCATTTAGTAGGATCATTCGTGAAAAATAAAAAATTAGTAAAAATTAACTAAAAATTAATATTTACAATGAAGACTATTTTAATTTTGAAAATTGAAATATCATACACTTTATACATTTTTTAACCCAAGCGAGAAAATGATAAAACTTCAAAGGAGTGCCATTTACAAACCGATTGACCAAATGAAGCGAAACAAGTATCGTTGGAAAGCTTATGAAAAATCGAATTCAACAAAGCAATCAAAACAAAATTCCAATGAAGATGGAAAATTTTCAAAAATGTAGGATAATGAATTTAATGAAAATCCTAAAAGGTGTTTAGCCAAATTTTTTGTAGAAAGGGTCCCCATTAGTTGAAGTACATAAGACAAAATTTTTTGGGGGGGGGGGGGGGTGGTTTTGTTTTACCGCAACAATGGCAACATGAGGGAGAAGAACCAATTATCTCTGATTAAAAATAATGAACTTAAATTTACCCAAAGGTTAAAAATAATGGAAATCATGAAATCATTTGACAAGAAAACATTTCCATAGGTTCCACATAAATAGATTAAGAAATATGAGTTTGTAAATATAAGTACTTAAAACAGACTCGAGTAAAAGTGATGAATCCAAATTTAGGGAAATTTGTTTTTCAACTTTCCTCGTGTGAAAAATAGAAGAAGGTAGAGATAAGAGTTTTTTATAAAGAATATATCCATTTTAAGATTGTCTTTGACATCGCTTTGCTGCCATCGAGCCTGAATATTACCCCGACGAAGTTGACTTTTATGCCATACAAGCCTAGTCCCACTGCCAGAAAGTGTCCATAGCCCCGACGGGTTTACTTGTATTTCCCAACTTCCTCTTTTTATCACTCTTTTGATAAGCGCATTTGCAAGATTTTTGTTTATGATGCATTTGAGTGAAAGAGGTGGGATGGTAATAGAGATTTTATGTTTAATGGACATAGTACTTTCATAATGTTTTCTCCAAGTTCTTTCCCTACAACTATCAATCAAAGGCTTTTTATGTGGAGGGGTGGGAGGGATTCATCATGTTGAACTCAAATAAGCTCTTTCCTTTAAAAAGTAAACTCAAACACTTAGAAAGGATGTGTGTTCCTCTATGAAAAAAATTTAAAGCAAGATGGATTTATGGTTCCATAAAGATATGTCTTTAATGATAAATGAAATTCATTTAAATGGATAGAGTAAAAGATTTCTCATGTATGTCAACAACTGTAAAGTAAGAAAAATGCCTTTTACATAAGTCATGGAAAAGTCACCAAATCAAATCAAAGATGAAAGTAAAAGGAAAATCATTCCTAAAATAAAGTAAGAAAAGAAATCAATGAATAAAAATTGAAGAAAGAAAAAACTAAAAGAAAAACAAAATTTAAAAGCTAAACTCCTACAAGATTTTTTATATGAATTTCTCAACAAAGGACTATAAAAGAAAATAAGCATATGTACGTTCATGCTTATGTTGAGATTAAAATTTTTATCTTGCAGGGTTATAATAAATGAGGCTATCAAAATGTAGAAGGTGAATAACAGTTATGATAGATAATAAGTTGAATCAGAAGTTTTTTTCTATTGCAGTTTTTATTCTTCAAGACAAAACCTGCAAAAAGCACCTTAACTATTTTCTAATGAAAGTAGTGCTTAAATAAATAGGCTAGAGGTTCAGAAACTCCCTAGTCTAGCTGATTCGATGAGGATCCTTACTAATTCTCTCAAGAATCTCAAAGAGTATGTTGGACGCCTAATCCTCTATGGGTAGGTGTGGAAGCCGAATAGTCATAAAGGAGTCAAAGTGACCTTGGAATGTGGAATCTAAGAGTCACGCCATTGTACTATAAATAGACATCTATGGTTAATGGAAAGGAAATCAATGCTTATATTTCCCTTTGTGTGTGTTTCACCATGTGTGTGTTTAACACGGTATCAGAGCGGGTGATTGATGACCCTGCCCAGACCAGCTAAATTCTCGTCGGTCTGCTCCAATCAGTGAAATTATAGCTGGTCTCTACACTATCTACAGTATTAAAATAGAAAATGTGTAATCCTGAGCGCTTCCTCTTCACCGTTTTCTATGTTAATGACTCTTCGTTTTCCTCTGCCAAACGCTTCAACTTTTCATTGTAATACTATGTCTACACACTCAACTCTCTGCACAGTGCATGCACTGGTTAGTGGAATGTATGCCTTCATGCTACCTCTATTAACAAACCACAACTTGGATAGAACTTCATGGAGCCCCCCACTGTAATACGACCTCTTCATAGTCCCCACATCATACGCTGCCACCATGACTCTGTCATACTCTGCGCTCCCATACTTCCCTCCTCCATACAGTCAATCCTCCATCTACCCTCACAACGTGGAATCCTCCCTCACGCAACATTAACCTCCTCTGCCTCATGTTCGCTACCTCTCCTCAACATAGGCCTGACTCCTTGGCTTCTCCTCGGCTTCTCTTAATGCAGATCGTTGGTTCTAAGAAATCACAATCAAAACCTGAGCTATTGATAGCCTCATGACCTTGATTTTAGAGAGCTTGTTGGGCACTCATCTAGTGACTTTTGCAACTCTGAGCAAGGCAAGCTCAACCTTGAGCTCCTTGAGCTGGCTTAACAGCTCTGATTTTCTCTTGTTGTGGAGCTCATGAACCTTAATCTTGGTCATTTCGATTCAAATCCTTTCGTAATTCTGCTCGACACCGCTGCTCCTCTCCACTCAGCAACCTCTCCACACCTCCGTGTTTATACCTCTCGGCCATCGCCCATGCTGCCACTAGCCTCTCCACTAGTCCTCATACATCCCTCAAACGCTTCATCAACTCCTCTACTCGCCTCCTTCTCAGCCTCCCCACGTTGCACCGACCTCTGCTACTTCCTCGACACCCAACTCTAACCTTGGCTCCAGGCTGTCCATACATCGTTCCCCTAGACAACACCCCTACCTTAAATATTAACTATCAGTAGAGCCTTTGTATTCAAGCTGCTACTAGTATACCTCGCAGCTAGTATGACTCCCTTTGGTATCGGCAGCAACAAATCTTTTGAGCGTGTTACGAAGGCAACATGACATTGAGCCTTCCGAAACTGTTTGGTTGTGTAAAAACCAGCTGTATGTGGAACAAATGTTGTGTCTTTTTTCTATGAGAAAGCTATATAATTACTAACCTCTACAGGTGCAGTGAGTGAAGAAGCTTGACTTCGGGTTGTGGCAAAGCAGGCTTCTCCTTCGACGCCTCTTTGGCACTAAAATTTGGTGTTGATAATAGCCGTGTTCTGCATCTTTGAAGCCGATTAAACAATTTAGATCTTCAACAACAATCAAAGAAAGATCATGCCATTGGCACATCAGAAGCATCGTAACACCATGGTATCTGCTCCTTGAATAATGGTATGTTATTAAAATTTGCTGAATATTTTTCTTGGCACATATATGAAGTTTGATTGGAGTATGTTGAGATTAACTATAAGAAATGGAATAGTATGGAGGGTGATGGCCAATGAAACCACAAGGAGTGAGCATGGCCATTTCTTCCTTTAAAAGGTTCTTATTGGATGTTGGAGGCGTCGTGGTTTGTTGTGCATTTTAAATAGAATTATTGTGTGTTGAGAGTTGTATTGAACACCGAAATTTATTAGGTTCATGTATTTGGTTCCATTCAAGGTGGAATTGTGAGCGATTATTAATTGAAGTGTGTGCACTAATTAGAATGGATTTATAAATATAAGTTGGCTTGTGATTTCATACACCGATGATTTGGTTCATATATATGTTGAGTGATGTGTATGAAGACAAAGTATAAAGAGTCTGGATTGTTAGTATATCCATTTCACATTGGTGTTTGGTGCACATTTACAAAGCATATTGTAGTGACATTGAGTGAGTTCATAGTTGTGATCAGAAAATGGGGAAATTTTATGTAAGTATTAGAATTTTTGAAAACTATAATACAGTCTATAACTAATGACACAGTGAAAATCAACAAATCATCTCTTGTTGACATTATAATTTGTCTACAAAATGCACAAGAGAATATTGAGTTTTTGCAGCTTGAATCTCAATTCCAGCAAGAAGAATTACAGCAGTGGAGTCATCATTATGAACTTGTTTATATTCAGAAAATTGAAAATGACTCCCATAAGAAGCAAGAAAATAATTTTGTGGTTGATTCACATTTAATACCCAGTATAACAGTATATTTTCACATAGAAGCAAACATCTAGCCTACACCTCCCAAGCCCATCATTAGACCTTGGGAAGAGCTTGTCCATAGCATGCACAGAACAGGTCTTGGATATCACAAGGAGTTTTCCTTTCATATTCCGGACTACTCCAAACCCATCAAATTTTGAAATGTCGGATTTCTTCATGACAATTCACCTTAAGCTGTTCTAGATCCTGCTCCTCTTCCAAATAAAAAACAACATATTGAAAAATGCCAACACTGTGATCGAGTTGGCCATATGAAAGATCACTTTTTTTATCTTCACCCATGCAAGCACTGTGGTCAGCACACCCATTCTTCACACAGATGCTTCAAAAACAAGCTTCATGCACGAACAAATATTCATCTTGGATGTATGACTTCTTGGCAATGGGCATCAACAACCAAGAAGATGTTTAAGTCGCATATTAGAACTTGTTCTAAAATATTGAACAAACTTGCAGTTGAGTTTTCGCCATCATATCACCTTGTACCTGATAAGGGGGGAAATGGTGGTAATCTACAAGCTTCAAAGCCACATCAAGCGAGCCTAAGCCACAATCTCTCATTCCAGATTCAGAGTTGTAGCCAGAGACACAACAGTTCAAGCGAGCCTGAGCCACAACTTGTCATTCTAGATTCAGAGTTGTAGCCAAAGACACGGATGCCCATGAGCATGTCTTTGGTTGGTGGACAGCCTTAAACCATCCATGTGAGGTTGACATTCTTCCTCTTTAAAGAATTCAGAGCACTTCCTCTAGCAGAAGACTTCAACTTCTTGCCAGCTTTGGTAGAGTTCCAAGAAATGCATCAAGCATTCCAGTGTTGGTGGTCATCCTTAAACCATCATAGGTTTTAGATCTCCCTTTTTATAGGTTGAAGGTCTCCCTCTTAAAATATGAGGGACACTTCCTCTAGCAGAAGACCTCAACTTCTTGCCATATTTGGAAGAGTTCCGGGAACTGTAATAAATGTTGTGTTCTAGTGTTGGTGGTAATCCTTAAACCACCTCTTTATGCAAACATTTCAGAGAGATGATTCAGCCTAAGTGTTGCCATGCATACTTTTCAAAATTGTATTACAACTCTCTTCTTAGACTCACGCATACCCCTTTGGATTAAGGGGGGGAATGTTGGACACCTAATCCTCTATGGGTAGATGTGGAAGCTGAACAGTCATAAAGGAGTCCAAGTGACCTTGGAATGTGGAATCTAAGAGTCACTCCATTGTACTATAAATAGACATCTATGGTTAATGGAAAGGCAATCAATGCTTATCTTTCCCTTTTTGTGTGTTTCACCATGCGTGTGTTTAACAAAGTAAAAGAAAATGAACTTTGAAAACTGATCTAGTAGAGGTGTGCAAGGTTTATGAAGACCTGAAAAACATAGTTCGAGATCAACAAAAACTAAAACAAAAATGAAGAAATGAAAATAAATGAAAAGAGGGCACATGAAACTTACCATTGGAGAATTTCATTTAATATTGCCTAAGAAAGATGATTTTCTCTAACGCAAGTTAACTTCTTTCTTTAATTAGAATTAAAAACATGAATAAGTTTTATTGACCCAAAATCATTATTTGTTAAATCTAAAGTAAAACAAGTAGTGAAATAAAAGAAATCAATGTTTCATGTTCAAGGAATCCGAAATAAATTGAATCCATCAAAAATGAGGATGAAGTTATGCTTCTTTATGAATTGTAGCGATGAATGTTCTTTTGCATCTTCCATTCTGAATTTATATCAGCCCCAAAGTATTGAAATTGATTTCAGAATCTCGAATAATGTAATAGTTATATAAAGAGGATTTGAATCTTTATATGATAATTATGGAGTTAAATTCAGAATAAAAAAAAAGTAAAAATATAAATTAATCATCAATACATTGCCTTGCTAAATTCTTTGTATCATGAGATTCTTTGCCATGCATAACTTAAAGTCTGTGACTTCCACTTTTACTGATATGCGATTGAGAATTTTGTATAATAATTAAAAGATAATGGTGGAAAGCCGAATATCGAAGTTTATCACATCAAAAGATCTTGAAGATAAAGCTTCATTTGAGTTTAGCAATGTGATATAATTATCGTGATGGAAATGTCGCGAGATGAGCATGTGCGATGGGAAACTGCAGAGGTATGAATGCAATATTGAAGAATATTCATATCAGAAAATTAAAGCTTCTGAATGAAATGAAACGCCGATATTATTCTTGCGATAATGAAAATGCGATAAATGACTTATGCAACGTGGCTGCAAATATCAGAATATACGTGCGAAACTTTGGTTTTACGGCCCACACAAATGGTGACCAATCACGCACGGTTTGCACTTCGCATCTTTTATAAATTACCTTCCTACAGATTTCACAACTTAAGATTTTTGCAATTTTACAATTTTGTGATTTTACAATTCGCAACGAACTCCACACCACTCGTTGCAACTTTTAATGTTTAACCTATTACTTATCTCGTGCAATATGAGATATGTGTATCATTACATCACAATATCCTTACCTTGTCATTTATCGCATCGCAACTAATATAACTTACCAGGTGAGGTTTTAACAATAACCAATAAAATTGCCGATATGCGAAATGTAATTTCGTTGATGCGTTGATGTGCGATGAAGAACAAACCCATTATTTTTATTATATGAATTTTAATTTCATATCGGATCCGGGACATCGGAAATTTTAAATATATGCCTCTACCAAATTTGTGCTTTATAAACGGACATGATATCTGTATATAAAGAGGATTTAAATGTTATATCGGGTCCAGGTTATATGAAAAATTCAATTTTGGCAAAGTAATTTTATCAGAATATGAGAGAGAATGAAAATTAGAAGATATTCATCGAATTTTTCCTATCAGGAATCATTAAGAGCTACCTATGATCAAATGTTGTGATACAGATAATGGGATATCAGACAGACAGATCATCGGAGATCGGAGGGAATGAGAATATTAGGAGATCAAATATATTTAGTGTATGCTCATTTTAAAACCTTTGATATGCGATTTGTGATATATAATGAGTCATATGTGGGGTCGAGGATTTCTTTAAATTATTCAATTAAAAAAGAAAGTGAGTGATTTAACTTTTCTTTTAAAAATAAATAATCGTTTAATATTTTAATTAATTGTGAGAATATCTGGTTGGAAAGTAAATTTACCAGATCTTCCTTATGAAGAGAGTTGTGAAATATAATGATCTGATATGATTCCTCTGACAATTTATTAAAACTTATTAGGATTTCAATAAATATAAGAAAAATTTAGATATCCTTCAAATTTCAGATGAAATAATAAATACTTCCCTGAATATGTTGCGAATTTGAAAAGATCTGGCTGCTTTCTTATCTTGAGTCTTCATAATCAATTCAATGAAGACCTGGAATAATTTTTATTGTAAGTTTACCTCATGAATCTTCAAGTTCTCACAAATTTTCTCAAAATTTGTATAAGTTCAACATCACCTCTTTATTTTAATCTAAAATTATAAGTAATGATTTTTTTGAAATTGCATCCTTTACAAAATTACATCAAAATAGAAGAGTGGTAAAAATGAGTTCTTAGAGTTAATTGTGAATCAAAAATTGTCAAGTAGTAGAAAATTCTTGGAATTTCTTCATGTATGATCAATGTTATGAACTTTGAAAAACAAGAAAAATTGAAGACTTAACAAATAAATATGATCAGATAATTCAAGAGCTTCTAAAATGCTCTAGGTTGATTTTCTATAATTGAAATGGGATGCCCAAAATAAATTGGATTCATTACTTGTTTTATTGAAAATCTAAAATAATGAAATAAATGAAAACATAAAAGAAAATTAATCTATTCTTATTTCTAACTTAATGAATAAAACATGACTAGGTATAGTCATACTTCCAAAGAAACCATGTAAGCATTTTAATTCCTGCATGTATGTACATGTCAAACATTAGTAAAAATGAAAATATAATTAAACTGCAAAAAATAAATCTGAAAGCAGAATGTATCTTTATTGTTAGTAGTTTATTTACCATTACCTTCTCTTGAAATGTCCTTTCCAACTAAATTTCAACTGGATCATAGAAATCTGGATGGATTTCCATTATTGAGTGGAAGAGGTTTAAAAGAGAAGATGACAGGCCAGGTTGTAGAATGGATCTTTCAGAAACAATGACCTATGTGATTTTGTTAGTGTTATGTTTAAGTGCTAGATTATTAACAATCTTCCATGAAGGAAAAATTTCCAAATGTCTTTCAAATGGATTAGTGAAAAACATATGGAATTCTAATAGATCCAACGGAAGATTATTAATTTAATTAGCTTTTTGGTCATAAAGTCAAAATACACTCTCTTTTTGGCGCTGCTATTGATAAGTAAGAAGTAATTGATAAGGAATGAACATCAATTGAAATTGGAAGTTTAATAACTTTTGATGTTCAAAATTATAATTTGAATCTTCAATTTTCCCTTGAGGTAATGCATCAATTGACTTTTCAATATTGAACTGCTCAATATGCCAGCACAAAGTATCTAAAAACCTAGGACTAAAAACAGAAAATAATTTTGAAGTTAAAAATAAATGTTGAAATAATAACAAAATTGAATCATAATTTACACTAGTGTTATAATTATTGTTACAACACAATTGGGAGTGACTTAAAGTAATTTCCTCTTCATAAGAATTGGGCAGAATAATGCTATTATAATGATTGTTGATACCCACTTCTGAATTAGAGAGAAGGATATAACTCTGAATAGGTATGCGAGCTTGACCGTCATATAAATCATAGATTGGAATGGTTTCTTGAATGTTGAAATCATGAATGTGATTAATTGTTTGAAAATGAGAATTATTTGAAACAATTTCTGAATCAGATTGCTATTCATTTTCACAAGTGATTCGGCTTCGATCATGAGGATTGAATTGTAAAGAAGACAAATCAATATTCTCAATGTTAAAGTAGCCATCGTAAATGACCTCATGACATTCTTTAAAATTCCCTTCGATCTCACCTAATGTATCAAAAGAAGAAGGAATATTGAGCTCATGTTTATTAATACCAGAAGAATAATCATTAATTAATTCTCTATCCTGATAAAAACTAATAAGAAATTCATTTATATCAGCCTCTCTGTTTTTTGAAATATCGTTAACGTGAAGAGAGGATAAATTTTTATTAGAAAATTATCAGGATAAAGGGAAAAATACGAATATGAAATAATGTATTTGAAAATGTCTCTATTTCAAAACTGTTGTGCATTTTCTTCATTACAAATTTCAGATTTAAGATCATTTACTTGGATACTTATGTTTTCTTGAAGAATGTTGCTTTGTTGTCCTGAATTTAGCATTTGTTCATTGTAAAAGAATTCAAAAATTTGTACAACAGATTGCGTATTATTGGAAACTTTAATTGCTTCTTGTACTTGTCGAATTATGCTCTGATTTTCTGATTCTAAATCATACCTATTTTCAGATTTTAAAGTGGTATTTTCTTCAAGGGTGTTGATATTATCTTCTTGCAGTTGATTAGTAAATTTTTCCAATATTTGTGATTGAGATTCATTGACATGTGAAGATGCACCTTGATTTGTATCAATACTATAGAAAATGTGAAATGATTGAAGGAATTGATTATACAAAATAGAGGCCACTTCATCAACATTTTTTTATATCTCCATATTGGAATTCTCACTTATGTCAATGAATTTATAAGGAGATTGATCAAAGTTTGAAATAATTTCACATTGACTATGAATGGAAGGGAGAGAGAAAATATGTTCAAACTAATCTAATAATTCTTCTTTCAAAGGCTTATCTTCAATTTTAAATTTTAAACAATTTAAATGAAACATGATGGTAAAATCAATTAAATACTCACCTTCAAACCTTCGTAGATCTTCAAAATCGTCACATACCTGTTTGTAGATATATCCATCAAATTTACAAAGTAAGATTGTAATAAATTGTTCCCAAGTGTGGATTGAGGCAATTGGAAGTGATTGACACCAACTTCTGGCTTTTGCCAAGAATTTAAGAGTAAAAATACTGCATGAAATATCTTCATCAATATCATGAAACATAGAATTTGAAAAATTTTGAATGAATTTTAAAGTATGATTAAATGCATAAGTATTCCCCTTACCATTAAACTTTACTTGAGACAAGTGTCTTACTATTTCTGGTGGAGTACTGGAAGATACTCGTCTCGAAACACAACTCCAAATTGGAAGTTTTAAATGAGCCTTTGTAATAAAAATAAAATTTTATAATACAAAAGACTCCAAAGGAAAACAAGTCTCAGGCCCTCCTAGCACGAAAATGTTGAGGCCTCGAAATTCACTACAACAACACGGGGAATGACCACCTGGTCCGGACCTTAAAGTAGTTCCTTTTCCATTTGGAATAGTGGCTCCAATTGGTTTAACTAGGTCCAATTAATCTACAATGGCTTAAAATTTTGTCTACCAATGGGAATCATTTCTCTTGCTGATCTAGCAAGAAAGTGATATTTAAGCTAATTTGGGCTTATCCAAGCCACAATTAAAGTTTTTCCTCTTTGGGAAGAGGACTTTTTAAGGATGTAGAATTTAATCTATATGAAAAATTATTCTAAGATGCAAGAAAGAGAAACTATTTTAATCCTATCGCAGTTAGGCAGATAGATCTATCCCAACCGAGAGCAAGATATTTTAAATAATTGAGCTTTAAATATGTTTTTTTTTAATGAATATCAAGCTAAAAAAGTAGTTCAATTAACTGACATTGTGAATACCAAACACATCCTACGTAAAGACCTCTTAACAGAAATAATCAATCAACAACACTCAAGAAGTAGTTCTCAAAATGATATTGATCATTTAATCAGTAACTTGAATAATTAAACAATAATATGCGGAAATAGTTCACAAAATATCACTATTCAATAAATCAGTTTTATAAGACAGATTTCTGATTAAATAGTTACTTAGAAATCATAATTCAACCCATAAGAGTAGAGATAAATAATAACATAAAATAGAAGAAAATTACCCATATCGATAATAGTGCACAAATATGGAAGTAAATTGACATATTCCTGTTATCATAAAATGAAACCAACATTGAATATAATTATAAATACCAATTTATTAAGTCCATTTCTCCAGCTGTGGTCTCTAACAATTTTTTACAATGCCTGAACTTCTGCTTTCAAAATCAAAGCTACAATAGTGCAAGACTCTGTTCATTATACATAACTCATAATGCAAAATAAAAACCTCAATAATCTCCAGATCTAAGATTCCTCTCCTCCCACCTATAACTCTAAATTCCTATTACATAAGTGCTTTTATAATTCCAGAATTGTAGAGGATAGAAGCCCCTATTACATTTTGTAATCTACTATTTATAATTTCTGCAAAGGAATTCTTCGTAGGAAAGTTTGTTGAAGAGTAGTTTTGCTCAATCAATTTTCAATGGTTCAAATCATATTATTCAATTTATGGAGCCTTCTCATTGATTGAGAACTTCTTCTTCTCATCTCTTCAATTCTTGTCCTGCAAAAATAAATCAAAAACAAAATTAAAATGTAAAATTAAAATCAAAATGCTAAATCTGGAAAAATAAATCCAATCAAAACTTGATTAAATAAATAATTTAAAAGGAAATATAAGCTTTCTATTGATTATTGTGATGATGTAATTAGTCAATGATATCATTGACGAATGGATCTGCATTTAGAAGAAATTTTGGGCAAATTAAAATGCAGAAAATAAAACTCAGAAAATTGATTTTGTTAAAAATTCAAAGCATGATATTCTACTGCATTTTAGAACTAATAAATGATCAAATCTAGAAATGAAACAACTTCAGAAATGTTCTCTATGATTTTATCTTTCTAATGATCAATCCTGGGCCTCATTTGGCCAAGTAAAACTTCATTTATGAGCTTCCAAAGTTTGTATATTAAAATCGCTACAATTCTGGAATTTCTATTGCTTAGGCTGAAAATCAGAATTTTTTAATTAAATTATAATCTTAAATTAGATTATGGATTTTAATTAATTAATGCTAATTAAATGCAATTATATTATTAATCTAATTTTAGAAGAAATTAACAATAAAAAAGAATTAAACTAATTTAATAATTGATTTATTAATTAATTAAAATATTATGATATTATAATTTAAATTATATTTAAATTATAATAAAAATATTATCATTAAAATATAATATTAATTATAATATTATATAATATAATTATTTTAATTAATAATTCAAAAAAAAATGCACACCACGTGAGAGAGAGAGAAGAGGAGTGGAGTGAGAGTATGGAGTGATAAGGGAGGAGGAGAGTGAGTGGGAGTTATAAGGTGTGGAGAACATGAGGTAAGCATGAGGTAGGAGAGGTGAGGTGGAGGGTGAGTGACATGAGGATGATGTGAGGAAACTAAGTCGGGAGGCATAAGGAGGTCAACCAAAACCTTATATTAAAATCCTTTAACCCTTCACATATTTTCCAAATAACAATTCACAAGAAAATTGTTTTCAGACTTTTTGAAACATATACATTGTGTAATGTTTGCGATAAAGTGCAAAAATTGGATGCGATAATTTTTTTATGTTTTTCATATATTTTAATTAAGGTCCAAAATTTAGTGAAGTTAAAAAATGAAACAAAGTGTGGACCACTTAGGGTGAGATTCTCCAATTCTAAACTACAGCCACTTGGTAATTAATAATTCTAAAAAATGAACTACAGCCACTTGCCATTATGAAATTTTGATTTTGGCATTTTGTTTTAAAAATGAAATTTTAATAAATTACCAAAATCCCGAAAAGTGTGTTTTTTTAAATGCTCTATAATTTTGATGGGTCATTTAGTAGGATCATTCATGAAAAATGAAAAACTAATAAAAAAATTAACTAAAAATTAATATTTACAATGAAGACATTTTAATTGTGAAAATTGAAATATCATACACTTTATACATTTTTTAACCCAAGAGAGAAAATGATCAAACTTCAAAGGAGTGTCATTTACAAACCGATTGACCAAATGAAGAGAAACAAGTATCGTTGGAAAGCTTATGAAAAGTCGAATTCAACAAAGCAATCAAAACAAAATTCTGATGAAGATGAAAAAAATGTCAAAAACGTAGAATAATGAACTTAATGAAAATCCTAAAAGGTGTTTAGCCAAAAAATTTGTAGAAAGGGTCCCCATTATTTGAAGTACATAAGTCTGTTGGAAATGTTGTCATTGATGGCAAAGGAGATGGCAAAGGAAGAACACCTGAGGCAGCAACAAGGCAAAGGAGATGGCAAAGGAAGAACACCTGAGGCAGCAAAAGGAGAATTAAGGAGTAGCATCAGTCAAGGAGCAGATAAAACAAAGAGAGCATAAGACAAGTAGCTGAGGAATGAGACAGAGTGATGAGGAACAATTATTCTAGTGGGAAGACTGTGAAGCACTGTTGGGAGAATACATCAATTCATTCTACAGAATTAAATCAAGATGAGGAACAGAACTCTGGTAACGTAGCGGAGTTCGAAGTTGAGGAAAAGAACTGTTGAATTGAAGGCGTAGAAGATCGGAGCCTCATAGGATGTGCTACAATTATAACAGGTGGAGTGGATTCTATATACGCAATAGAGAAAGGAGCACAAAGAAACTAAGACAACAGATATAGCAGAAAGGAAGAGACAAAGAAGAACAAAGGCAGCAAAGGAGGCAGTGTTGAAGCAGAAACAGGCAGAGGCAGAGCGACAGGAGCAGCAGAGGCAGAGGTAGAGCCGTTATAAAATTCCGAGAATCGCCCAAGCCGGCAGATACATTCATATGCATAATTCCGGGAATCGCACACTCCAACCGGCGTTATACATATAATATAACACAAACTTATTCCGGGAATCGCTTAACTCCAGCGGCAATACAATGCATATAATACAGAACCATATTCCGGGAATCGCACACTCCAATCGGCGTTATACATATAACATAACACAAACTTATTTCGGGAATCGCTTCACTCCAGCGGCAAAAATATATATAAACATATATGTGCAGTGCATCACATAAACAAAGGTCCAAGGCATTTATATTATGGAGCGCATAAAACAAAGTTTGATAAGGTGGGACCCCTCCCCAATCGCAATCGGAGATCGCAAGGGCAGCGGAACATGCAACCAACTGATAGTTGCGATTGCGATTGAAGCCCGGACCCGATGGGTGTATAAACGGGGGATAATACATATTTGAGTTACGATCAAATCGCATCGGCATTGGTCAATCGCATCGGAGAACATATGAGTTGCGATTGCGATTGGAAGTCCGGACCCGATGGAGGTATGAATTGTAATTCAAATTTGTTTGAAGTCCTTTCCCAATCCCATCGGCAAAATACAATGAACAGTGCCCAATCGTAACACATATTAAAAGACTTGCGATTGCGATTGAAGTGGCGGACTCGATGGCATTATACAATGGATTTAATAGGTTCAATCGCATCTGGGATCTTAATCGCAATCGAAACTTTCCGATTGATCGCACGACTTGTGTAATATGTTGCGATTGAAGTGGCGGACCCGATGGCATTATACGATGGATTTAATAGGTTCAATCGCATCCAGGATCTTAATTGCAATCGAAACTTTCCGACTGATCGCACGACTTGTGTAATATGTTACGATTGAAGTGGTGGACCTGATCCTGTTATATGCGGGAGTTAATATGTGCAAATCACATCTGTGTTCTGATCGCAATCGGAACTTTTATACTGTGTGCCCCGATTGCATTTTTTCAAAGTTCGGACCCGATTACACTATGAGCCATGTTTTATGTGGTCATCGCATCCATTTGATCAATTGCAATCGCAAGTTTTGTTTGACACCATCGATCCGCCGACGGAGATGTGGGGCCGGACCCCTTCATATATTACAGGCTGTGATTTGATTTATTGGATTGTAATATAAGACCAAAGGCTTAAGGTGGAGGGCGATTGTTTATATAAAATAATTGCTGTGAGATATATAAAACATGGTTGCGGTTGTATTAAAACATGCTGCGTGGTCTGTAGACCCACGGGCCTCAGCTTAACGGGAGGGCGATTATTAATGTAATACAATTGTAATATATGTATGTTCCGGCCTGTGGAACTCGCCACATCAACAAGACACTTGCTGCGTGTAAAGGATTGAATTACAGTCAGCAGATTCATTTATATATAAAGCGTTGGTATAAAAATAAAATAAAAATGCAGTTCATAAATTCAGGAGTTACGCAGCAGCCATAAACAGAAAGGCATACAGAGAAGAGAAAGGGACAAAGAGACGGTTAGAGAAAAGACAAATGCGCAGCAAGCCAAGAGACAAAATGAGTGAGCTGGAGTTCACATTGTAATTCGAATGTAAATGTTTTAATTGTTTTTATTGTTTGTGATGCATTGACAAGTCTCCGGAAGAGAGCAAATATCCCACTGTAATATTATAATAAACACCTACAGTTACATTTTTCTGAGTAAGCTGAAAAGAGATGAGAAGGCAGAAGGCAAAGAGACATGACTGTCCATTTCGAATTCCCAGTAGAATACAAATAGTCATGAATCTATCTTGTATAAAAGGGGGTAATATCCAAGAGGAGAGATTGATGAAAACAGAATGAGAAGAGGAGAGAGTGTGCAGCAGAATTGAAGATAGTTGAAGAAAATAAGAAAGCTGCAAGAGGTCAGAGAGTGTGAATATAGAGAATGCTGAGTATGAAGAATTGAGGAGAAAAGAAGAGAAGAAGGAAGGTCTGAGCAGATATGATGCAGGTTTGATATAAGAGTTGATGAACAACAGAAGAGAAAGTACAGAACAGAGCTGATATCCAAGGTAAATCAGCAAGTGTTTTTCTTTTGAAAGAATAAGGAAGTTGGAGCTTCCCTATCAAGTTGTAGCTTGATAGATGTCAGTTGTAGCTGACTAAGGTAGGAGCCTCCTGTAGGTTGGTGCCTGCAGAAAATAGATGGGAATTGGTGCTTCCACATCAAGTTGTAGCTTGATAAAATGTCAGTTGTAGCTGACTGAGGTTGGAGCCTCCTGTAGGTTGGTGCCTGCAGAAAATTGATGGGAGTTGGAGCTTCCTTGCAAGTTGTAGCTTGCAGAATTGAGGATAGAGCCTCCTGTAGGTTGGTGCCTGCAGAAAACGGTGGTGAGAGGGAGTTGGAGCTTGCCTTTGCATCACAACAATAATAAGA
This sequence comes from Pinus albicaulis, assembly GCA_034641835.2. Taxonomy (NCBI): domain Eukaryota; kingdom Viridiplantae; phylum Streptophyta; class Pinopsida; order Pinales; family Pinaceae; genus Pinus; species Pinus albicaulis. The sequence continues at coordinate 1,272,290,728 of CM076583.1, read as the reverse complement.
TGTGGTTTTCTCCCTTTATGGGTTTCCACTTATATCTGGTGTCTCTGTGCATGATGTTTATGTGTTGATGTGATTTATCTCATCTACTTAATACTTGCTGCTCTCATATTCAATCTGCTATTACATTAACAAATCTGTTTGATAGTAATACTTGTTGCTCACATATTAAGTTGACCATGAAATGAAGGTGTAAATAATATTTAAAAGAAAAGTTTTAAAAGTCCATGTATGTGTTAAACTGATTCACCCCCCCCTCTTAGTTTAACTAAGGGTTCAACAATTGGTATCAGAGCCAGTTCCTTTGGTGTAAGCTTAATAGCTTGAAGGAGATCTGGTTGAGTCATGGACTATCAAAATGTACATGTGCTAAATACAACTAACTTTCCTGAATGGAGAGATAAGGTTAAGACAGGATTTATGGCTGATGATCCAGAGGTATGGAAGCTTGTTTGTGATGGTTACTGCACAGACTCACCCACAGTGAAAGAACAATAGAGGAATGCTAAGGAAAAATGTGTGATATATGACAATCTTCATAACAAGGACCTTGAGTTGATAATGGATTTAACCTCTGCAAAAGAAATCTGGGATAGACTGCACTTCATACATGGAGTAGACACTAAGGACTGCACTAACAAGAAGGATAAGAGAATTAAGAAAAAGAGAATTAAAAAAAAGAGAAATTCATGTCAAAAAGAAGATTCTAAATCAAATGAAGTACCTGCTAGTGTGAATGGTAGTAAGAACCATGAAGAAATTGCAGCTGAAGAAAGGGCCAAACTTGACACTGCTTTGACTGAAATAGAAATATTGAAGAATGAAAACAAAGACCTTAAGACAGTGATGCAAATATGTGATGAGAGAGAATTTGAAGATAAGAAAGAAATTGTTGGCCTGAAGACACACCTTGAAGAAGCAAGGAAGATAGAAGACACTCTTCTGCAACAAATGAGAAAGAAAAGTCAGGAATGTGAAAGATTGGAAGAAGAAGTGATGAGCCTAAGAAAGAACTTAGAAAAAGCCCAAAGAGAACTACTAATGAATACACCTCTAATGAAAAGCTCTAGACAGTTGGACCAAATTCTCAATGCTCAAAGACCACCTCACATAAAGGCTAGGATAGGATATGAAGGGGAAACCAGCAAGTCCAAGATTGAAGATAAAAGGAATGTCATTTTTGTAAAGGCAGCAAAGGAAGATGAAGCAGCTCAGAAGATTCCCACTGAAGAAGAAGCCAACAAGAACAAGATTTGTAAAGAAACAAACGTAACCAAGCAACAACATGAGAAGACAAAGAATGAAGGGATGAAACAATCAACTACTAAAGGCTCACATGCTCCTAAGGATGAAGTGAATAAATTTGGAAGTTGTCAAAGGAGGTTCTTTCCTCCTATGAAAAATAGCACATGTTTCTCTTGTCATAAACCAGGACATAATGTAGCACAATGCAAGAGAAGGTCTATCAACTCCAACCAGCAATAGATGCAGCAAAAGAGAAGAACCCCTCAAGCAAGCAAAGGGAAAAGACAATCTTCCACCAGGTATACAAATCATTTCCATGGCTACTGTTATGCATGCAATGAATTTGGACATAAATATGTTGATTGTAAATTATGTTCAAAAAGGGGAATGAAATATTATACATCAGCTCAAATTCACCTTGGTCAAATAAGATGTTATGTATCCCTCAAGCATGGTCACAAAGCTAAAGACTGTAAACTGCCATATATATTAAAGAACTCCAGACAGATGATGAAATCCAATCCAATAAAACAAAACTATGAATCAGAAAGGAGTGCAGACATTATGATGAACCCCAATAGAGTATGGAAAGAAAAGAGAAAAGGGGAGCCTATCATCTCAATAACATAATAAATCTGCCATAGTCTCAGGGGGAGCTGCTCTAGGAAGCAAAGCAAAAATCCATCCAGTGACAAATATGAAGCAACATCCCAGGGGGAGAGCAGTTCATATATTTACCCCATGAAAGTAGTCTAAGAATATCTCCTTGGAATGATAACAGCTATGAGATCAGTAAGAGAAAGGAAGTTTCTCTAACAGAGATCTATGGAAGAAGAAGACAATCTGAAACTCACAATAGCCAGCAAAATTGTTAGAAGGAGAACAGAGGCAGCAAAGGCATTTGACTAGTTAAATCCTATGACGAGAATTCCGTATGAATGAGACCCTGTAGCAGAATATTTATAAGAAATGCATAAGAAACCTCTGCATAAGAATAATCGAAACCGTGTTATGTATGGTGGAAATCGGCAATGGTTATGTATGGTGCAAGGTTTGTGAATGGTGAAGCGGAACCATAGTCAAATGCGCAATGTGAATGGTGGAGCGAAACCTTCGTGAGTGGGTTCGAATCATTATAATATACTGAAAAACGACTATTTAATAAAGAAAACCAGAACCTTGGTGAAACACTGTAGCAAAACCACTTATGGTTTCTGGATTATTTCGCACCACTTTTGGTACCGAGGCAGTATTATCTAGAGGGCTAGCGATTCCATAAGATTGTTGACACGTGGCATAGGTGGTATTGGAAGCCACCGTTTAACCTGCGATTTTGCAAGTTAACGTCAGTACCGGGACACCGAGCGGAATTTCTCATGACTGTTGATTTGAAAAGGGGACATACGGCGGTGACTATTCGATGAAGATACGCGAAGTTTAATAAAAGTGCGCAGAAGATAGAGGAGGTACGGTGCATAGGTAGGCCAGTCCGAAAGTCTTATTATAAAGTTTGTTTTTCAAAGCATGGAGTATTAATACAAGGTCGAGCGGCGAACTATAAAGCGAGTGGTATATTCAAATCTTCAAAGGTTTGTTATGAAGTCTGGTTGCGATTATTAAAAAGGCATCAAGAAGCCATGGTAACAGTTGAATTGGTATATAAAGCAGTGTATAAAGCAGCAGTGATTCTGGAACTGTCATAGAAAATAAAATGCAGTGACATTCTTTCAAATCAGGATGACAAAATAAGTAGCAGGTTAATGATGCCAAGGTCAGATTTAGTATATTGATGATTGTTGGTGTGAACAGTGGGAAGATCAATAGTGGAAACTATGGGTTCATGTGCAAGCTAAAATGAAATCTCTGCATGGTTTATCAAGGTAATATCAATTGGTACTAGGTACAGGTCGCATATCTATCAATAGAATATCAAGAGTTATCATGGAACAACAATATGATACAGGTCCTCAAGATCAAAGAACTATGGCAAAAGAACCTCAAGCACAAAGGATTTGCAGGAGTTGTTTTGGAAGAGTGTGTAAGCAGTGAAATTCATTAGTCTCTTATATTGAAAGATATTGCCTATCCTCACAATAAGCTGTAAGCTCTGGTGTGATTCATTTATTTACAATAACAACAAGGACCTTTCAGTCTTTAAGTGTATTATCCCTGTCAGCAGTTTAGCACAGATTACCAACAATAGGCAGTACAGGTGAACCACAGCAATATAAGATATATTGGCATCATCACAACGGAATAGATTTTGACTATAGATGTCTATTGCAGAAGAAGACATATTCCATCTGCAATCTTCCTCAACAGAAATATATTGGCACACTACATCCGATATAGACCAAAGTATAGTTGAAGCAAGCCTGATATGTCACTCGGAGCATTCACAATATTTAAGTCTTGATCCAATGATGCATCTCTTATTATACAAGTCTAATTATAGCTGTCATTACTTTGGAATGATATCGACTTAATGTGTATATACAAGTTAAAATATTCTCAAAAGTGTTCTCTCAACAAATATTGTACACCAGTATAGAGCAGCATGGTACAAAGTCGGAAGAAGAATGCCTAAACACATCTCAGAGAGAGAAAATGAAAAGATAGAATCTACACTAAGAAATGTGCAACCCTTTGCCATTGATGTCAAAGGGGGAGGAAAAGCAAGTAATAGAAGAAAGGGTCTTCTAAAAGAAGCTAGATAGAGGAAGACTTGGAGGAAGAATTGGATTATTGGTGGATGTGTTGCCATCAATGCCAAAGGGGGAGACTGTTGGAAATGTTGTCATTGATGGCAAAGGAGATGGCAAAGGAAGAACACCTGAGGCAGCAAAAGGAGAATTAAGGAGTAGCATCAGTCAAGGAGCAGATGAAACAAAGAGAGCATAAGACAAGTAGCTGAGGAATGAGACAAAGTGAAGCACTGTTGGGGAGAATACATCAATTCATTCTGCAGAATTAAATCAAGATGAGGAACAGAACTCTGGTAACGTAGCGGAGTTCGAAGTTGAGGAAAATAACTGTTGAATTGAAGGCGTAGAAGATCGGAGCCTCATAGGATGTGCTACAAGTATAACGGGTGGAGTGGATTCTATATACGCAATAGAGAAAGGAGCACAAAGAAACTAAGACAATAGATATAGCAGAAAGGAAGAGACAAAGAAGTAACAAAGGCAGCAAAGGAGGCAGTGTTGAAGCAGAAACAGGCAGAGGCACAGCGAAGGCATAGCAGGGCACAGGGCCGATATGGCTGCATAGCAGAGGCAGGCAGCTAAGAGGCACTCCTTGAATCGCTAGGCTGCGTACATTCATATGCATAATTCTGGGAATCGCACACTCCAACCGGCGTTATACATACAATAAAACACAAACTTATTCCGGGAATCGCTTAACTCCAGTGGCAATACAATGCATATAATACAGAACCATATTCTGGGAATTGCATACTCCAACCGGCGTTATACATATAATATAACACAAACTTATTCCAGGAATCGCTTCACTCCAACGGCAAAAATATATATAAACATATATGTGCAGTGCGTCACATAAACAAAGGTCCAAGGCATTTATATTATGGAGCGCATAAAACAAAGTTTGATAAGGTGGGACCCCTCCCCAATCGCAATCGGAGATCGCAAGGGCAGCGGAACATGCAACCAACTGAGAGTTGCGATTGCGATTGAAGCCCAGACCCGATGGGTGTATAAACGAGGGATAATACATATTTGAGTTGCGGTCAAATCGCATCGGAGAACATATGAGTTGCGATTGTGATTGGAAGTCCGGACCCGATGGAGGTATGAATTGTAATTCAAACTTGTTTGAAGTCCTTTCCCAATCGCATCGGCAAAATACAATGAACAGTGCCCAATCGCAACACATATTAAAAGACTTGCGATTGCGATTGAAGTGGCGGACCCGATGGCATTATACAATGGATTTAATAAGGCCTAATCGCATCCGGGATCTTAATCGCAATCGGAACTTTCCGATTGATCGCACGACTTGTGTAATATGTTGCGATTGAAGTGGCGGACCCGATGGCATTATATGATGGATTTAATAGGTTCAATCGCATCCGAGATCTTAATCGCAATCGGAACTTTCCGATTGATCGCACGACTTGTGTAATATGTTGCGATTGAAGTGGCAGACCCGATCCTGTTATATGCGGGAGTTAATATGTGCAAATCGCATCCGTGTTCTGATCGCAATCGAAACTTTTATACTGTGTGCCCCGATTGCATTTGTTCAAAGTTCGGACCCGATTGCGCTATGAGCCATGTTTTATGTGGTCATCGCGTCCATTTGATCAATCGCAATCGCAAGTTTTGTTTGACACCACCGATCCGCCGATGGAGATGTGGGGCCGGACCCCTTCATATATTAGAGGCTGTGATTTGATTTATTGGATTGTAATATAAGACCAAAGGCTTAAGGTGGAGGGCGATTGTTTATATAAAATAATTGCTGTGAGATATATAAAACATGGTTGCGGTTGTATTAAAACATGCCGCGTGGTTTGTAGACCCACGGGCCTCAGCTTAACGGGAGGCCGATTATTAATGTAATACAATTTTAATATATGTATGTTCCAGGCTACGGAACTCGCCACATCAACAAGACACTTGCTGCATGTAAAGGATTGAATTACAGTCAACAGATTCATTTATATATAAAGCACTGGTATAAAAATAAAATAAAAATGCAGTTCATAAATTCAGGAGTTACGCAGCAGCCATAAACAGAAAGGCATACAGAGAAGAGAAAGGGACAAAGAGACAGTTAGAGAAAAGAAAAATGTGCAGCAAGCCAAGAGACAAAATGAGTGAGTTGGAGTTCACATTGTAATTTGAATGTAAATGTTTTAATTGTTTTTATTTTTTGTGATGCATTGGCAAGTCTCCGGAAGAGAGCAAATATCCCACTGTAATATTAAAATAAGCACCTACAGTTACATTTTTCTGAGTAAGCTGAAAAGAGATGAGAAGGCAGAAGGCAAAGAGACAGGACTGTCCATTTCGAATTCCCAGTAGAATACAAATAGTCATGAAACTATCTTGTATAAAAAGGGGGTAATATCCAAGAGGAGAGATTTGATGAAAACAGAATGAGAAGAGGAGAGAGTGTGCAACAGAATTGAATATAGTTGAAGAAAATAAGAAAGCTGCAAGAGGTCAGAGAGTGTGAATATAGAGAATGTTGAGTATGAAGAATTGAGGAGAAAAGAAGAGAAGAAGGAAGGGCTGAGCAGATATGATGCAGGTCTGATATAAGAGTTGATGAACAACAGAAGAGAAAGTACAGAACAGAGCTGATATCCAAGGTAAATCAGCAAGTGTTTTTCTTTTGAAAGAATAAGTAAGTTGGAGCTTCCCTATCAAGTTGTAGCTTGATAGATGTCAGTTGTAGCTGACTGAGGTAGGAGCCTCCTGTAGGTTGGTGCCTGCAGAAAATAGATGGGAGTTGGTGCTTCCACATCAAGTTGTAGCTTGATAAAATGTCAGTTGTAGATGACTGAGGTTGGAGCCTCCTGTAGGTTGGTGTCTGCAGAAAATTGATGGGAGTTGGAGCTTCCTTGCAAGTTGTAGCTTGCAGAATTGAGGATAGAGCCTCCTGTAGGTTGGTGCCTGCAGAAAACAGTGGTGAGAGGGAGTTGGAGCTTGCCTTTGCATCACAACAATAATAATATGTGGTTTTCTCCCTTTATGGGTTTCCACTTATATCTGGTGTCTCTGTGCATGATGTTTATGTGTTGATGTGATTTATCTCATCTGCTTAATACTTGCTGCTCTCATATTCAATCTACTATTACATTAACAAATATGTTTGATAGTAATACTTGTTGCTCACATATTAAGTTGACCATGAAATGAAGGTGTAAATAAGATTTAAAAGAAAAGTTTTAAAAGTCCATGTATGTGTTAAACTGATTCACCCCCCCTCTCAGTTTAACTAAGGGTTCAACAAAGTCAAAATGGGGGGTTTTGTTTTACCACAACATAATGGTGCATAATAAAATATTATTAACCAAGATCTAGATCTAACTACTTGGAATATTTTATTATATTTTGTTGGAGGGAAAAAGAATTTAAATTAGTTAAATCTCTTTATTTAGAAATAATAAATAAATAAATGATTTATTTATTATTTCAAGGATGGGGTTAAAGAATAATTTAACAAATAATAATTTATTTTATTATTACTAAACGATTTAGTGAAATTTAACAAGGAATATTAATTAAATAATGATTTAATTAATTATTCCTAGAGAATAGGAAGATAAATAATTATTTATCTAATTATTTTTCATCAATTGGGTTAAATATGACCAGAAATATTATTTAAATAGAGGTTTAATTAATTATTCCTAGAGGAAATCAAATAAATAAGGATTTATCTAATCATTCCTCATGGGGTTTCCTATTTGGACTGGAAATAAATTAATAAACTATGGTTTATTAAATTATTTCTTATAGTGAAAGAAATTTTACTGTGGTAAAATTGGTATTACATGGTGTATTTCGATCCATCTAATTGTAAATGGTTAAATGACCAAAAACTGGTGTAAGAGATTGCACCCCAATGTGCGAGCATTAGGAGCTAATTGTATAACCAAAGTACGTTGTAAGAACACAATCACTAGACACCGAAGGGGATTCACAAAGAGAGATACATAGACAGAGTGAAGTGAGAGAGGACAATAACCCTGAGGGGGTGAGACATAAAAATGAGATAAGTCTCCTTTAATGTTTGGGTACTTGTTCTCAGTGAGGCGAGGGAGACATACTATGCTCTTCGAGATGACAAAGTACAAATAATAATGGTGCGCCAAGTAAAATGAGATTGAGCTATAAAGTACATGATATGCTTGCGTAAACATGGGCCAGGAAAAAATATAATAGATGCCACATAAATACTGTGCCTGGGACAACAACCAAGACTGAATATAATAATATATGAGTACATGAGATATAATAACAACCAGAGAAGCCTTAATAAACAGGAAGGGGATCTAAAAATATGAATGGATTATCTAAGTGATACATGCATGCTATAGGTGTTGTAAGCGACTGGGGCTGAACCCATCAAATTTGCGGAGCTGCATATGAGGTTGTAGGATAAAATGAGGCCATCCAGGCATGTGGGGGGCTACCTGAAGGGCCACCCCCTCATGAGGTCTGAAACATCTCACACACACACAGGAATCACTAGATCAATTTGCCGGATCACCTAACTATCGAGTATACGAATCTCGATCATGCTGAAGTGGAGCGGATGATAAATAATCAAGTCAAAGGGAAATAAGGATTCCCTTTGTCTGATCTGAGGCACCGAACAATAATGGAAGCTGGAACCAAGATACACCGCCCTATAGACCTATCTTCTAGAATGAATGTGTCGATGTCGACAGAAGTAGGTCTGCCATAGGTGAGGTAATGCGGAATCCTCAACTAAGGCACGAGATATCATAGTAGAGCGACTGATGGACTGGCACTAGGGATGATGATGGAATGGGGGATACTGAGTAGCAAAGGGATGACTTCCCTTGTCAGAGCATAAAAATCATGGATGACCTGGCAGAGACTGATTCAACACCTGAGGTGGGGGGGAGGTGGGGGGATAATGGAACTGGAGGCCAAAATGGGCTACACGAGAGAGGGAAAAGGCATGAATGGATGGGATATTGTAATAAGAGGCAAAGGGACTTGTAACAAACCCCATGAATGCGATGATGACTCAAATCAGATGTTTTGATCATAGGCGACTCAATGATGCTGCCACACAGAATAGGCTCGGTCGGGACCATAAAAGCATGAGAAAAAGATGGTTTCTCATGATGAAAATTGACACATGCATTGACAAGTATGAAGGCTAAGTAGTGCCCCAAGTAAAAGTGGCGCAAGTGCAAAAATTTGATTTGGAGAGGTGGCGAAGTGACCCTTCTTGGAAAAAAGGCTTCTATATGAAGTATCAAATCACAAAAAACAAACGAATACCCATTTTAGAGCTCTGTGAGATCTTTCCAATTGTGTTGGCGGTTCGTCAAATGGAGCTATAGTTCGGTCGCAATTGGTGAAATAAAAAATTAGGGTTTCTCTTTTAATAGGGTGATTTCCCTCCAGTTTGATTCATTTGCAAGTGTAGTTGTGGTGAATGTGGAGAGGAGGAAAAGGCCCTAAACCTTTCGGCGTTTGTAGCGGAAAAACTGACTATTGAAATCGAGATCTGTTAGTTGCAGGTCGGTGGCCTAACCATACTCTTCAATTTCAATGGTTTATAATTTCAGATTAGGTGCCCAGAGCCCAGGAACAACACTCTACCCCTCCTCACGAACGGATCACACATTCTTGGGCCTGTTCTGTGAGCTGGGTAGCTAGTTTCAGAGCAAAAACTACGACCTCACACATACAAGGCTAAAAAAAGTGCGAGATGGAAAAAGTTGGGTTTTGTTCTGTTTTTGGCTTGGAACTGGGGCTTGATGTTTTTTATGTAGTTTTTTCATCCTCTAACTAATAATTGTTGGTTTTATGTAGGTATGGAAGAGTTTAATATCAACTGGAGAGAGAGAGACTTTGAGGCACTTCGTTCTGAGATCCATGGGGATCAGGTTGATTGAGGCGCAACAACGAGATATGGGGTTCTCAAGTTGGTTGAGAACCCATTGATGAGGGCAGGAGAGCCCTTGCTAGCCAGGATAGTCAGCTATTGGTACCTGGACCTAGAGGTATTTATAGTGCAGGGGCACTAGATCAAGCTGACTGTTCATGAGATCTATTTTCTAACCAGTCTCCCGCCATTGGGGATGGTGGGAAACATCCAACCAGTACTAAAACGAGGGTGGAATATTTCTGAATTTTTGGAACACCATTGTCGACTAGACGTTTGTGTCATGGGAATGACTATACCAATCAGAGATCTAGAGAGACTAGAGACTTATGTTGTGTAGAAATTTTGTATTTCCCACCCTGGTTTTCAGTTTCACCTTATTTCTCCAAAATAGTTAAATGCCCTTTCCCATATCCATACATTCAACAACTGGAAAATAAATATTGCTGAAAACACAAATTCTCTAAATTTTTCAGAATGCTGGAAAATGCAGAAATAAAATATCAGCACATACAAACAGCCATTCAACACATTTAAACATAGAGATTTTTGGTCAAGGTGACCTTGGAAAACCCCCTACAACTCTTGGGGAAAACCAGTTCGAAAGCTCCTTATTATTTCTGGAAAATGCTTTTGACAGTGAGAGAAATATTCAGCAAAAATCAGCAAACAGAGTTTACAACTTATCTCGTTTTTCGTGCTTAACCACCGCCTCGGAAAATGTGCAAACAGCAAAAAACAGAACAACAATAAATGCTGTATGGCCTCCTTGATTTTCGTGCCCAGAAATCTGCAATAAATGAAGTTGTACGGCCTCCTGAAAATCTGTGCAAACAACAATAAATGCTGCTGTCCAAAATCTCGATTTTTGTGCCAAAAACATAAAGTGCAACTAAGTTGTACCAATGTACTTTCCGCTCGCTCGATTTTTTGTGCCCAATACCGACGCCGTTTACGCGCCTTGCTACCGCCTCCTAGAAAATCGTGCCTAAAAAAATCTGCCTTTCACTGTGCTAACTCAGCTGTACGGTCTTGCTGAAATGCTGCCTTGGAAAGTGTGCCAAGCTGCTGCCTCCTTCTCCTCACTGCCCAGAAATCTCCCTTGCTCTCTTGCTCTCCTTCTCTCAATCTGCTCATGAAAGAATGAATGATCTTTTTCTCCTTTTCCTCCTTTAACCTAACCCTAAGTGACTTTTGGGGAATCCCTAAATCCAATGGCTGAGATAGATTGAGATCTAGGGCTGAGATTAAATGCTCATTTAAATCTCACTTTCTATTTTTTAATTCACCCCACTTTAATAAAGACCCACTTAGTCATTTATTTCCAAAGTCACTTTTCCTTCCTAATTTTACATTGACTTTATTAAAGTCACTTTAAAATTAGACTTTAGTAACTTTATCACTTAAAGTCACTTTTAAATTAGATTTGACTTTATAACTTTATAAAGTCACTTTAGGAGAAAAATTAAATTCTTTTGGACACTTTTCCCTAGGCCAAAGATCAAAGCCTTAGGGAACCACCTGTCCTCCGATACCAAATTTCAACACTCCCTCTTACCAAGGAAGGTGTTCCTCACCACACCCATCTTGTCTCTGAAGTAGACATGCTTGCCCCGTGGTAAGGCTTTGGTAAGAATATCTTCAACCTGCTTATCAGTGGGAATATACTCAAGCTTCACAGCTCCCTTCTGAACATAGTCTCTGATGAAATGATATTTGATCCCGATATGCTTTGACCTATCATGAAATACTGGATTCTCTGTGAGTTTAATGCAACTCTGATTATCACAGTAAATCACTGAAGGTCTCAATGGCTAACCAAATAAGCCAAACAACATCTTGCGAAGCCAGATGGCCTCACAACTAGCTAGACTGGCTGCCATATACTCTGCTTCCGCTGAACTCAATGCTACTGACCGCTGCTTCCAGCTGAACCATGACACCACCGCCGAACCCAACCCAAAACAGCACCCTGAAGTGCTCTTCCTATCAGAAGCACAACCTGCCCAATCAGAATCAGTGTAACCTGCCAATCTCACTCCATCCCGCTGCCTGTAGTCCAGACCATAATCCACTGTCCCCTGCAAGTACCGCAAAATATGTTTTGCAGCCACCCAGTGAACCTTCCTAGGCTCACACATAAACTGACTCATCGTGTTGACTGCAAAACAAATATCTGGTCTAGTGTTGACCAAATACATCAAGGAACCAATTAGTTGTCTGTACAATGTGGGATCCACCAACTCGGAATCCGAAGCATGAAGCTTCTTCCAGTTGGTGATCATCGGTGTCGACATGGGTTTACAATCCTCCATGTGGAATTTGCCAAGGATGTCCACAATATACTTCCCCTGTCCCAGGAAGAAATGCCCCTCCTCCTGCCACACCTCCAAACCCAAAAAGTAATGCATCAAGCCGATGTCCATCATCTCAAACTCCGCCGCAAGATCTCTCTTGCAGTGCTCTATGAGTCTCTCTGCACCTGTAATGACCAAGTCATCCACATACAGCACCAGAATGAGAGGCTCCTCACCTATCACAATATAGTAAAGGTTCGGATCTACCTCACTCTTTGTGAAACCCATCTTCTGCAAGTATGTATCTATCCTGGAGTACCAAGCTCTGGGAGCTTGCTTCAGGCCATAAAGGGCCTTCTTCAGTCTGCGCACATGGGACTCCTTCCCATGCACCTCAAAGCCCTGTGGCTGCTCAATGTACACCTCCTCCTGTATGAAGCCATTGAGAAATGCGGTCTTCACATCCATCTAGTGGATCTTCCAACCCATCTCTGCTGCTATCGATATAATGGAGCGAATCGAAGTATATCGAGCCACGGGAGCGAAGGTCCCCTCATAATCAACTCCCTCTACCTGGGAGAACCCTCTAGCCACAAACCTCGCTTTGAATTTCTCAATGCTGCCATCTGCAGCATGCTTTACCTTGTAAAGCCATCCGGAAGTAACCACGGATTTTCCCTCAGGCCTCGGCACCACCTCCCAAACATCATTCTTCATGATAGAAGAATACTCCTCCTGCATGGCCTCTCTCCATACCTACTGGCTAGCTGCCTCCTCATAGCTAGAAGGCTCAGAGTCAAGGATGGCCGGTAGCCATTGCCATAGCTGCTGAAACCTCTCTCGTGTCTCGCTCTCTCCGACCGCGTCGTCTCTTGTGGGCTCCTCAATGCATGTGGCATCTCTCAGTGTCCTCGAAGCCACGAAGCTTCCTTCCCCGAGCACACTTCCGCCGGGAGAATAAAACTCCTTCTCCCTCTCAAAATCGTAGAGCCCGAACTCCCCGACCGTTCGGCTCATTGTCCTCCCCGCCCGCACCGAAACCCGCAGATGCCGGTATCATAGAATCGGCCCGACCGTTGGACTCTCGTTGAATCGTTTCCGTGGACTCGTTTCCGCATGCTGTCCGAGTATCCACCTTCCTCGGCTCCTGGGTGAGCCACCGCCACCGACCGCACTCCGACATCGTCATAGATATACCTCCTGATACCCCCGATCCTCGCCCACTGGATCCCCGTGACCGACTCAACTGCTGCCGTGGTCCGCTCGATCCAGACACTTCAACTCCCGTGACTCGAAGGTTCTATCCTCCTCGAACTTCACATCCCGCCTGACAACAACTTTCCTCTGTGCAGGAATGTAAATCCGAAAGGCCTTGGAGGTCTCACCGTAGCCCACAAAGATACCCTTCTCTGCGGTGGGCTCTAGTTTGGTCCTCTTCTCCTTGGGTATGTAGGAGTATGTCATGCACCCAAAGATACGAAGATGACCCATATCAGGCTTCTTCCCAGAAAAAGCCTCCTCCGGAGTCATGTGCCCCAAGGCACGATGCGGACTCCTGTTCTGCAAGTAAACAGCTGTGTTGCAGGCCTCTGCCCAAAAAAACAATGGCAACCCCTGATCATGTAACATGGCTTTGGCAGCCCCTCCGATGGATCTGTTCTTCCTCTCCGCAACCCCGTTCTGCTGGGGGTTGTAAGGAACAGTGAACTCCCTCCTAATGCCTGCCTCCGCACAATAGTCAACAAACTCTCCAAGGGTGTACTCTCCCCCATTGTCCGACCTCAGGGACTTGATATTCCGACCTGTCTGTGTCTCCACAAGAGCTCTGAACTCCTGAAACCGCTTGAAGACCTCACTCTTGGTCTTCAAGAAATAAATCCAGGTCCTCCTGGAGTGATCATCAATGAATAACACATAATACTCATATCCACTCAAGGAAACATGAGACATCCGACCGCTCACATCGAAATGAATCAAATCAAGTATCCCAGTCGCTCTGCTGTCACTGCTGGGAAAAGGGGATTTGACAAACTTGCCCATCGCACATCCTCTGCAAGTATCAAAGTGATCAGTACTGAAATCTGGCACACCTGTAGTGATCTCCCGCAAAGTCCTCAAGGCTCCATGATACACGTGCCCCATCCTGCGGTGCCAAATCTCACACAACTCAGAACTGCTAGCTCTACTGTTGGTACTGCTGCTCAATGCCAAAAGGGGCTGGAATGCAAACCTGTACACCTTTGCATGGTGTACACCTATCACTCTAGCTGAATCAGCTGGAGTGCCCCTGGGATACATCAACACCTGTCCTCCCCTGAACAGTACCTCATATCCTCTGTCCTCCAAAGCTGAGACGGATATGAGGTTCTTCCTCATCCCTGGCACATAAAGAACATCTGACACTTTCAAGGGAGGTTTATACTCCCTCTGAAATGTCAATGTTCCCACACCGACTGCTCTAACAACTCTCTCATCACCGAGTACTACCTCTATATCAGTGCCACTCTCTGAAAGCTCTAAGAAGTACTCATGGACTCCTGTTATATGACGTGAAGCCCCACTGTCCACATACCAGATACCCGAAGATGCTCCGCTAGTCGAGGGGAATGCATGCTCCCTTTGAACCTCTGTGGCAGGTAATTCTGCACTAGAGGACTCACACGCAATGAACCCAAACTCCCGGTCAAAGAGATCTGTAAAGTCCTCAACCTCTGTTGAAGCTGCCATGCTCTGGTTCTTCCCCTTCTTCTTCTTCTTCTCCAGACACACAACTGCATAGTGTCCCATCTTCTGACAATTCCAACACTTCACCTTGAAATAGTCCTTCTGTGTGTTACCCTGTTTACCTTTACCTTTACCTTTGCCCCCACCATTGCTTGTGGAAGCCTGTTTCTTCCCTTTGCCTTTCTTGCCTCCTGCCAACAGTGCTACATCCTCATCCTGCTCAACTGGGTTGGTTGTCCCAAGCTGACCTTTCTTGATCTCTGTCTGAATGCAATCATCCCAAAACCTTTCCCATGTGGGAAGGGTCTCACGTGCACAACCCCATCAGCAAAGTTCATCCATTAACTGGGGAGGCCATTCACTGCAATCCGCACCAACTTAGTGGTTGGAATGGCCTCTCCAATCGCTGCCAACTCATCTCTCACATTAGTAATCTTTGTGAGATATCCAGCTGCACTATCAGTCTTACCCATCTTAATTTTCTTCAGCTTCTCCTTCAGGAACATTTTCTGGTTCTCATTGGTACTCTGGTAGAGGTTGGTCAATGCTGTCCACATCTCATGAGCATTTCTCTTTCCTCTCACATGAGGAATGCAATGGTCTTTGATTCCGTCTAGAATCATTCTCTTACCCTTTTTGTTCTTTTTATTATATGCTACCAACTGAGTAGCATCAGTAGGCACATTTACAGGGTTATGTGCGGTATGCACCATTATGTCCCAAAATTCTGCCTCCTCAAAGATACTCTGCATTCTCTCCTTCCAAACACTGTAATTGGTATGCCCATCCAACCTATCCTCCACCCTCAGTCCCAAAGACATCCTGCTATCCTAAAACTGAAAAATAGCACTGATGTAGTAAAGGTAAAAATTCTATTTGTGAAAAAATCAACTTGCTGGAATTTTCCGAGTAAAAAATCAGCAGGCTGTATTTTTCTCCTTGCTGTCCCAAACTGCTCTTTCAACACTCAAGCTCTGATACCATGTAGAAATTTTGTATTTCCCACCCCGGTTTTCAGTTTCACCTTATTTCTCCAAAATAGTTAAATGCCCTTTCCCATATCCATACATTCAACAACTGGAAAATAAATATTGCTAAAAACACAAATTCTGAAAATTTTTCAGAATGCTGGAAAATGCAGAAATAAAATATCAGCACATAAAAACAGCCATTCAACACATTTAAACATAGATATTTTTGGTCAAGGTGACCCTGGAAAAACCCCCTACAACTCTTGAGGAAAACCAGTTCGAAAGCTCCTTCTTATTTCTGGAAAATGCTTTTTACAGTGAGAGAAATATTCGGCAAAAATCAGCAAACAGACTTTACAACTTATCTCGTTTTCCGTGCTTAACCACCACCTCGGAAAATGTGCAAACAGCAAAAAACAGAACAAAAATAAACGCTGTATGGCCTCCTCGATTTTTGTGCCCAGAAATCTGCAATAAATGCAGCTGTACGACCTCCTCAAAATATGTGCAAACAACAATAAATGCTGCTGTCCAAAATCTCGATTTTTGTGCCAAAAACATAGCAGAACTTTGCTGTATGGAACAGCCTTCTGCTGCCTCGATTTCTGTGCCCAATCTTGCTGTACGGCCTGCAGTACGGCCTGCTGTACGACCTCCCTTTCTAGAAAATCGTGCCTAAAAAAATCTGCCTTTCACTGTGCTAACTCAGCTGTACGGTCTTGCTGAAATGCTGCCTTGGAAAGTGTGCCAAGCTGCTGCCTCCTTCTCCTCACTGCCCAGAAATCTCCCTTGCTCTCTTGCTCTCATTCTCTCAATCTGCTCATGAAAGAATGAATGATCTTTTCCTCCTTTTCCTTCTTTAACCTAACCCTAAGTGACTTTTGGGGAATCCCTAAATCCAATGGCTGAAATAGATTGAGATCTAGGGCCGAGATTAAATGCTCATTTAAATCTCACTTTCTATTTTTTAATTCACCCCACTTTAATAAAGACCCATTTAGTCATTTATTTCCAAAGTCACTTTTCCCTTTCTAATTTTACATTGACTTTATTAAAAGTCATTTTAAAATTAGACTTTAGTAACTTTATCACTTAAGTCACTTTTAAATTAGATTTGACTTTATAAAAATTATAAAGTCACTTTAGGAGAAAAATTAAATTCTTTTGGACACTTTTCCCTAAGCCAAAGATCAAAGCCTTAGGGAACCACCTGTCCTCCGGTACCAAATTTCAACATGTTTTTGCCACAACAGTGTTATGGATCTTGGGAAACCAGGCCTTCCACCACATCACCGGAGGGTAGATGATGCTTGTGGAGATTGTGTTGAGCGAGACCTACTATGGGTGGGCCCAGATGATGTTATTTTCATTGAAACAAAATTTGTCACTATTGAAGCGACAAGTGAACCATGACTGTGCTTTTGGTATCGTGTTATGCTCGCTTTTCTTTGAGAAGATCCCTACACTTCGACCTCATGTGTATATCAAGGATGGGGGTCTGTAAGAGCCCAGGATGCACCACTGGGGGAAGCTACTACAGAGAGGAGGAGGTGCGGGAGTCGAATGAGTGTTCCAACCCAAGTTCTTCACATATTGGAACTGAATTCTGCTGTATATAGACGACTATCCATACAATGGTATGAACTATCAGGGGGACCCTGACTTGCCACTTCTGCCTGGCCAAGCATGGGGACCAGATGGTAAGTGACAAGTTTTTATATTTTATGATGCATTTAAAGTTTTAGAATGATGTATATGGTATTGATTCGTTACTTTCGGTATGCAGATAAAGCACCGATCAAACTAGTCGAGTATATGGGACGACCCGCAGCACCAAGGGCTACAGAGTCTAGCACAACTAGAGGAGATGGTAGAGCAAATTTAGAAGCACTATTGGAGGATTTCCACCATAGATGCGAGCTATTGCTGATCGGGGTATCAGAGCATAGCTAGAATGTTCTAGATGATATTTACGTTGAGGCATGTGTTGGGCTACCCTCAGAGTGGCGAGGGGTCATGCGGTGCATGGCGATGGTCGGGAAGGGTATGCGGGATCTGCAGGCTACAGGAGCCGAGCTATTAGCTTGGGACCCTCTAGATAGTGATTAGATGTAGGGGCATGAGGTGCCCCCATTTTTTATTTTTGTAACATTCTATGGGCATGTCAGATATATTAGATAAGAGGACTCCAAAACATTTATGATTTCATGGAAAAATATTATGGATATGCCTCCTTTTATATATGACAAGTATATGGCTCACCATTTTTTTATGTTTATTTTATTGTGTTAAATGCATGTGATAAGTTTCAATCTAGAATAGTGTTTGCAATGCTATCTACATAGTGATTTTGGGCTCTAGGTACATGACTGAATGTAATGGTTTCAAATTCATGCACAAAGAGTTTCACTCATAAATATCTTCTAAAAAGGACATGGTTATGCACAGGATATACGCCATTCAATTGTATGACAAGAAACGAGGAATCTAAATGAACATGAAGATGAAGGATGCGATGGTCAAGGGCATCGACTAACAAACCTATCACTGCATCATATTCGGCCTGATTATTGGTGGCAGATCCAATACATACGCCGTTGGAAAGGACTAACGAATGTATGGGGGTGAAAATGGCCCAGGCTACTGAGGCTACATTCCACGAGTAATGAATTACACCGTCTGCATAGTTGATGTACGGTGTGGATGAAGGATCCATCTAAAAGGCGTCATAAGAAAAAAAATGAGAAGGTGATGGACAATGCAAGTAACCTAAATCCATGGCATAAATAAAACAAGCGTGGGGGATTAGTATGAGTAAAATTTATATGCCCCTTACACTTGTTAAAGATATGGTTAATACATGGTGTAGGGAATTTGTATTGGGGACAAGCTTTATTCGGGTCATGAAAGTCCATACAGACACAAACGGTGCATGCTTTCTTGAGAATGGGATAGGAAAATCCATCCTACTTGAGCTTATAGATTGTTTTTTTGAGAGCCTCTGGTCGAGAAGGATGACTGTGTCTCAACTTTTGATGGACAGGGTAGGCATCAGGCCATGTGTTGATATGGTGTTCAACAATGGTTGGATCAAGTCGAGGAATCTCTGAATAGGACCTGGTAGAAAAATTGCATAATTCTTTGAATAGCTTGGTGTAAGCCTAAATTTCTTCTAGGGAGCTATGTGCCCCCAAGGAAATGTTTTCTTTTTCGAAAGAATCAGGTGCAGGAATGGGATTTATAAACCGATCGACCTCATCTAAGATGAAGTCTTTTGACTCCAAAAAATACTCGTCATGGGACTGATGTAGAAGGAAGTACGCACGGTGGTGCATATCATCCCAAGGAAATTCAGGGGTGATCATTGCTTCCATAATGTCCTCATTAGAGTGAAATATGGGGGGATTGGTAGAATAAATACCACATGACGTGGCGGGGCTACCTGACACATCATCATGAGAGATATGGTTCACATACGCATTGCTACAAAGGGTAGACGAAGAGCTAGTGGATGAAACATCTACCGATGTTGAGCCTAAGGTGATCATTGAAGGAGGTTTAATTGAAACTGAAGGGAATGCACCAAATGGGTTTCCCACCAAGGATCTCATGTATGATGACAGATAGAGGATAGTGGTCGGAGGCTCTACCATCTCGACATTGAGTGGAGGTATCACAATGGGTGGATAAATTTCCTCTGGTTCAGCCTGAGCCAAACACATGAGTAGAGGAGTAGAAGATCCACTACATTCAGCCTCAATTCTATGGACAACCTCAAGGGTGTCGCAAAAATCATTAGGACAAGGACAGGGGTGAGAATAGTGGCCATAAAGATCACACAAATCACAAGGGTGATTTGTGCGCAACGTTTTTAGTTTCATAGCTGAATCCGGTAAGGTAACATGGACCTTTGGGATATTGGTTTCAAGAAACGTTTCATTGACCACAGGTTTGAGAAGAGGAATTTCAAGACAATTTTGGGTGGTGTGCCCAACAACATCACAAAAAGCCCATGGAGGTGACTTATTTGGAGGCTTAGGAGGAGCAAGAGTTGTTTTGGCAGCCTTATCCTTAGTTTCCCTCTTTTTGGTTTTGACCCGCTGACTAGATGATTTTGCAACATGAGTAGATTCCTGTTGAGGTGGCTGAGGAAATAAATAAAAGGCAGGAGTCGTAGTGACTAGTTGAACTGGGGTCAAATTAGTATAAGGTTTGAGCTGACCAGGCAGGGTTTCAGCTGGGGGATCAATGTACTAGATTGGGATCCCCAGGGTCAAATTGGGAAGGCTCAACGTAGCCATAATAGGCAACGAAAAGACTCCAAAGGGAGAGCAAGAAACAGTATCTAACCAGAGGGATAATGGCCTGGTGGAATGGCTGCCAATTGGTTAAGGCTAGGTGGAACCATTCCTAGTTGAAAAGGAGTGGAAGAGACACTAGCAGAGGGAGAAGGTCCTTGACAAGAAAGCACTGCAGGCTCCATTGAGTGACCACCAGCAAGTTGTGGAGGCATACGCTTTTGGGTGGTTGAACTAGACAACTTGTGGCTAGTCTGAGACAATTGCATCATGCAAAAATTTGACGAGCTGGGATCTGTGATAAGAGGGGGAGTCCAGGAAATGCCGCAAGTAAGGTGGAATATTTATAGACTCCAGGTGACACACTGGTGAGAGGTGTGATTGATTCCACTAAAGATATGATAGACTCGGGGGAGGTCTGAGACTTCGATACGTAATATGTCAACTGATCAATGGTAATGATCTTTCCATTGTGAGGAAATCACATCTTACGGTGAACCGCATATGCGAAAAAAAACATCACATAGGTATACCTATGACCCAAAAGGATATTTTAATCCAAGGGGGAATCAATGACTTCAATGTCAATACAGAAAAGCTTTCCCACAAGAGTGATAGGAAGGGCTGAGAAGAGTGACAAGGGCTGTGAAGAGTGACCATCCCAGGCACGCAAAGTGATGGTGGATGGGGCTAAGTCATGTGATCTGAGTTTATTCCAAACAGAGGTGGACATCACACAGGTGGATGCACCCTCATCCATGATACACCATGAGAAATGAGAATTATGAATCTTGAATGGTATTTGGAAGGTGAGAGATGAAGGTAAGGGGGGATATTCTGACTTCTCAACATCGAAGATGATCAAACAATCATCTGAAGGATCCACAATGGCTAGAGCAGATGATAGAGATTTACGTTGTGAAGGGCACGCCTGGAGGACTTCCAACATTGACATGGAAACAGGAGATTGTGCCAAGTCATCTATTATGCTTTAATTGTGGGTGGATTTGGCAGAAGCAACAGTTCGTCGTAATGGCCTTTTGGGGATATTGAGAATGACCTCTGCTTGTGACTGAGGGGTCTATAAAGGGGCATTCAGTGTCGAATTAGACTCTATGGAAACTTTGGTTTGAGACTCGGTTGCAGACGAAGCAGGTAGCTTGTGATATTGGCGTGACTGAGTTTGAAGGTTGAAATCAATGGTAATAACCACTTCAGAATTCATCATGAGAATTTGGTAATCATAGGTACTAGACTATGAGAGTGGAGGGGCGACCTGACCTTGAGGGGTTTGGGCAGCCACATATCCTTGCTAAGGGAAAGGATCAGTAAAAAAAATCGGTTGAATAGGTGCAGTATTTGGAGGGGCCGAAACCATGGCTTGTTGTCCTCTAAATGTTGCTTGTGTTTCCCACAACTAATGAATTTGGGGTAAAAGGGGAAAATCGTGAGTATAATGGCCATGGACACCACAACAAGAAAAATTCTTATTCATACGAAGAGGCATGTCTTGCTTGGACTAATTTCCCTATTGTTGGTTGTTAGTGTTTGGTTGGTTCCCTTGGCACCCTTGATTACCTTGTGTAGGTTGGTTTTGGTTGCCTTTCCTTTTTTTCTTGTAATTTCGAGGATCGGTCGCACTCTATTATGCATACACCTGACTCAGAGGGGGATGTGGTTGCTGTGGTGAAGGTTGAGAAGGCATAGGAGGTTGGGGTGCTAATGCCGGAGGGACTGGAGTACTAGGCTATTGATAAGGATAAAAAGGAGATTGAGAAACATTGGGGTAAAAAGGTTGAGCAACCACAGGCCCTGGCATCAGTTGATGCAATGGGTAAAATGTGCTTTGTCCTAGATACATGTTGCCGGGAGGGGATAAGTGCTAGAGGAGCTGACCCCTCCCTGATGGAAACCATAACCCATGGAAGGATGAGTATAAAGATGTGAAAGAGATCCAACGATACTGTCGGTGGCGTGAGATGCCCCTGGTGCATTGGCACTACCAAGTCTAGGAAGATCTGGTAAGACGATATAAACGTAACCATATTAAGTCATATTTCAATGCGATTTGAAGAGCTTCTTCCTCTTTCTGAGGAAAGTGAGATGCGGCATATTTACTAATAGAAGGAAAAAATGTTTTGAGAAACCAATCCATAGAGACATGATCGTTGAATGTGGGAGCTCGACATAATCTCCTCCTTTTACACCATTCTTAGACATTGTTAGAAAGGCAAAGGTGGGTGGCATAATTTTGATGAAATGTGGTCAATAACTTGGTACCAGTATCATATCAGAGAGGTAGCTTGAAGTAGGACAGAAATGCTTTAGAAAGAGTCGCAAAAGTGGAATGTGAGGTAGAGGCCTGGTCCACATACCACTTTGTAGCTTCTCCAGTGAGCGTACACTGGAATAACCAAAGACAGATGGAGTCATCAATGATAGAATTGGTTGAACACCACATGTGAAAGGAGTGGACATGATTAGTAGGGTCTTCTCCAGTGTTTCCTTCAAACTTAGGGATGTCCGAAGGAAGCTTAGTTGGAATAACGTGCCAACCTAGATCATGGTGTATAGGTTCGTTAATTAACTAGATGAAATTGGGGAGGCTTAAACCTACCATAAAAGGTAGCAAAGGAGTAGGCATAATGGTTCTGGTAGTGGTTCCAATACTAGCAGCTCTAGAGTTAGGGTCGGGGCTACCACCAGCTTGAGGACCAGTACCTCCATTAGCGCCTGGCATGGTGATAGAATGAGGTAGAGGAGAACTAGGTTCAGAATTAGAGTAAGGGCATGATGGACCAGAATCAAAGTTGGTATGGGGACTCGGCGGAGGACTAACTTGGGCTTTATGAGGTGGAGTAAGTATTCCTAATGGAAACTGAGGATGAAGGCCTATGAGTCTCTAGGATAAGCACCTTGGGGATGCCATGATGGCAAGACACAGATACCCAAATCAGATGGAAGAGAAATAAACAAAGGTTCAGAGGGTCAGATAAATTAATTATGATTTTTATGACTTGGCTTGGCGGTGTAAACCAAGCACTCTTCACTTTAGGTTTGCGTGTGTGCAAGCAGTGTGTTAATTTTAATCAAGCCCAGACAGTTGTGTATAAAGAAAAATAAAAATGGTGTATAACTATAAATAAAACTGAAATGAAAGTAAAATAAGCAACTAAAGATGAATAAATTCATCCCATAAAGAAGTGCTCCAAAACAAATTTTCTAAGAGGCAGGCGAAATTGAATCAAAACACATAAGATGGAAAAAATATCTAAGTTCTAAGGGACAAGGATCTAATGACTTAGATCTGCTGGAAAGAGGTGCACAAAACAAAAAGAAACCATAGGGAAAACTGCTGCAAAATGGGAGGTGACAGGTTAAAACCCTACGGGAAACAAGAGGGACCCTAAGGAAAGGTAAAACAAGACTCAAGAGGGAGTTTTGGATGAGATAATAACCAATCTAAATGGATCTGAAAGAAAGAGATATCAAAACCTAAAAAATGGATGAAAGCATTTCAAAATCTTAGATACCTACTCAGCTAAACTCCTCCTAAAAATGTGAAGCATACTAAAACCCTAAGGGTATTGTTCCTAATTCAAAGATAAAAATAGAGCATATCTAGGTCTAATATGGGTGGGCAGAGACAGAGGTCAGACAACCCTAAATAAAGCTTGTGGCAAAACATGAAAGTTACAGAAAAAATCCCGAAAAATTTTGCAGCTCGCAGGTACTGACCTGTAAGCTGCTGAAATCATAGTTATGGGACCAACAAGTGAAACCTGAGCCTGAACTCGCAGTTTATGGGCTAAAAATTGCAAGCTATAGTTCTCGGAGTCTCAGGTGGCAAGTTGTGGAAAAATTTGTCGTCTCTATCGCGACTGATCCCTGTTACCTACCGAAAACACCTAGAAACACTTAGAAGTTATAATTTTTACTGTTTTAGGGAATAAAAGGTAAAAAAAACATTAAGAGGCTAAAAATTAGCTGAAGAAAAACCCTAGGTATTGAAGCAGATGGTCATGCAGGAATCTGAATAAAACCCAGTGGAGTCGCCAATTGTTAGAATGAATTCTTAACGCAAGTGTACGAAAAGAGATCACTTTAGTTGCACATGAAAAACATCCCTAACAACAAATATGGTTGTCTAATTATTTATATCTGCAATATTGGGTCGAAACAAATGCAAAACAAACCCATATCTATGTAGTATAAGCAGCTAAACAATAAAATGAAATAATATTTTCTCCAAATATCCAATGGACAAGACAAGATTTATAAATAATTTTTATATTATGTTAACACTTGGGAAGGGAAAAAATAATTATGTTACCAGTCCCCCTCAATGGAATGGGTTCTTGGTTTTCCTCAACACTTCAGCTTCAGAGTTTCTCTCTCTCAATGGTGTAGAAAACCCAAGACATGTTGAACTCAAAGGGAGCTCAATAAGCAAAAAGAAAATAAAAGTAATCAAAGTATAACAATGATAAGAGGATCAAAATCCAACCATGATAAAATGATCAAAGGTATATAATGAATGGAAAAACCTCCTATTTATAACAAAATATTGAGTTATCCTTGATAATGGTGCATAATAAAATATTAACCAAGATCTAGATCTAACTGCTTGGAATATTTTATTATAATTGTTGGAGGGAAAAGGAATTTAAATTGGTTAAATCCCTTTATTTAGAAATAATAAACAAATAAATTATTTATTTATTATTTCAAGGATGGGGTTAAGGAATAATTTAACAAATAATAATCTATTTTATTATTCATAAATGATTTAGTCAAATTTAATAAGGAATATTAATTAAATAATGATTTAATTAATTATTCCTAGAGAATAATAAGATAAATAATGATTTATCTAATTATTTCTCATTAATTGGGTTAAATATGACCATGAATATTATTTAAATAGAGGTTTAATTAATTATTCCTAGAGGAAATCAAAGAAATAAGGATTTATTTAATTATTCCTCATGAGGTTTCCTTTTTGGACCAGAAATAACTTAATAAACTATGGTTTATTAAATTTTTTCTTATAGTGAAACCAATTTTACTATGGTAAAATTAGTCGTACATGGTGTATTTCAATCCATCTAATTGTAAATGTTTAGATGACCAAAAATTGTTGTAACAATTGCCAACATTTCCTTCTCATAAATAGTTTTCTGTAAATACTTTCCTTTGATTGGATGACTTCAAAAGCAATGGGTCTTCCTTCTTGCATTAAAACATAACCAATTCCATTTCTTGAGGCATAACATTCCACAATAAATGTTTTTGTTAAGTATGGTGTAGATAAGACCGATGTTAGGCACATTGTCTCTTTAAGATGTTCAAAGGCCTTAGTTGCTTCAGGATTCCATGAAAATTCATCTTTCTTCAATTAGAGGTGCTACTATTCTCCTATGATTCTTAACAAACTTGTGATGATACCCTGTTAACCCAAGAAATCCTCGCAACTACCTTATGGTTTTGGGGACTTTCCATTCCTTAATGGCTTTAATTTTGTTAGGGTCTACCTTAACACCCTCTTAAGATACAATATGACCCAGATATTACACCTCTTGTACTCCAAAGAAATATTTGGAGGTTTTTGCATATAATTGTTTCTCCTCCAATAGTTTTAGCACCCTGTCGACATGTTGAACATGATCCTTCCAAGACCTGTTGTAGATTATTATATCATCAAAAATACTAACACAAAATTTCTAAGGAAGGGTCTAAAAATAGAATTTATCAACCCTTGAAATGTAGAAGGTGCATTGGTAAGGCCAAAAGACATGACCAAAAATTCATAATGACCCTCATGAGCTCGAAATGTTGTTTTTGGAATATATTCAGTCTTCATTCTAATTTGATGATATCCTAAACGAAGATCCAACCTGGTAAAATAAATTTCTCCATGTAATTCATCCAATAATTCATCAATCACAGAAATAAGAAATTTATCTTTAATGGTGATCTTATAGAGCTCCCTGTTGGGCCTGAATTGAGGTACATTTCTGTTATCTCAAAATCACGCCCTGATAGGCTGCTAATCAAGGAGACCCTGAGTAACTATTTCAAACCAGGATTTTAGCTGAGACTTAGC
Organism: Pinus albicaulis; assembly: GCA_034641835.2. NCBI lineage: Eukaryota > Viridiplantae > Streptophyta > Pinopsida > Pinales > Pinaceae > Pinus > Pinus albicaulis. The sequence goes on along the minus strand of CM076583.1, from coordinate 1,272,264,465 downwards.
CTCCTCAGCCTGAGAGGGCTCTCTCAAAGTTTTTATGATTTTCAAATAAAAGTCAGATGGCTAACTCTGTGAGTAAATGGATTAAATTTAGTAATTGGTTGTACTACAATAAAAAAGCATCCATTGGGCTTATGGGATCACGTGATGTTTTTACTAAACATGGATATCAAATTCATATGGAAGTCAGGGCATATTAAGGCATAGATGCATCAGTAAAACAATAAAACAGTAGGTCACACAGTCCATGAATATATGAAGGAAGTTAGAGCACCTTCACAGTGAGTTCTAAGTAACAACACTCATGCCATTGCAAGTAAAAGATAAAGGAGAAACATAACAACATCAATCATCCATAGCCTTTTCTAAATCTTGAGTAACAAACTGATAACACTGTATTAAGATAAATACAGAGTTGCAGATAATACCAAATAGTACACTTGTTCCAGAAAAATTCCAACCCTATGCTATTCGATTTCCTCCCTTTTATAGAGTATTCATTACATCTTAGGATTCTCTCCAATCCTTTGAGGAGAATTTGAAATTTGATGCCTAGCACTTTTCATAAAACAAACTGCATTCACAACTAACAGTTAAACTGTCTGTTTAGACTCCTAATACAATTAGGACTAAAACATCATTTATTAAAACATAACAACATTATCTAAATACTTAAAACAACACTTGAAAGCTGCATCTTCTAGTATTTGACCATGATCATGTCTATCTTCTTGCTGTTAGACCCCCCTTTATCTCTTCCTTATCTGTCCCTGAAAAATAGGATAGTGCTTCCTGTATAGTAGCTGAGTGCTTCATTAATACCAATTCAAACCATTTGCTGCATAATTTGAACTCAAAACATGTGCCAAATGTCTTAAATTCTTCATAGATATTTGACCTTCCATCTGTGTATATGTCAACTTTACAAAAATGATGTGGAAACTGCCATAGTGTTGCGCTACAAAACTGTCTGTGTTTTCGTAGTGCGGACCTTTCTTTTGAAAACATGCTTTAGACTCAAATTAAATGTGCCAAAACCCTTTGAATCTTCATTTATATTCAATATATATCTCCCATCAGCATCAAGGCTTCAGAACTGAACCATTTCTTCTTTGAAATTTACAAAAATTCACAAAACTGCATCCTACAGCAGTTTTGTAGCGCGCTACGAAACTGCTGAGTCTTCATCTTTCTCAGTTTTTTCCTCAAAATTTCAAGTCAGAAACTTTTAAAAACTAGTCTTCAAGTGTATATCCATTCTTATAACAATAACCATCAACCTTGAGCAGTTTAAAAAATGAAGCATTACTATATAACCTTCAAAGTTTATTTCAAATATGAAACTTACTGTTTAGGTTGTAGCTTATCTCCAAATTGATTTAACTGTATCTCTAAATCTTCAATTCTCCTCTTGAGCCTTATATTATTAGCCCTCATTTTTATGTTAACCATCCTGATGAACTTGGCTTCCTTGATTGCAGGTAGGGTCCAGATGAAAAACTGAGCTTAACTGTCAATCAGTTCAGGATTTGGATTTTTCTCAAGCTCCCATAGCCCTTTCATCCTTTCAAACTTGACCTTCTCTTCAGCATATATTCTTTCTCTTTTCTTCAATTTCTCAATTTCATTATTTGCAAGCCTGAGTTTATTATTTACCTCTTCATAGCTACTTTTTTCCTTTTGAACCTTGAAGACCCTGTTTCTATCTTCTTCAGGCATTGCAGATGATGCATTTGTAGTTTCTTCAAACACAGTAGCACTTTCCTCCCCTGTTTGTTCTATCACCAAATCTAACTATTTCAGCTTCTTATATTGCCTCGTTGAGGGTCTTCTGGGTTTAAAAATAAACTCTGCCACCTCTTCTTCAAATTCTAACTTTTTAGATGTCTTCAATTTTTTCAATTTGCTGGCACCTGTATCTAATTTGATGAAGTCTGCTTGAACTAGGGGAGATTCCTCTATGTAAATAGCCTGAAGTATGTCATTAAAATTTCCTCTTGTCTCCTCTACAATTACAGCCTTACCCTTTTCTTTTAACCTCTGAATTTTAGTCAACTTCTTTGGATTTGCTTTGCTAGTTGGCTGCTCTAAAATTGTTTCCTCAACTAGGGTTTTCTTCTTCTGTATAGACCTAGGAGTCTCTTGGATATTCAATGATGTCATTGGTTCTTTCACTTGTTTCCTGGGTTTAAGTTTAACAAATCTTTTAGACTTTTTTTCCACAGGACCAGCAATCTTTGATGGGGTTTTAGCTTGTGGGCTGGCAGTTTTTCCTTCTATTCCAATTCTACTCAAAAAGAGGAATTTTGCCCAATCTCTATTTGCCTTTTGTAGCTCATGTAAGACTATCGGTTTGACTAAGACATGGTGAAATAAAGAGGTTTCACATGATTCAACTTTAATTTGTACCTTATCAGACCTCTTAGCCAAGCTTTTGAAGAGATAAAAAGGTAAATCTAATGAAATCATCCCTGTGAAATGAAGCAAGAGTTTAAAATGGTAGGTGTATACCTTATGATATCTACCATCGCAAGTGAAGTATCTCTTAATATTGTAGAGCAGATTGGAAAATGTGTCTCTGACATAACTCCTTGGCACAACCTTATTCAATTCAACCTCTGAAAACTCTGGTTTCAAAAATATCTTGCATGGTGTCATATCAAATTTGAAATTTTTAAACCACCTGTCTTCACCTCTTGGGATCTCTGTTATAGCTGATATTACTTCAGGGGAAATTGGTACATTTAGGAACCCAATATTTGAATTTTATCCTATGAAATTTATGGCAAACTCCTTGGTAACTTGAGTGTGTCCTCCTTGAAATTTTTCACAAAACCTCCAACATCCAACTTTCTTAAAAGCTGCTTCGACAGACTTATCTTTTGTAAGGGTTTCAACACCTTCAGGTTCAGTCCTTAAGCAATGACCAGACCTATGGCTTCTTCTCTCCTCAGCCATTTTCCTCTTGAAACCTGTATCTTTAGAAATCTGCAATAAACCCTTCTAAAAACCCTTTGTCTTCAGCAAATTAACAATCTGAGTCTCCTGTTGAATAGACTGTTTCACTTAGGAATCAAATTCAGCCTCACTTGATAAGAAATCTGCCTCGCTTGATGACAATTTAGTTTCCACACAAATGAATATCAAATTGACTTAAATTAGCAAGCTTTGAAAACACTGGTATAACCTGTATTTGAATGGAACAGCCTCGCTTAATAAGAACTCAGGTTTCATAGTAATGGATAATATAACCTGAATTTGAATCAGTTCTTCCTCGCTTTAAATATAACCTCTGTCTCAATTAGCAATGAGACAACACAGCCTCGCTTGATAACTAGGAATCTCACCACGAATTCTTTCTTTCAACATTTAAGAATGCATGCAGTGTTTTCTTGCATGAGACAAATGAAAACGGCCAACTGTTTGAAATTTGAAAGGACCAATAATAACTGACCTCTAATTTATGACAAATGACCTCAATGATGACAAAGAATGGTTGCATGTGTGGAGGAAAACTCATGAAGGACACCCAATGATGGAAAATTTAACTTTATTTGACAGATATGACAACTCAGAGACAAATCTACGAATTCCCGATTTCGTAGCGCATGGTGTGCAAATTCTATTTTTTGTGCTACGAATTCACCAGCATTTTCGTAGCGCAAAATGGAATTTTTACACTAGGCGCGTTACGAAAACGCGGTTTCTGGGCTTATTCAATCAAATTTTTGAAACAGACTTTACAAATGGGTTTTAAAACATGGCATGAGACTTTTGAAGAGTGAAGTGAGGTTAATAAACAATGTTTAATGATGGTATGAGACCTTTAACCATGATCTATACCTTGAAAAATATCAAAATAACTCTAACCCTATCTAACACTAGGACTTAGGAAAAAATGTAACTAACCAAGTTTCATAGATTTTTTATAGTGATAACAGGATCCACCCTATAATCACTTCAAATTATGTCACAATTTGGGAAATTATTCCTAATTTGAACAACAAAGAATTAAAAGATTTATGAAAACTAGAATAATAGGGCTAGCGACAAAAATAATGTTTTTTAATAGGAAATTGACATATTGTATCTCCTTATGCAGGAAGGTAGAATAGCTGAACCAATGGTAGGCGGAAAGACAACTGACAGATGCAAACGTATGGGATCTCAGTAACTCCCAGAAGCTGGCAGAAGGCAGACAAACAGATTTGAGCCCAAGAATTCAAATTATAGCCACGCGCAGCAGGATGTAGTTTGAAGAATACTTCCTCATTACGTGAAATTCGCTTTAAAAGGATCAGGGACAAACTAGATGGGAATTTTGAGTTAATTGGGAATTTTCCCTCTGTAATCAGCGCGTCAAGGAAAATCTGTCATATTGTATTTCTGCATTATCCTTTGAGTTTTGATGTCTTGAACAATTACCTTTTGAGGTTCTCATCGCATTAGAACTTCTAGTGGTCTGGGCCCAACCTGGGAGTCTTTGCGCTAATGATGTGATGCACGTTAGTTACAAAATCCATGTTTAGTCATCTGATGCGATTGTAACATACTCCTCTACTTAATAAAGTTACAATTGTTCGTTCTTCATAACAGTTTAGTATCTGTATTTCTTTATTTAGAATAATTGCATTTTCTATTTTCTGGCTTATAATACTACTTCATCACCATTAGATTCTTTCAGTTCCTTTCAGTGCTTTTGCAATCGATTTAAAAGTCACAACATAGTTATTACTTGATGCTACTTATCTTTGTAGATTACATTACTCTGACGGCACGGTAAAGCGATCATTTGTTGATTACTGTAATTAAGTTAGTTTACCAAGAGAATTCCATTGCAAAATTATATAAGTGAGTATTGTACAATGCATTTAGGTTACTTCATTTAGACTGTTGTTTAATTCATTTAAGATTTCCATTCAGTTCATTTGGATTGCTTCACTTAAGATTTATGTTCAATTTTTTTATGATTGCTGTTGAATTCGTTTATGATTGTTGTTCAATTCGTTTATGATTTTTGTTCAATTCGTTTAAGCTTGTTGTTCAATTCACTCAGACTGATGTTTGATTCATTCAGATTTCTCTAGGTCAATTCCCTTAGGTTGTTGTTCAATCATAGGCTTGATAGAATAACCAGCCATAACCCACCAAATCATTCCTCATTAAGTTGATTGAATTTACGAGGCTAGATATTCCTTTCTCAACAGAGAGTATCTATCAGTCGATCTCACTTGCATATATTACGCCAACACTCTTGAAATAAGAATACTTACCCCGGGTTGATAATTAAATGAAGAGTACTAGGGTTTCCTATAATAATCCACCTTTGTAACACCAACATTTTTGGTCTCATTGCTGGGGAGAGTGTTAAGAGTGATCTCATTTATTCACCTTTCTCTATTGCTGTGAGAAATTAGGTATTAAAAAAGGGAGGTAAGAACCTGTGTACAGGTAAGAAAAATTCTTGCTCTATAGCCCGCTTCTCAACAAAGTTGTTCAAAGACCAGTAATGTAGGTGCTCTTGTTTTATGACTAGGAAGAAAAAGATAGAAACATTTTGAACTAACTCTCAAAAATCCTCACAATCCCAAGGACCAGTGATCCTTGGAAGGGCAACATATATAGACGAAATCATTAAGAGAGCTGAATCTTAGGAATCCGTAGGACCTAGAACTATTTCCATTCAAAACCCTATCACGCTCCACGCTCCCTCAAGCTACAGCCTCACCATTTGTGGCCCATGTCAAGATTCACGGTGAAACATAAGGAGTTGAGAAAATCCTTCAAATTTCTAATCATATAGGCACTAAACCTTCGAGATAGGGAGGTTCTTGAAATCTACAAGAAGGGGAAGGAGAAACTAGTGGCATAATTCAAATAGAAGCTCTAGAGCCTAAATCACCTGAAAGAGTAGTCGAGAAAGAGGTAATTAGGATCCCAGACTAGGGAAGCACTATAAAGCCTCCTCCATATTCACCTCCTAAGACCCCCTGGATCACTCCTCCAGAATAGGAAATCCCTAAATATTTTTGGCACCTCTTTGACCAAATGGAAAATAATCAAAATCAGAACCAGAGGCAGACATCCACATTGGAATATCCAATTGTTGATCATGCTGCAAACGCCCCTATGAAATCCACTCCCTTACACAACATTCCCACCTTCCATGGCTTGACCACGGAAGATTTTAATGCATTCCTATTTGAATTTGATGTCTTATGTAGGGGGTATGACTACACCACTGATCCTCAGAAGCAGAAACTATTTCCCTCTACCTTAAAATGAATAGCGCTACGTTGGTTCATGGGACTAGGTGGGGGAATCATCAATAATTGAGACGAAATGAAGAACATGTTTCTTAACAAATATCAATACTATTGTCAAACCCGAGACCTAAAAGATGATATCTTTAATATGTCTACAAAAAGACAATGAAACATTAGAAGAATACGTAGAAATATTTCAATACAATTTACAAAGATCCCCATATACCACTCTATCCAGGGACATTTTAAAAGCCACGATGCTTAAAGGAATGAAGGAAGAATGGGTTGAGATGCTTAACATAATTGGGAATGGAGATATTTACCAGGAAGAATACGACGAGCTTATTTCCCTATGTATTAGATGCTCTCAAGGTAGCCCACACAGTAGGCCAGTTGGGCATGATTATATGAAAAAAGATCTTAAGCAGACCAATGGCAATTTAACCATAGCAGAATTTGGAAATCTGTTATAAAATTTCAAAACTGAAATCCTGGGTACCTTGACAACACAACTTGACGTTTTACAAGCCAAACAGAAACAAGCTATAGCAGAAAAAAATCTGGCCATCTTTTGCCCACGATGTCGGAAGAAGCACAGCCAGAGAGAATGTCCTTTAGACATGGTTCAGATTTGTGCCATCTGCACTAAGGATCATACCACAGACCAATGTCCTTCACTTCCTCAGCTGAAAGTAGTTTACAAGGAGGCAGAGGAAGAGAATAAACCAGTATATTTAATGAATCAGTGTCGTTAGTGGCAAGCACAACCAGATATGCCACAAGACCTGCCTCAATTCTTTTCTTCACCATAGTTTAGCCAGCAAAACCCTGCAACAACTTGGTAGACTCAAAACCCCTTCTCTACTTGGCCAAACTAGCCGTTTCCTATGCCACCCTAGCCTACACAACCTTCATCAAGGAATAATTGGCCGAAATTTCCTTGTTCTCCTCCTTATTGGAAAAATGTTCCATATCAAGCCCAGTGGCCAAACCCTCCTCCTCAAAACACTAATTGGAATTCGCAGCAACCCCTTGGGATGACCAACCTACCAATGGGGGCGGGAACTCAAAATAAACCTACGTTGCCAGCTCCCTACTCAGTTCAGCATAACCAGCAGCCTGCCATACACCCTTAATTACCAGCCCAACCCAATCCTAATCCCAACAACAGACCAGTTCAATTAATCCAGATAATATAAGACCCAAATTATGGCATTGAACAGAAACAGTGCAACGAACTAAATCTGAGATCAGGAAATACTATTTTACTTATAGAAGCCACAACTCCACCTCCGTCCTGAACTAATACTTCAACTAAACCTAACCAGGAAAATACAACAGAGAAAGAGGTTGACCAGCAGGGACCTGAAGAACATAGGATGTCTCCAGCCCCATTCCCAGAGAGGCTAACTCTACCTAGACCACCAACTTCTCCAGACTTTGACATCTTGGGGGAATTAAGAAACCTCTGTATTAAAATTCCTCCTCTCCAGGCCATCCAAGACATTCTTATCTATGAAAGAACGATTAAAGAACTATGTGGGAAAAAGAAAATAAACAAAACACAAGCAGCACCCACCATTCATGTGGTAGGGGCGCTATCTGATTGTTACTGGGTAAGGAGCCACCCATGAAATATGAAGACCTAGGAAATCCCATTGTGACTATGCAAATATTTGGCCACTCATTTCCAAACAGATTGGTCAACCTAAGAGCAGCCATTAACATCCTAACTACAGGGGCCTGCGAAAAATTGGGCATATCAGCTTTAGAACCTACAACTACACTACTAGAACTGGTTGAAAGGTCTGTTATCAAACCGGAGGGAATAGTACGAGACATCCTGGTATTTGTGGACTAATGGGAATATCCAGCCGATTTTTTAATTATTAATCCAAAGAACAGGATGGACGGGCATCGATTGATCCTTGGGTGACCTTGGCTGGCCACAACAGATGCTTACATAGGTAACTGAACAGGCAACATGACTATCACTAGATGGGATTTTGTAAAAAGTATTATCATTTATCCACTTTCCAAACCAAACGTACCCATGGTAAAAATTCACAAACATCCATGTACATACTGGGAGAAAAACATTCGCTCTTGAATTTAAGGATCAAGTTGAAGATGACATAATCAATAATTTCATCAGTCAGCCACCATCTGGAAATTTAAAATGTCAAATGTTGAAAACAATCCTTGAAAACGAAGACCAAGAGGATCCTGTATCAAACCTCGAAGATCAACGTATTCCCACAACCATTGTACGTAACAGCATACCTATTGAGGTTGAGCCAGGAAAGGTTCTGAATATTAATGACAATTTGGATGATGGCCAAAAGGAGAAGCTCATAAACATCCTTTGGAAGTATCAAGGGGCATTTTCCCGGGATTACCCAGACATGAAGGATTTAGACCCACAGCTATGCACCTACCACATTTATACCAATAAGGAGGCACGTCCCATTAGACAAGCGCAGCAAAGGCTAAACTCACACCTTAAAGATGTTGTAAAAAAGGAGTTGTGAACGTTGTTAGATGTAAATTTTATTTATCCTATTTCAGGAAAAAAATGGGTCTCCCCTCTGGCAGTTGTCCCTAAAAAGAATGAGAAATGGAGAATCTGTGTAGATTACAGAGAATTGAACAAAGCAACGCAGAAAGACCATTTCCCCCTTCCATTCATTGACCAAGTCCTAGATACATTGGCAAGGAAATGGTTCTTTTCCTTCCTTGACGGGTTCAATGGTTACAATCAAATCCAAATAGCTCCCGAAGATCAAGATAAGACAACCTTTACCTGCCCATGGGGTACCATTTCTTATAAAGTTCTACCATTTGAGTTATGCAATTCCCCAGCCACATTTCAGAGGGCCATAATCAGCATTTTCACTGACTTAATAAATGAGGGACTGGAAATATATATGGATGATTTCACACCATATGGAGAAGACTTTGATCAAGCTCTCGAAATGCTAGAAAAAGTGTTAGAACGATATATTTCTAATAGATTATTTCTAAGCAATGAAAAATGCCACATGATGATGACTGAGGGGGTGATCCTAGGTCACTACATTTCTGCAGCTGGAATATAGGTAGATCTGGCTAAGATAGAGGTAATCCTTCTATTAGCCACACCTTGTACACAGACAAAGGTGCACAGTTTTCTGAGATATGCAGGATATTGTAGCAAATTTATAAAAAATTTCTCACAAATAGTCGCACCTCTATATGAATTAACTGAAAATGTTGAATTCCATTGGACTGACAAATGTGACACCGCTTTTACATATTTTAAGATACTGGTCTCAACAGCACCAATCCTGCAAGGTCCTAACTAGAAAACTGCCCTTTCACATCTCTTCAGATGCATCTGATACAATAATAGGATTAGTCCTTGGCTAAGAAGAAGGCAGAAAACCTTATGCTATTTATTATATCAGCAAAAACCTCACTCTTGCCGAATTAAATTATACCATGAACGAAAAGGAGTTCCTGGCTATCATTTATTCTATCAATAAATTTAGGCACTATATAACTGGTTATCAAGTGTTCCTATCTACTGACCACTCTGCCATTAGATATCTAGCCAATAAACCAATTACAAATGGGAGAATAACTCGTTGCTTTCTGCTATTGCAGGAATTCGACATAACAATCAAAGATCTTCCAGGAAAATAAAACGTAGTCACAGACTTACTATCCAGGGTTCCAAAGTCGGAGGACACCCTAGAAGTGGATGATCAGTTCCCTGACGAACATATGTTTGTTGTAGCAGTAAAAACACCATGGTATGCAGATGTGGAAAATTTTCTTGCAGAAGGAAAGCTACCTAGACACTTAACATCAAGAGAACAGAAACTGATTGTGCAGCGCAATGCAATATTCTCTTGGATTGGGGGATACCTCTTCCATATAGGGGCCGACATGCACATATGCAGATGCATAAGAGAAGAAAAAATCTATGACATCTTACGAGCCTATCACGATGAACCTTGTGGCGGCCATTTCGCAGAATGCAGAACCAGGCATAAAGTGCTACAATTAGGCTATTATTGGCCTACGATTTTCAAACATGCAAAAAAATGTGTCCAGGCCTATGATCGCTGCCCGAGGATGGGCCGTCCGGGCCAAGTTGATGAAATGCCACTGCAACCACAATTGGTGGTAGAACCATTTGAATGGTGAGCACTGGATTTTGTTGGACCATTTAACCTGCCATCGAACCAGAAAGTCTACATGATGGTTGCCACAGATTATGTAACCAAATGGGTAGAAATAGTGGCCTTGTCAAGATCCACGGAAGAATCGGTGATTAATTTTCTTTTTGAGCTATTCGTGTGATACGGATTGCAACGAGAAGTGATAACCGATGGAGGGGCACAATTCATAGGCAATAAAATCACAACCACCTTAAGAAATCACCATATCATCCACAGAGTTACGTCTCCTTATCACCTGCAGTCAAATGGGCAAGTCGAAAGCACCAACAAAGTCCTGGAGGCAATCCTTACCAAAACGGTAGTAGCACATCGCTGGGACTGGGCCACTAGACTACCAAAAGCCTTATGGGCTTATCGTACAACTTGGCGAAACACCACTGGATATTCACCATATCAGCTAGTATTTGGGAGAGAACCTATCTTCCCTATTGAATTCTAAATCAAAACTCTGAGAACAGCTTAGGAAGTGGGGTTGGACATAACATAAGCTCAAGCTAGAAGACTCCAAAAAATAAACGAACTAGACAAAATAGGACTGCTAGCCCTGCAATGCACAACAATCATCCAACAACAGTGAGCTAAGTGGCATGACAACTTGATAAAGAATAAGGTATTTCAAAAAGGAGATTGGGCACTCCTCTATGACTCCAGATTCCAGGATTTTCCAGGAAAACTACAAACAAGGTGGCTAGGTCCATATGATATTCAAGAAGTACATGGCAATGGCATACTCACCTTGACCACCATAGATGGGTCTGGTTCAACATTTCAAGTTAACGAACACAAAGTACACCTCTATCACAAACCTATCACGAAAGAATATTTTTTTCAACAGGTACGAAACGATCCCACCATCGAAGTTGTGGCACAAGGGGGTGACAACCCCACAAACTCAAGTACATGAGAGGTTTGCTAGCATCATTTGTAAATGATGTATATAAATGTCTTATTTTGATGTACATTCTTCATACTTGCAATTTTTCTTTCTTCTTTCCTCATCCTCTTGTGAATTGCATTCTTATTCTTCATGATGTTCAATCCTTGAACGACTATTGTTCAATTCTTGAATGACTGTTGTTCCATCGGATTGAACAGCCATATTTTGGTGTTTTATTTTTGCTGTTAAATTCTTGAATGGCTATTGTTCCATCAGATTGAAAGCCATATTTTGGTGTTTTATTTTTGTTGTTCAATCCTTGAACAGTTGTTGTTCCATTGGATTGAACAACTATATTTTGGTGTTTTATTTTTTCTGTTCAATTCTTGAACAACTGTTTTTCCATCGGATTGAACAGCCATATTTGGGTGTTTTATTTTTCTTGCTGTTCAATCCTTGAATGGCTGCTGTTCAATTCTCTAACGGCTGCTATTCCATCAGATTGAACAACCATATTTTGGTGTTTTATTTTTCTTTCTGTTCAATCCTTGAACGGCTACTGTTCAATTCTTGAACGACTATTGTTCCATCGAATTGAACAACCTTATTTTGGTGTCTTATTTTTCTTGTTGCTCAATCCTTGAATGGCTGTTGTTCAATTCTTGAATAACTGATGTTTCCATTAGATTGAACAGCCATGATTTTGAGTTTTTATTCTTCTCGTTGTTCAATACCTAAACGACTGTTGTTCAATATCTGAACAAATGTTGTTCCATTGGATTAAACAGCCAAGTTTTGTGCTTTTCCCTACTATTAAAATTAAATAACCTTGTTTTTTTCATCTCATTATTTCCTTTGTCCGGCTAAAATCATCTCTGAGTAGGAAATGGTAGTTGGAAAAGAAAGGGAAATGGTAAAATTACAAATATGATGACTCCTTGGAACTATAATCCTTAAACAAGAAGCTGACAATGTGCATACATGAAATGAAAGACTAAGTCATCCCTAGTTCAAATATGTTATCATGCAATATATGTCCTTATCATGGTATATCTTTTTGCACTATTCGAGTAATATTTCCCTCCAAATCAAGGAATGGGGATAAAGGGTACTAATTGTATTGGCATTTTTTTTCACTTCTTTCACCATCCCTAACTCTTAAGGAGTTAATGAGCCTCCCTTTATGTATATAGTGCAACTAAATATTTAAGAGGATAGGGGGTCTCATCACGAGCTAGCCTACCATGATCATAGGGATTTAAAAATTGACATGCCCACAATGGTTACCACACCAGGGTAATGACCTTCTCATCTACTTGAAGGACAGGAGGTATCATCACGAGCCAGCCTGATCACTCTGTTACAATCCTAGTGAATGGCACTGTGACTACCTGGCTATCACATCAGCACAGTGACCTCCTTATGAATCAAGATGTTATGATTCAAAAAGAATTATTATGCTCACATGCAAATTTTCAAGAGAGGATAGGGGGTCTCATCACGAGCCAGCCTACCACGTTCATAAGAGCTTAGCAAATGACATGCCCACAATGGCCACCACGCCAAGGTAATGACCTTCTTATCTACTTGAAGGATAGGAGGTCTCATCATGAGCTGGCCTGATCACTTTTCTACAACTTTGGTGAGTGGCGCTATGTTTATTTGGCTACCATACCATCATGGTGATCTCTCCACAAAATGGGCAGAATAACTATTTTACATAAGGATCCTGGCTCATTCTTTCGGGTTAAAATAAAAACCTTGTTGAGGCTATGAACACCTACTGGCAGCAATTGCTCTACTTGTGGTATGAAAGTATTCTTCATCAATAACCAATTACTTTTATATAGACCTTATCTTCCATTCTTCTTCCATAAGCTATTACTCGAATTAGTAAGAACTATAATCTGCCACGGGAATAACTAACATAGATATGCTTACACATTTGAATCCCAGGATGACAGCACCAATCATTACTTGAATTAGTCTTGCTTCCATCATAAATTTCCATTAAAGAAGGACATCATATCGTAATAATGGTTATACTATTCCCTTTCCCTTTCTAGTCACTTCCGCACCAGATGCAATTATGAAAAAAATTTCCAAAACTGACCTTTACACTGCATATCCTAGTAATTACTCAACCACCTGAAGATCGACTGCTCCTTCAAGTATAGGTCATTATTACCAAATACTGAAATTCCCTTGTCTGCATTCATGATTGGCCGAACCTCTCCTGTACTTGACGGCGTGGGCACCCTTTCCTCGATGGGGGGGGGGGGGGGGTTGTGTGTTGTGTAATTGATCTTAAATTGGCAAGCATGCAAAATCTTGGCACAAATCCTGTTAGACACATCGATAAGACCAGAGGAACACTGCAATTAATACATGAAGTTACCAGTGCAAAACCACAATTTCTCTCTCGCTTGTATACAACATTCAGTTGAAACAACAGAACTGAGGAAGAATACAATCAGAGGAATAAGGCATATCAGCTATGGGAGGAAATTCCCTTTGAAACGAGCCTGTAAACTTCCCAATTTCAGATACAGCTAGTGCCATCCTCCAGCAAGCCAGCTGGTTGACATATGTACACCGATTACAGGGATCAGACACAGAAATTGCAATTGATTTTTTGAAAAATCTACAAGAAGGTCAAACCAGAGTCAAGGGTCGAATTATACAAGTCACAGAAGAGATTATTGCTGGAGTCTTCGGAATTCTAGTAGAAGGGGAAAGATGGACAGAGAAAAATCTCCTCCTACAAGAAGCGATAGCAGTATATCAAGATGCGGAGGAACCGTTGGAACGAAAAGGGAAAGGGATTAACCCTACTTCTCTACACCAACCATGGCAGGAACTGGCGACATTCATCCAAAATTTCATTACATGTGACGGACGTCGGGCCACAGTAAAAACTCATCAACTCAAACTCTTAGCTGTACTCAAGAAAAATATTTCAGTCAATGTGCTTGCCTTCTTAAATTCCATATTGCATGATACTGTTGTTCGATTAAGAAAATCCAAAAATCCCTAAGCAGTAGTCAGTCACCACGGGTTAATTAAACTAGTCATCATCCATGAGCTGGACAAGCAGCAGATCTCTGGGGACAATTTTGTCAACCCTGATGCACAAGAACAAAAAATAAATCCCGACGAAACCGAAATTGATCCCCCTAGGGTAAATATACCAAGAAGAAAGAGGACTCGAACTGCAACCTCAGAGCCATGCAGGAGAAAACAATCCAAAATTCTGCAAGGAACCTTGGAGCTCATAGAAGAGGCAGGGCCATCCCACCCTCAAAGAGCACTCTTACAAGACTTTGAGGAAGAAATGGCTCGAGTCCTAGAAAAACTGAGGAAAGAATACGAATCCAAAAACCAATCAGGAGTAGAAGAACAAGAGGATCCCATAGATGAGTCCGCCTACACTATTAGTTCTGGTCACACTGAAGTTCTACCAAACCAAGAGGAACTACAAGACGACGGGACTCTGTCCCATCTTAGGAATTATGAGGTATACATCGAAGGGCAGGAAGAGGAAAGGATGGAATCATAAAATCAGTCAAGTGACACAGTCCCTGTAGAACAAAGCACAGAAACAACCTGTTTGACACCAGGAGGTAGCACTGCTCCACCCAGTCGGGACCCTCATATAGAGGTAAACTCTAAAGAACAAATAAGAAACACCATCATAGGTAACCCTGAGGTTGGCAATACCATTCCCGAAAATGGGAATACCACTCCTCCACCAACTGCTGAAATCAGGACAAGTGAAAATTTAGATTAAAAGAAAATTAGAAAACTGAGCAGGGCCTACAGAAGATTAAAGAAAATGGTGAAATATATGAGGAAACAACTTAAAGAGGAGAGAAGGGCCCGAAAACCAACGAGAGAAACCACCACTATAGGAACTCAAACAGAACTAGTCACCAGCTTGATAAACATCGTTGAAGCCGAGATACAGATAGACTTAGCTGACATTGCTGAGGCTGAGGTGCAAACTGATTTGGCAGCCACTACAGAGGCTGAGGTGCAGACCAATTCAATCGATATAGCTGAGACTGGGGTACAGACCGACCAAGCAGGTACTTCTGAGGCTGAAATTTAGATAGAACTAACAAATACCATTGAGGCTTCTACACTAACTGAGCAGAAAACTACACAAGAGAAGGAGACCCAAACAAAGGAAGCCCTTGCCTATACCCCCCTGGTAGAGAAAGTTGTTTATCATAAATTACACAATGAACAGGTGCAAGCACAGCATGAGGTAGCACAATGTAGGAAGGAGGTGGTTCCAGCACGAGAATACCAAGCATTAGTAAAGAAATTCATAGACCTCTCCTCTACAGAAGACGAAACATTCACCCAGCTCAGAGAAGAACAGACAAAGCTAAAAAGGGCACAAGAACAGATGGAGCAAGCCAAGAAACAAATCAGCACGATTTGTTCTCTATACAACGATGCAATATATTGCAGAGCACTGGCCACTAACTATGCCATGTTATTAACAGAACAATATCTACTGCTAAAAGTCGAGGCCATCACGGAAGGAAAATCTACAACTCTTAGGACTATAGAAGAATTTTTCCATTGCTGTAATGAGTAAGATGACTAAGTCCAATGCCTCCTATGTGAACTTTACATGCACAAATTATTTTTGGAAGTGGACACAGACAGTAATCCTAGTCCCTTTATAGGATATGTTGAGCTCCAAGCCTTCCTCTCATTCACCCAGAACCAGATCAAGTTGGCCAAGGCCTATAATATCTTCCAAAAGAGAGAGCACGACTTGGACTTGTGGGTCAGAGGAGAACCCACCAAACCCCTACAACTGGTTATCTAGCACAAGACTTTTATGCAAAGGCAAGGTGTAAGGACTCGGTTGGGGCCCATCCATAAGGATATCATAGAAAATGGACAGGAGTATTTTGAAAAAATTTGTGAAGCAGCCTTGGCCACAGCTAAACAAAGGTGGATGGCCTCCACAAATAACGTAAAGAATATGGAACCATTTGGCTACAGGAATTTCAAGGCTGCTGCCTCTAGATTCCTTTCATAAAGTAATCTGGTCTTTAGCATGGGACCTGCATGGCTGGGATGTAGGTATAGAAGCCCTCTCCTATGGTATCCTCCTGAGGACTATAATCATAATTATGAGTTACCAGAGGGGAACGCAAGCACTGCCTTCACAATAATGAGACAAAAACAGGGTTATAGAGAATACAAGGAAAGGGTCTACCCTGCCTACTCCTTAACTCAGTTGCATCTCAACCATCTGTTTGCATGAGGACATGCAATAAGGTAAGCAGGGGAGTATGTTGGGCCCAAATTGAAGTATGTTTCCACCCTATAATCACTTCAAATTATGTCACAATTGGGAAATTCTTCCTAATCTGAATAATAAAGAATTAAAAGATTTATGAAAACTAGAATAATAGGGCTAACGAAAAAAAGGATGTTTTTTAACATGAAATTGACATATTGTATCTCCATATGCAGGAAGGTAGAATAGTTGAACCAATGGTAGGCAGAAAGACAACTGACAGACGTAAACGTATGGGATCTCAGTAACTCCCAAAAGCCGATAGAAGGCAGACAAACGGATTTTAGCCAAAGAACTCAAACGACAGCCACGCGCAACGGGCTATCATTTGAAGAATATTTCCTCATTACATGAAATTACCTTTAAAAGGATCAGGTACGAACTAGATGGGAAGTCGAAGTTAATTGGGAATTTTCCCTTTGTAATCAGCACATCAAGATAGAGGTGTCATATTGTATTTCCGCATTATCCTTTGATTTTTGATGTTTTTAACAATTACCTTTTGAGGTTCTCGTTTTGTTATAACTTCTAGTGGTCTGGGCCCAACCCCTGGGAGTCTCTGCGCTAATGATGTGCTACGCGTTATTTACAAAATCCATGTTTAGTCATCTAATGCGATTGTAACATACTCCTCTACTTAATAAAGTTACAGTTGCTCGTTCTTCAGAATAGTTTAGTATCTGTATTTCTTGATTTATAATAATCACATTTCATATTTTCTGGCTTATAATAATACTTCATCACCAATAGATGCTTTTAGTTCCTTTCATTGCTTCTGCAATTGATTTACAAGTCACAAGATAGTTATTACTCGACGCTACTTATCTTTGTAGATTACATTACTCTGATGACATGGTAAAGCGATCATTTGTTGATTACTATAATTAAGTTAGTTTACCAAGAGAATTCCATTGCAAAATTATATAAGTGAGTACTGTACAATGCATTTAGGTTACTTCATTTAGACTGTTGTTCAATTCATTTAATATTGTCATCCAGTTGATTTGGATTGCTTCACTTAAGATTGTTGTTCAATTCGTTTATGATTGTTGTTCAATTCGTTTAAGCTTGTTGTTCAATTCACTTATACTACCATTCTATTCATTCAGATTGCTCTAGGTCAATTCCCTTAGGTTTTTGTTCAATCATAGGCTTGACAGAATAACCAACCATAACCCACCAAATCATTCCTCGTTAAGTTTATTGAATTTATGAGGCTAGATAATACTTTCTCAACGGAGAGTATCTATCATTCAATCTCACTTGCATATATTGTGCCAACACTCTTGAAATAAGAATACTTACCCCGGGTTGATAATTAAATGAAGAGTACTAGGGTTGCCTATAATAAACCACCTCCGTAACACGAACACTTCCTATAATCTGGACACATGCACCATGACCCATCCTTCTTGTGCCCCAATACTACTAGAGCAGAGAAATAAATTTGACTAGGTTGAATTATAACAACCTCTAACATTTCTGCAATCATACATTCAATTTCTCTGTTTTGGACATAAGGATATCGGTAAGATCTGATGTTTGGAGTAACACTTCTTGGAATCAAATGAATAGAATGACCATGATCACAAATATTTGGGAGTTCTTTGGGAGTTTCAAACATCTTGGAATGATTGTCAAATACTTTTTGGAGATTTGGAGAAATATATGATTTTGATTTTGGAACTTCTAGTGAGCATAATTGTGCAATTACGCCTCACTGTTATTTCTTCGGAAGATTTGTCATGACATTATAGCTTATTATTTTTCTCTTCTTCCTTGCGATACCCCGTAACTCAACTTCCTTTCCTTCCGAATTTTTTTTTAAGAAAATTTCTTGAAAATTAAAAGCTACCATCCCCAAATATTGTAACCATTGTACTCCTAGTACAACATCAACACCTCCCATTGGAATGGAAAGAATTGGACTATTTAATACATATTCCCCCATGGTTAGCTTGATATTATGGCATTTTCTAGAGAAATTTATAGTTCTTCCATTTGCAACCATCACTTGACACTCTAGTGTTGGGTATAGGAATCAATTCAATTCCTTGGCTACCTTACAATGAATAAAATTATGGGTACTACTCGAATCAATCAACGCTATTACCTTTTTCTTCTTGATATGTCCTTCTATATTGAGAGTTTGAGGAGTGGTAATTCCTGCCAATGCATTACAGGATATGGTCAGACTCATTTCTTATTTCTCTAGGGTTGGTTCCTAGTGTATATCCTCTTCTTTTGAAATTTCTTGTTCATTTTATTCCTCCTCTTCACAATCTATGTAAAATAATTTCTTCTCAACAAACTTATGACCTTTAGTGTATTTGCTATCACAACTATAGCAAAGCCCTTTTTCTCTTTTTTCTTCCAATTATTGTGGTTTCAACCTTGCAGGTTGTGGAAGTCTAGGAGTAGCAACACTTCCATCTTTATAGATGTGAGTGGTAGGCTTCCTTGTCGCCATAATTTTACATTCAATTTTTATTACCAACCTGAATGCCTTCTCCAATGAATCAAGTTCCCAAAGGCGAACCTCATGTTGGATGTTATACTTTAAAATCCCTATGAAGGCATCAATCCTAAGTTCTTCTAGAATATCAGCTGCCCTTATATTCAATTTTTGGAAGTCCTCAATGTGCTCCACCATTGAACCCTTTTGTTTGAGATTTATCAATTGGCTAAAGATGGTGTTTCTCTTTGTATCCTCATAATGTGTTATCATTTCCTCCATAAAAATTGACCAAGAGACAATTTTCTTATGGGAGAGAAGCCATCGATACCATACAAATTTTATTTTGTTCTAAATATAAAGTTGAAATACGTACCTTTTGTGTGTTTTGTACATTATTGAGATCAAAATATTGCTCCATATATAGTATCCATGTTATGGGATCCTTGTCATCAAACTTCCTCATATCGATTTATGGAATATGGTGGGTCTTCAATCCAACATCAAAGTTTATGAAACCATGATTAACACTTATTTTTTTCTCTTCATGAGTTTCCTCTACTATATTTTCGCCATTAGGAATCAATTCTTGTATCAACTTTGTCAAACCTTCCTTCAAACCTTCCATGTCTTCTTTTAGATCATTCTTCATATCTTCCATGCCATTCTTCAAACCATACATATTAGCTTCCACGCCTTTCTTCAAACCATCCATCTTAGCTTCCTTGCCTTTCTTCAAAACTTTCATTTCATTTTTTATTTCTCTTTGCGAGAGCGAAAGTTGTTGCACTTGCTCTTGTAATTTTGATATATCATGTTGCACTTCTTCCCCTTCATGAGTTATAGTAGAGCCTTATGAGGGATTAATGGGTGTTGAATTATTTATAGGGGCATTTTAGAACCCAATACTAATATCTATGCTTCAATATGCCCTTGGAATCACTTCAAAATTATTTTTGAAACAAGACTTACGCAATTTGATAAAAAAAAATACACACCGAGGAGCTCGATATTGAAATTGATGTATCTCTATAATTTCAGATCCCCGGGATTTTATCTTCAGTCCTTAAGTATCCCTCTCAATATTCTTTCTAATGCCATAGGTCTGACCTGATTTGGATTCTTCAAGAAAAAGTTATGCCCAATCTCCCACAATGACCTAATTATGGACTGGTTCAGTAGATTGAATTTGTATGGCATGCCACATGTCGCTATTTCATCTATTAGCTCCGAAATTGATACACATGAAACTATAGTCTGTTAATTTCAGCCAATTTTTACATAATTCCAATCTGATGCTCAGAGAGAGAGAGTTATGACAATTTTCCCAAGGTCACCTCCTTGAGATGAAATTCTAGAGCCTAAGAAAACCCTAACATCCACAGATCATATCGCCGAAAATATTGCGAACCAAGATCTACAATTTTTACACGAAGTGCCTCTGGATTTTTTTGCAAATGGTTTTTTTTAGCTTCTGAACCTTCATAGAAAAAAATTTATAGCAAAAATTCCATGATGACCTATTTGAAGCAGCAAAACCCTAGAATCCAAAGCTCTGATACCAAATGTTATGAAACCAACTCACAAAATAGAAGAAAAGATAGATCAACATGTTAAAAATCATCCACTTCGAGGGGGAAACCTCCTCTACATTCCATAAATAAATAATTATTCGATGATACAAATGAAAAAACCTCCTTTCTATATATAGGAGTCCATTGAGTCACAATATAATCCTAGCTGACCTAACAATAATAATGTAAGGGAACAATAATAAAAATAGTGGATTTTTATGGGGAAATATAATAACAATATGGGGGCTACAGGGGTACAAAAATAAAAATAAGGGGGCTACACTAACAAAAATAAGGGACTACACCAGTAATATAGGGACCTAACAAAACCTTATTTAGATTTAACCTTTATGCCCTAATGAACCTCATAGTATTATTCCCCATAATAGAATCACAATTCATAGCATCATAGACCTTAGTAATTCAAAACGCACCTTTAACACTCCAAGAAGACTCCTCTTATGCACCTTTAAACTCCAAGAATAATCCTTCGATCCTATTGGACACCTAAAAAATATTTTGTGCACTTGTACTTGATCTTATTACTTTATACACTTCAAATGTGCTCATCTATCTTTTATTTATAGTGTCTCTATGTTCACTTGTGGGGCTGAATTGTAAAAACTGGTTTAGTCGATCTGTACTTTCTAATTAGGCCAACCTAATAGAATATTTCATATCTCCTCCTTCCAAGGGAGATAGAGATATTTTCATATACCATTAGAATTGTAACAAAGTACGGTTTCAAATATATATCCTATGGTCCCATTTGAGTTAGGCATTTAAAGTAGGATGGCCTTGAAAGATAGGGTATCCAAACTAGACATAAATGTCCAAAAATAATATTTCCAACAATCTTTATCTTGGACATTTGTAGTCTTCCCCTATCTTTGACATCAACGACAACAATATTTCCAACAATCTTTATCTTAGACATTTGTATTCTACCCCTATCTTTGACATCAACGTCAACAATATTTCCAACATAGACACCAAGTCCAAATCATAAGTGACATAATTCCTCTCACAATCCTTTAGCTTCCTTGACTCATAATATATTACATTCCCATCTTCTGTAAGGACTCCTCCAAGCCCTCCCTTACATTCATCAATGCACACAATGAAATATTTATTTGGATTAGCTCTCTTTAAAATCGATGCACTTGTAAATAATTTCTTCAATTGTTCGAAGTCCTTTTCACATTTAGAAGTCCATTTAAATTTTACAACCTTATTTCTAAAAGAAGTGATTGGATGTGTAATTTTTGAAAACCATGGTTTCACACTTGAACTTTTTTATTTATCTCAAGAAGTGTAAGTTTTGTTGTAACAAGCAACACCATTTTAAGGTTTGATTCTCCTTTTTGTTTTACATGTAATGCTTGCATAGGTAGCACAACATCACATGGGGACTTTTACACCCACTAATTTGGCATGGATCCCTACATGTTATCAACCACATATCTTACCTAATCAACACCATCACTATTCATGAACTTTGGATGCGTTGCCAAACTTATTGACTTTGTTGATAGTCTTGCATTAACCTAAGTCAATATCCATTCCAATTCTTTTTTTGGATCCAATTTGAATCATTATTTATATATTTTCTTAGACATAGAATTGAACTCGAAGGAGAAGCACTTAAATGTGAATGTATTAACTCTAGGTGCATCCAAGGACCCTTCAATTGAATGAGTTAGTTTGATATATTTGGGTGCCAATTAACCCAAAAGCGTCCTAAGGTAACCATCTTAGCGAATGTGTTAGAGAATTAGCAAAAACCAGGCTACATTATGACCACATGACTTTGAAGGATTAATATCTAGTTATGCACATGACTTTGATTTTCATGGATAATTAGTGTGTACTCTAAGTTTTAAATTTTTAAATTACCTTTATAAGTGGTTATTGCTACTTTTAATAAAAAGAGAATGTAAATATCACAAGCAAATGAAAGTGGTATGATAGTAGCTACTATACTAGTCTATACATCACACCTAATTAACTAACTATACTAATATATATATCACACTTAATTGAATACCTATTCCATTCTATACATCACATCTAATTGACTAGCTTACTTGATATGCTTAACTCACATAAGCCTTTCCTACCTAACCTACTAACCTATTATTTGACTAGCCTACTAAACCTGACCCACCTAACCTACATAAATTACCAATTATGCCAAACACTACCAAAATCTAAGCCAAATAACCCACCTCACTAAGAACACCAACCTACCTAACCCACAAACTTACATCTTAACTAATCTAAAACACATAACCTAACCCACCAAAATAACTTATCTAACCCACCTCACTTACCCTAACCCACCAATCCACTTAACTTACCTAACCTTAAAAATTAACCCGCATAACCCACTAGCACAGTGACTTAACCATGTTATTCATTAACCCACCTCACTTACCCTAACCTACCAATCCACTTAACTTACTTAACCTTAAAAATTAACCCACATAACCCACTGGCACAGTGACTTAACCATGTTATTACATTGCATTTAACATCTCTTGCCATTATTAAATTCAAAATCAAAGCTATACTTAGAGTTGCCAACTTATTCACATGTTAAGTTGATGAGCATCATTATTAAATTCAAAAACAAATTTGTACTCATAATTGCCAACTTCATTACATGTTAAGTACATAAATTACCTACTATACTAAACACTACCAAAATCTAAGCCAAATAACCCACCCCACTAAACACACCAACCTACCTAACCCACAAGCTTACATCTTACTTAACTAATCTAAAACACCTAACCTAACCCACCAAACTAACTTATCTAACCTCCTCATTAACCCACCTCACTTACCCCAACCTACCCATCCACTTAACTTACCTAACCTTAAAAACTAACCCACTAGCACACTAACTTAACCATGTTATCACAATGCATTTAACATCTCTTTCCATTATTATATTCAAAATTAAAGCTATACTCACAATTGCCAACTTCATCACATGTTACATTGATGAGTGCCATTATTAAATTCAAAAACATTAACCATGTCACAATGCATTTAACATCTCTTTCCATTATTAAATTCAAAATCAAAGCTATACTCACAATTGCCAACTTCATGACATGTTACGTTGATTAGTACCATTATTAAATTCAAAAACAAAATTATACTCATAATTGCCAACTTCATTACATGTTAAGTTGATGAGTGGGAAGGCGTGATACAACTTGCATTCATTACATGTTAAGTTGATGAGTGCAATTATTAAATTCAAAAACAAATTTATACTCGTAATTTCCAACTTCATCGCATGTTAAGTTGATGAGTGGCATGTTAAGTTGATGAGTGGGAAGGGGTGATTCTTATTTAGGTTGAAAAATAACATCTACATTCTTTGTATGTGGGTTTATATACTAAAGGCCCTGTAGTCTACCACTTAACCATGATATTGCTCCCTTCGTGACATCTTATATATATATGACTTAAGTATTTTTAGTACTTTGAAATCCATAACGTTGGAGATAAGATTTGAAATTTTTTTTTTGTGAAAATTGGAAATTATGGTGACATTTTGGATATTTTGGTGAATATTTCATTTATGTTTAGGCATTGTAAATTTGAAAATTTAAAATGAAGAGAGACATTTTGTGTGAATACTTCAATCATACTTAAACTTCATAAACTTGAAAATTCATGGTGAAGAGAGACATTTCGAGTAAATACTTCATCCATTTTAGAGACCTTAAACTTGAAAATTTATGATGAAAAGAGAGTACGATCAGTGAACTCAAAAATAATTGGATTAATTAATCAATAAATAAAAATAGTTAATTAATGGAAATAAAGCTTTAAATGTTTATTCATAAAACATTTAGTTTTAGATAAATTTAAAAGTTTTGCAGTCAAATAAATTGAAAGAATAAATTAATAATAACATAATAAATTAGAAATAAAATATCACAAATAATTATTGAGTAATTAAAAGTAATGTTTATAAGGATAAAAATGTATGTATAAAAACTATTTCAATCATTAATAAGAAAAATTAATTAATTAATTAATTTTTTTTTTAACATATTCATCATAAATAATTTTAAAAAATTTAAAGATTGAACGAAGGAATTAATAATAAAACAATAAATTAGAAATAAAATTGTGTAGGACTGAAAAAGAAAAGGTCAAAATTATTGTAATAAATAATTGGCAAAAAAACATTAAGTTGGTCATTGCGTTTCTCACACACAATTTTTCAAAAAACAAATCTCCAAACATGAATTCGAACTCTGCAAATCCGCATTCTATAATCCACAACGTTACTCACATTTCTAAAATATTAAAATTTACTACCTTAAAACATATCATAACTTTTCAACAATGTATAATAAATATCTATTTATATTTTAAATAGTAATAAAGTTAATATCTCTATTTTAATAAGTTAATTTAAAGTGAGTTTTATAAATTAGATATTATATATAAGTATATTTTATTTTGTGAATGAGATATTTTTTAAATTAATTATATTAGATGAACGCTTTCAATCAATTAATGTGGTTCATTTTTAACATAAATTTTATTTTATTAAATATTATAAATAATATATTGAATAGTTATAAATGATTTATTGAATTTTTAATAAATATTAAATTTAAATTAGAGGATGAATAAATAAATAAAATTTTGTCTTTCTAAAAAAAAATTATTATAATTATATTTTTAAATGTTTTCCAAACCAAAATAAAATTTTTTGTTTAGAATTTCATTTTACTTCGTTTTTTTTATTTTTTAGCTTTCTATTACTTATTTTTTGGAATTTTTTTATTCACATTTAATATGTTAACTTAACATTTCTTTGAGTGTGTGTTCTTTAACAATCAAGGGATTCATAAAAAATCATGTTCAAACGTGTTGATGTATTCTTTGATAACTTTGTGTTTTTGAGAAAAAAAATGCGTTGCAACAATCCAGACAGAGTCTACTTCGGTATCGTTATATTTACGAAACCAATTGATGCATATCATAATTACTAGATTTTTTTGAACTAATCAAATATGAAAAAAATGCATATTTTGAATATGTTTCGGCTCGTGTGAAGTTTCTCAATATATTAGTTATAAACTAAAAATCTAAAAAGTACCCATTACACATGACAGACCAATGTAATGCACCATAAGTTTAACTTTTTTTTTTACTCTGTATTTTGGAAGACACTGAATTTTTATTTCACTAAATCATAATGAACTTTAGAAATTGTTTGCATCCATTTTATTACAAAATTAATTAAAATTTGTAAATATTTATGGAATTCCATAAAAGTTATATTTCCTGAAAGTAGATTGAATTCTGCAAATTCTTGTCTTGGTTCTGACAGTTAATTCATAAATTTTGATGGATTTAATCACTCCAAAGTTGAAGAGATGTGTTCAGAGCCAAGCTGCTACGTAGTTGCAGACGTGTTAGTTCGGCTGAATTATTTTTTGATGCTCCTGCCCATTAATTCTAATGACAAACAATTTCGGCCAAACTTTTTATAGAAGTTCGGCTGAAATTTTGCTCACAAATTTCGTCGGCCAGAAAATTCAATGAAGCCCCTAAGAAAAAAAACATTTCGCAGCTATATAAATAGTGAAAAAAGGAATCATTATTTTCGCGTATTTTCGCACATTTCTTCATTTTGGCTGATTTTGCAAAGAACTTTTTTTGGGCTTAATTTTCGAATGACTCTTTTTGGGCTTAATTTTCAAAGGACATCTTCTGGAGGTATTCTTTAAAGTGACATTTTTTTAGAGGTTTTTTGGGCTTAATTTTCAAAGGACATTTTTTGGAGGTATTTTTTAAAGTGACATTTGTTAGAGGTTTTTTGGGTTTAATTTTCAATGGACATTTTTTGGAGTTATTTTTTAAAGTGAAATTTTTTTAGAGTAAGTGCTTTGGGTTGAAATAAATCTTTTATAATGATTTTTTAAAGTGAGTTTTTGTCTAATTTTTTAAATGAATTTTTTTGTAGGACTTGGAAGGAAATTTTCTGAGTTTCATTTCATTTTTAATAGACGTTTTTTTGGTGAAATTTTTAAAGTAAGTGTTTTGGATTGAAGTATGTATTTTGTGCAAAAATTTTAAATGATTTTCTTTTTTTAAATGAAATATTTTGTGATGTTTTTTTTAATTAAGTTTTTGTCTAAATTTTGATGTAGTAAGTTTTTTTTACAGGATTTTGAAGGAAAATTTTTGAGCTTCATACTAAATTATCATAGGAAATTGAAGGAATTGCAAGAGAAAATATGATCGAACAAGAGACCCTGAGGAACGTAGAGAACAGGGAAGAGAATATCGCAAAAAAAAGAGAGAAGAATGCTCAAATATTGAAAAGGAAAATCAACATCAATTAGAAGTTGAAGGAGATATGTAAATGGAAATATTATGAATTTGATATTTAAAATTTGACTAGTGTATGGTGAAACTTAATTTTTATTTGATGAACTATTTTGAAAAATATTTTGCAATGTAAACAGAGAGATATTCCACAAAACATGGATGATAAGATAAAAATTTTTGAAAGAGATATTGAACCAATGATTGAAGATGTTGAAAATGGTGAAAGAAATTCAAGTGAAGAAATTGAATCACCAGGTATGTATATATATGTCGAATGTGTATTATTGAAATTATACATATTTATTAATTTAATTATTTATTGAATATTTAAACTCATTATGTACATTTAATTCCAATATGTACAGATGAAATCAATATCGATGATGATATGTTAGAAAATGTTGACACTCACACATATGGAGATGAAAAAGCTGACCATGTTATATGATATCGTGTTAAGCACATTATTGATTTGTTATTCAGAGATGAAACTATGGCAGTTCAAGCCCAAATGTTGAAAAGTCTCTTAACATCAAAGAAATTAAAAAAAACTATGACTTACTGGGTATTCGAAAATCAACAAAAGATAAAAAAATGAAGGAAAATGTGATACAAAATATAAATAGTGCTCTAAAGTCAATTGGAAGATCTAGAAAGAAATGTGCTTTAGATGCACATAGAGAAATAAAAATGGCAGTGGTTTCATCAAGTATTAAAGAGAATCACTTGGTAAAAACTATAGCACAAGCATTAGGAACATCATGAAAAAATTTGCACAAACATCAGAAATTTCGATTGCAAAAAAATGTAAATGTTGAACTCACTTTTTGGATAGTTATTTGTAGGCGACCATACAAAGATAGACTTGGAAAATATTTTTAAAAAATAATATATGAATATTGGATGAAAAATTCACGTGTTTCACCAAAATTAAGGTATGTAATGTGAAGAAGAATAGCACGAAATCAATATGAAGAACATGCAAAAAATTTCTTGGACACCACTCAGATAGAGTTGTTCAACAAGTTCATTGAGGAGAATCATGAAATTAATGTCTCAATCGGTGCTTTTGTGCAAAAAAAACCATGGATGTTGAACCTATCACTATACACAACACTTATTGTTGTCGTTATCATGTGGAATTTTAGTTATATTATGACATATTCTTTAATTTTGGTAAAAAAAATTGGAAATATTCACCTCCTCCTTCCACTATCCATGATTTCATATCCTAAAATCTATGTGGAAGAGAAAGCCATGAATTATTTTACCAAAAGAAATGTGTTGATGGTAAAAAATGTGATGATTGTGGAAATTTCACTAAATTTCAAAATAAATACCGTACTGATATAAATGATCAATCATTGTCCAACATAAAAATGAAATGGAAGAGATTTGAATATATTCATACATAGATTGGTTCAAGTAGTACTAAAAGTGCTAAAAGAATTTATTTACAACAAGAAGAAATTTTTTTGATAGAGATTTTGAGAAATTTTGAGGCAGAAATTTATAAATACACCAAGCATTCCCATAGAGCTTGATGGTAGGGCTTGCAATTCAAAAAATCTCATGAATTTTTTCCACCAGGGACCATTTTGTGTAGTTCTTTGTAAAATAAACTATTGAATACAAAGTGAATACTATTATTCTAACCAATTTTCCATGATTTTCCATATTCTATATGGACATGCTGAACAAAATGTTGATCATATAGAAAGAGCAAGTGAAAATCGACATGTTATTAAAGAATATCACTTTTATATCAATGACGATCATACACATGATACATATTTTGTACAACATTTTTTTGTAAAGATTTATGACTCCTTGAAAAGTCATGAAATAAATTCAATGAACATCGGATATGGTCAGATGGATATGTTGGTCAATTTAAATCTTCATGATCATTCTTTTGGTTTTCGTCTTCATATGAAAACCTACATTAAACATTGCTGGAATTTCATTGAGACTGGTCATGGAAAAGGAGAACATGATGGTGCATGGGCATGTATAAAATGAGCACTTCAAAGATATCAAATGGACCACTCTGCAAACCGAATTGTCTTAGCTTAACAAGTTGTTCAATGGTGCATTGCTGCACTAAGCCATGAAACTAACCGATCAAGGGAAGTACAAAGTTATATATATATATATATATATGTACATGATTTAATTTTTATTGGATTTCTAATTTTAAACATTATTTATCACATTTATTATCTTTGATGGTATTTTGAATAACATATTTATAATCTTGTTTGAACTTTCCATATAGTTTTTTTTGGCATAATGGGGTCCAAGATGTAGATAGGATTGAATATGAAATTGAAACAATAAAAGGAACTTGAAAATTTCATTCAGTTAAAACAAAGTTGTACCAAAATGTGTTTTCATTTGATAAAAGAAAATATTCTTGTTTTTGTCATGTTTGCATAGAAAACACATAATCCAATGATGTTTATGAAAAAAAATGTATGTAAAAGATTGGAAACATACAAAACTAAATACAGAAGGGAAAATTTCCATTGCAAACTTTGAAGAAATGAAATTAGAGGAGACTATAGTATCATCTGAAGGTGATCGAGTTTCTGATCTTGTTAGAGAAGGTAACATTTCAATTTCTTTCAAATGATAGAGATCTAGAAATAGATAATAAAATCAAGTACACATGTTAATTTTAAAGTTAATTTTTCATGTTAATTATGATCTAAATTTAAATGTAAGTTTGTTTTATTGTGCAGGAGATTTTTTTGTTGTAGTTGCATCTACTACCAATGATGAAAATATGAAATATTATTTGATGTGTTGCACTGAACAAAAGATGAAATTATTAGAAAACTATGATGATAACGGGTTTATATATGATAGAGGGTCTATTATACTGAAATGTTATTTTTTCCAACAAACTCATCAAAGTTGGGATTTTGTTTACTTTCAAGGCTATGAACCTCATGTCATAAGTTGTCAATATAGTCACTTGGTGTGTGCAACGCGCATAAAGTTGATAGAAGTTAAATCAAAGAAAAAATTGAAAATTAAGAAATGGAAAATGTCAAAAGTTGATCATGAACGAATCATTGAAGATGGCATTCCATTATATTTTTTTTTATTGAACTGCCCAACAATTTCTTCTCCTTGGATTCATCTTTTAGAACTTACATAACTCAACTAAAAATTGAACTAACCTTTTTTTTGTGCATTCTTAAGTTTTACAATTATTATAATATGTATATTTTATGTTATATGTACGAGTGTTTGCACATGTATATTTTTTTGGTACATGCACACGATTAATTTATACACATGTGTACACATACACATGTGTACACATACACATGTAGATTATCTGGTCTTAAATGATTTCATACATTCTTTGGTACAATTTGTCTGAAATGTCATTATTGAAAAATGTACATATTTGTGTATCTAGCATAGTTGATAGAATGCAAATTTTAAGTTGCATGATTTTTTTTTTAGGTGTATCTATTAATAAAATTATAATATTCATTATTGAATGCAAAATGTGTGGTACATGTTTTGTAATTTCCAATTTACTATCAACTAAAAGTAGCTTTTCTATGTATATTAATGAAAATTGTTGTGTACGGATATATTTTCGAATGCAATTTTAAAATTTTATGATTATTTGACACATATATGAAGACCTAGAATTTTATGATTGTTTTTAGATATATACATCGATATGTATTGTACTTCAATCATTTTTACATATATTCATGAACTTAAATATGTAAAACCATCTATGATTGTTTTAAATGACATGTTGATCATGAAAAATGTACCTAAATATCACCTAAACAATAGACATCCTAAAATTATATAACATTCACACATGTTCAAATGCATAACATGTGCCAATGTATGTGTTAAATGTAATTTGAAATTTCCATCTAGATTCATTTTATATTTAACAAATAAAATGAAAACTTGAGTTTTGAAAACAAAACATTATATCACAACATGTGATCACATGCCAAATGTTGTTCAACTACCCAAAATATTCATGTGTTTTATAATCTGAAATTTCCATCTAGATTCATTTTATATTTAACTAATAAAATGACAACTTGAGTTTAAAAAGAAAAACATTATATCACAACATGTGATCACATGCCAAATGTAGTTCAACTATAAAAAATATACATGTGTTTTGTAATTTGAAATTTCCATCTAGATTCATTTTATATTTAACAAATAAAATGACAACTTGAGTTTTAAAACCAAAACATTATATCACAACGTGTGATCAGATGTCAAATGTAGTTCAACTATCTAAAATACACGTGTTTTGTAATTTGAAAGTTCCATCTAGATTCATTTTATATTTAACAAATAAAATGGCAACTTGAGTTTTAAAAACAAAACATTATATCACAACATGTGATCACATGCCAAATGTAGTTCAAATATCCAAAATATATATGTGTTTTGTAATTTGAAATTTCCATCTAGATTCATTTTATATTTAACAAATAAAATGACAACTTCAGTTTTAAAAACAAAACATTACATCTCAACATGTGATCACATGCCAAATGTAGTTCAACTATCCAAAATATACATATGTTTTGTAATTTGAAATTTCCATCTAGATTTATTTTATATTTAACAAATAACAAAACAACTTGAGTTTTAAAAACAAAACATTATATCACAACATGTGATCGCATGCCAAATGTAGTTCAACTATCCAAAATATACATGTGTTTTGTAATTTAATTTCCATCTTGATTCATTTTATATTTAACAAATAAAAAAACAACTTGAATTTTAAAAACAAAACATTATCACAACATGTGATCACATGCCAAAAGTAGTTCAACTATCCAAAATATACATGTGTTTTGTAATTTGAAATTTCCATCTAAATTCATTTTATATTTAACAAATAACAAAACAACTTGAGTTTTAAAAACAAAACATTATATCAGAACATGTGATCACATGCCAAATGTAACTATCCAAAATTTAAAATCATTCTTGATAAAGTAAATGTAGTTCAACTATATCCAAAATGTAAAATATGTCAAAAATTTATATCACATGAACAATAAAATTTTTATGTCACATGAACAATAAAAGTTAATGTATATAACAATGTATAGTGTTACAAGTATCAAGTTATATATAAAATTAAAAATGACTGCATAAATAAGACTATGTACATAGAAAATTAAATATAAGACTACCTTTCAAATAAAATGTTACACATGTGCATCATCAATCTAATAGAGATGGATCAAGTGTCTTCTCCAGCAGCGTCCTGAGCCTCGTTTTTCTATCCTCTGAAGAATGGGGAACCTGTACAGAACATGTAAAAATTAAAATTTAATGTTTTAAAATTGAATGAGAATGTAGAACTTCATGTAAAAAAACAAAATGAAAAAAAAAATCATGCAATACCTCATGTATTTCCCTCTCCATTGTCTTGTGTTGGTCTTCCATCAATACATCCTCCATAGTAAATTGTACAATACATACATATATATATATATATATATATATATTAAAAAATCTCAAAATGAAAATGCATAAACTAATTTGAAATAATATTAAAAAAAAAAATAGCCAACTTCTAGTTCAAATTGTGTGGATGTTCTTATCTCTATCATACACTCCATCGTTAGAGTCCTTGGAGAATGGAAATCATCTCCACAAACCTAAAATTCAAAAATTTAAAAACTATAAAATAATTCAAGATCTAGATCTCATTTTTTAATGAAACTTTTGAAATTCAATTTATAACTTAAACATATAAGTGAAAAATTGAATATTGGTGATAGTGGATTTGGCACATCTCCTAACAGGGAAGAATAGAGTGCCTCCAAATGAAAATAATCTCCAAAAACCTAAAATTTAAAAATTTTAAAACTGTAAAATAACTCAAGATCTAGATCTCATTTTTTAATGGAACTTTTGAACTTCAATATATAACTTAAAAACGTAAGTGAAAAAATGAATACTTGTGGCGGTGGATTTGTACATATCCTAACAGGGAAGAAGAGGGTGACTCTGAACGAAAATCATCTCCACAAACCTAAAATTAAACAATTTTGAAACTGTAAAATAACTCAAGATCTAGATCTCATTTTTTAATGAAACTTTCACTTCAATTTATAACTTAAAAACATATATTTAAGTGAAAAATTGTTCATACTTGTGACAGTGGATTTGACACATCTCCTAATAGGAAAGAAGACGGTGTCTCCATTGTGAAAACATCGAACGAAATCAAGATATGTTAACATTTAATTATATAAATTTACATGTGTACACAATTATTTATTTTAAAAATATAGCATCATGATACCGATATAATAATAGATTAATAATTGTACATCAACATCATGAACACTTAAAAAACATTAACATTTACCAACATATCATCTTGATTGTGAGAAACTGAAGCTTCTACCGTGATATTAAAATCTTCATTAATCAAGCATGTTAACTGCAAATGGTGCTGATATATATGATACATTTTTGTTAAATTAACATATACAAATAAACATTTATATGTATTTATTACAAATTGTACATGTTAAAATATTCACCCTAACCATTAACACATACCAATCCCATGCCCTCTTACTCATGAATAATTAAGTCTTACCAACCATTGTGATAATGTTTTTCATATGTTCTAAGCTCTTCAATACTCATGTTGTCTATCTCATCATCTGTATAACACATAAAATTAGCACGTTCATTCTCTCGTGCCCTTTGTTGATTCAGACAAACATCAATTCCACCAAGTCCACTCTGAACATTGTCTATGGTGACATCCCTTACTTCTCGACTAATTTGAGAAGTGCCATCCATATATGACTGCAAATTTTACACACGAAGAGGTCGACTTACCAAAGGTGGCTCAGGGCAAGGAAAATAAGCATCATGCTTAACACCCCTACGGTCACATAATCGACCTTTCCTGGGACCAAAAAAATGAAAGGGGAGGTCATTATAATTGGGTTTCATTCTAAAAAATAATTCCATGGTAGTCTTCCATAGGAAGCAAGGTGCCTATCATACAAATGGCAAGTTATATCAGGGTGCTTAAAATATTTCACCTTTAACATCTTTCTTTTTAGCCCTTCTTTGAAATTAAACATAGACTTGGCTATTTCTGTTGCAACTTTGTGTTTAGCATCCTCCCATGTATCGGGACCCATCACTGTTTCCTTTCTTTTCCTCATCACTTCTACAAAAGTATCAGTGGTTGGCCCAAGCTTTTTGTATACATCTACAAGTGTGCTTAAAGAGTGAGTAACTGATGGCATCTAACATGTCTATTTCTCCATCTTCAGTAGCCTTAAAACACTAGGCTACTCTTTTTGAAATTTGATCCCTCTCAAAGCCATTTCTTCTGCTACAAAATCTCTAACTTTCTCATCAAAGCTTGCAGAGGCAGTGTCTTTCTAAGCTTGGCACACCGAGACTTGCCAGAATGAGCATACGGTTACATTGTGATTTGATTGCTGCATTCAACAATGGAATGCTTGCAGACTTGCCAATGCCACATTCAATTTATTGCCTCCTATGGAATGAATGAATTCGAAAGGCCATTTGGATACGGTTTGATGCTTGAGAAACATTTCTGACTACAAAATTTTGACTGCGGCAAGTAAACAGTGCCACAAAGAATCAATTCCACAATTTGGGTTGCACAATTCTTGCGCTCACATCCACAATTCACCAATTCGTCGTTCTTACAATTTCATCGCACAATGTATTTTCCATTCCATTTCTTTTATTCTATTTTTATAGAAAGTTGGTAGAAAAGACGGTTCCAACACACCAAATTCAAGGTTGCATACACATAAAAAGATCAATCCCAGGGAACTGGACCGCAACTTCGTGTCCAATAGGTTGTTCAGAAATAAATTGTTGGGAGTGATCCGTAGCTAGGGCAACGGCTGCCCCATATCTCTCTTGAAACTGCTCCATGCCTTATTTATCCCAAAATAGAATCATGTCCAGGTATTATAACCCCGCGTAAACTACCCTGTGCTCTGTGATGTCAGAAACATCATAGACTTTCTGAATATGGTCAAAGACATCACCAATGTGAATGTCCCTTATTCCTTTTCTCGCATCCACCAACAAGAAATTTCTACATTCGATCTGATCCACAATAGAGAGATAGGGATCTTGCTTGTTTTCTCAAGTGCCAAGACTCATCATGCTTCCACCATGCACAGGTATTTCCACGATCTCCCTAACTCACCATATAATCACAGAAGATCATGGACATACAACATAGACCAGGAGGCCTCACCACACATCTCCTACAACATAGACTCACCACCAAGTTTAACGATCCCACACAGATTACACGTAGGTCAACAAGCCCTCTAGTTTCGAATCCAAATTCTACAAATACACAATTCAATGTATTTTTAAACTCTGTCTCTTCTACGTATTGATCTCATAAATAAAATAAATCTTTGTTTCCCCTTTAGTTCAACACTAAAAACATTCAAGCCAATATCATCAATCCAGAAAAACAAAACTACAATGTATCACACAATTTCGAAATCATATGTTCCTGTAGTCATTCACTACCATAAATATCCCACTATAACAATTCAGGAATTTAGTACCACTCATAACCTACATGGTATTTACATCACATTGACAGAGATAGTCTCAGTTTCCAAAAGTACATAAAAAAATGAAATTCATTAAGCATTTTCAAAAACATAAAATATTTGTCCTGATATAAAAAATATATGGGCATATCGAGCCCTTGGCCTTCTACACATTCCATCACTCATACACACATTCACTCACTTCTACCTCTTTCTCCCCTTCCCATATGCATGTTTACATTTATAGAAATAATTACATAGTTATGGATCATTCTGGATCCATGATCTTCTCCATAGATCACTCAACTAATTCCTAAAATCTCTTATTTGAATTTTGACTCAACTAATTCTCTATGCTTGGAATTCTTAATCCCTAAGATTTCTATGAAATCTTCACAACCCTAATATCTCTTGTATTTTCAATTATGTGAGAATATTTACATTTAAAAAAAAACCTCACACACATATTTCTCACTCAAATTCTACAAATTTTCTATTATTAAATTAAATTCTTTAACAAATATTAGGCCCCCTAAGTCAACCAAATGTACAATGATTTTTCGAGTAGGATGCTCCTACATTAGACTCCTAAAGTTAAAAACATTTATGATCTCCTGATCATGTGTTTCATATGATAATAAAAACCTCCAGGGTTCCAAACCTTAATTTGTAGTTGTCCAAATTCTTTGCACCTTGTTGTTGTTGCATGTTTTCTATCTTCTGGTTCTTTTTTCTTTCTTCAATCAGCTTCAAATTCTGATTGATCATACCTTCTGTTGTCTACTTCTTCCATCTGGACTATCCCATCATTAACTTCCATGGTTCTTCAATCACATAATCAATTTATGTTGCTCCCTACAAAACATAATTTTTAATATGCCCTTGACAACCTTTAAGCACAATTTTCAGCAATTTCTTGCATGCCTCCATCCAAACAATAAAGCTACCATAATTGAGCATCAATCTTAGCTCAGGTTCACACTAGTGATTTTCCTCATCTTCATTCATCGCTTCAACAAAAAATTCTTCTTAATGTCTGTCAGTCTCTTCATTAACCAAATTTGCATGTGCTCCCCTTTGGTTGTCCTCGTGAGACAACATAGTCTCATTATCCATCAGAATGCAATTCTCATATTGCCTCTTTGAAATTTCTTTGTACATTTCCTTCATCTTCATGACAGCTTCAAGTGACTGTCTATCACCTGATTCTCTTTTTTCCATATCACAATCTCTATGTTTAACTTCATCTCTTTGATCTTCATGCTGAACTTGTCCTCTATTAAGAATTGCATCTATGTATGTCTTATGTTGCACCAGTTTAAAATTGTCTTCTTCTAAGAAGTATTCATCATCATATAAGGGTTTACAATATTATTCAACATGTATAACAACTTTCATTAAGTTTTCTTCATTTTCTTCTTTGGAAATATGCACATGGATTCTACCTTGACTGTCTTCATCTGAAAAACCTGCAACAACACACAAAATGTCAGAAATAAAAACATTAGGCCTATCAGCCTTACTTATCAGCATATCTATTTTTTGATCCAAACTCTCCAAATATCTCATGAGACTTCCTGAAAGTCTCTCTTCCTCCTCATTCTCCAGACAACTTATAAGATCTGAGTAGACCTTTTCTCAACATCATCCTCTCAAAGAATATCCCCTTGCTCTGGTTCACAGTAGTGAACTCTTTTCTTTATTGTCAATGGCCTGTATCTAAACTCAACTCCTTTGAGTTTCTCTTTCTTCTTTATTTCCCTTAGACTTTTCCTCAGTTTCTTTACAAATAATTGTACCACTGACCACCGAATTGGCTTCTTCATATTCCATCCTCTTCTCTGGTTTACATCCACCTATTTCCATAGCATTTTCTCCATGTAACTGAGTTATCTTGGTCATCTCTCTATCAAAATCCTCTTGAAACATCACCTCTATGCCCTTTACCTTGGCACATTTTCTTCTGTTGTGGCTTTCCTCTTAACATATGATATGAACCTTAGTGATTATTAGCTTCCCCTCCTTTGTGAACTCCATCTTGTTCACTTGTGGACTACACTTAAGCCTCCCTTTTCAGCAAGTCTCTATACCTGCCTTCGATATCTTACCTTACCAAGCTATCTCCTTGAGCTTGATCTATGTTTCTCTACCTATGGAACCATTCTTTGAGAAAAATATTTTGCTCTTTTAGGCTCTACATCTTCCATTTCCTTTGAGAACATTCACTTGTCCTCCATATCTTTCTTCTGTTGGTATTCTTCAAGGTCCTGCCACTTTTTAAGAGCTCACATGCTTTTCCTCTTGAGAACATAACTAGTTCTTTGTTATAACTCCTCTCAGTTGTCTTTGATGCTAACACCCTCTTTGTTTGCAACCTGAAATTTACATACAAAATCCTTAAACCCAGAGTTAAAAACAAAACATACCATATCACCTTCAAGCTCTTCTTTCACACTTTATCTCTTTGCGCTGCTTTGTGTCAGATTTCAAATCTGATCCTTTCTTCATGCGTAACATGCACAAAAATCACACTAGCTTTGCTTTCCTGCTTTGTTATGTTAGTATTTACCGATCTCCTTTGTGCTATCACTATCAGCTCACATGGTAGGTCAATTCTCCACATAAAACCCAGAAACAAAAATGAAGGATCTTGCAAAAATATTAATGTGAATGTTGTCGCGCCTTTGGCTGTAATTCTCGACTATTCATGATCTTGCTGCGACTTTCAACACAAACGAAACTCCATCTATCACACAATCGATCTTGAAACGTGGCTTAGTTCTAAGTTAATACATATTCACAGGTCTTCAATTCTTGTTGAACCATTACTCACGTAGAACTATGCAGAACAATCTCTTTTCGCAAAAAAAAATTGGTCACACACAGAACAATTTCATAGTCGCCTTCTCTGTTTACCTTGTATGTTGCTCCACACTCATCCATATCCTTGTTTTCCATGAATGAACGAAATGGATCTGAGGCAAGATCTAATGCACATGCCTCCACTGAATTTGTGATGCGTTGAAGTGATATGTAAGAAAAAAAAATCATAGTAGAAATAAAGTTACATTATCGACCCTCTTGAGAGAGTCAAACCCCACCTTGGGCTATGATACCAAAATTGATGGCATCTAGTAGGTCTATTTCTCCATATTCAATAGCCTTAAAACACTAGGCTGCTCTTTCTGAAATTTGATCCCTCTTGTTATCACAAAATTGTACTTGATTGGCTTCTTATCAAACAACTCAGTGTAACTGTTTCAAACCAGCTTTTGACTAAGGCTTAGCCTCTTCAGTCTGAGAGGTATCTCTCAAGGGAGTTTTTTTATATTAAATAATGATGGTACTAGATGGCTAAATCTATTGGAAATGTAACTTGTTTTTTATGTTTGCAGGTTGAAAAGAATGCAATATTGCTACCATTGGGCTTATGGAGTCAACAATCAGTAGTTTCAGTGGCAAGGTTTCTTGACATGGAAAATGAGGCAGATAGGGGTCTTTAATAGAGGTAACTCACACATAAAACATAGGGAAACATAGTCATTTCATCACTAAAGGAAGTCAGAGCATAAATTATGAATTCTGAGTAATAGAGATGAAATATCCTGCAAGTGGTAAAAACATAAATATATAGATCAATAAGACATTAAAAACCCCATGAAAATCTTAGGTCTGTCAAGAAGAAAGTCACTCTGTATTACTAATATAAGTCAAATACATAAAAGCAGTGGTTTAGTGCAAAAAATCTCTAACCCCACACTAATTCGATGCTTTGTCTTTAAATAAACATTCTTTACAACGAGAATGATTTTCCTGGTGGCTAAACCATTTAATTCTCCTATGACACATCACATTACTAAAATACAAGACTTCTAACAGAAAACTGATAGCTACGCCTTAAAGAAAAAAATTCTTAATAGGACTCTAAATCCTATTTAATACATAGCTCTAACTTATCTGTGAAACAGTTACATTATAGTTACAAAATAAGTATCACATGCTCGAAAAAGCCATGACATAGTTCATCACCACTTTACATATTAAAAACCCTCCTAGACTTGTGGAGCATAACCCTTATCTTCAAAGTTTCTTTGGTTGATGGCCTATCTCCACAGCACTTCCTTCGAGTCATAAGTATTTGATGATAATCTCCCTAGATATGTTGGAGGAGTCTAGCTATCCAAAACTGCCATTAAGATGCTCCAAAACCTTTAACAAATGCTTGCTATGAAAACAGGATAGTTTTGTAGCGAGTTTTGGTAGCATTAAAAAAATGGCTTCTACACCCAATAAATTTTCTCCTTCGTTGTTCCATGATGTCAATCAAGCCATGACACATCACCACCAACAATCTCCCTCCTTGAAAACTACAAAAAGTGACTTTATAAACAAAAATGTTGCTACAGGTTTTTTCGTAGCATTTTCTTGGCTTTAAGCCTAGGAAACACTACGAAACTGTGTAAAAGTGTAGAAATTTCACATTTCAAAACTGTCTTCACAAAATGACCTTCTGCCACAAAATCTTGATTTTATGCATGTAATGAACCCTCTGAAGCATATTCAACCTCAACTTATTGCTCCTATAGTGTTTCATCTTCATTTATGATCAGTTGAGCAATGGGCTCCTCAACGACAGATGTCTTCAAACCTTCTTTTCTAGCTCTTCATGAATCAGTTCTAATTGCTCTTGAAGATATTTGACTTGGTCCTTCAGTTTTCTATTCTTAGATTGCAAGTGCAGGTTTACCTTTTTGATGTGCTTGACCTCTTTTCTTAGTGGCTGAGTCCACTTTATCATTTTTTATGTGTTGTCCAAGGTCTTTGAGGCCCTTTGTGACTTGATCCTCCCAAATATTCCTCATTTGTTCAAACTACACTCTTTCATCACTATGCTTCTTTGCCTCTTTCCTTAAGACTGATATCTCTTCACTTGTATCTTTCAACTGCTCCTTAAGGGCTTCAACTTTTTACTTTTCAGTGATTTTCTCTTTACCCTTCTTTTTTTTATGACTAATTCTTTTTTTGCGAGTGAGGAGAGGTCTATGATGCTTGGTGGTGGTTGAATAGTTTCACTAACCTTCTGAGTTTCTTTGCTTCTTTCCAAGACGTTTCTTGCATGTCTTGTCATTGGTTTTCTAGCTTGAAACATGAATCCTACATCATCACTTGCAAACTCTAACTTTTTAGCTATTTTTCCTTTCTTAAGCTTCCTTCCTCCCTCATCTATGTCTTCAACTTGGACAATGGGAGTTTCTTCAATATCAATGGCATGCAAGATGTCTTATAAGTTACCCTTAGCAACTATTTGGCTCCTTGTAACTCTCTTGCTACCATGTTTTCTAACTGTTGGCTTTTGTTTTGCAGGTGTAGCTTTGAGTGTATCAACCTTCTGCAAAGGCTCTATCCCTATGCTCACTAGTTCAACTTGCTTTGCCGCTGTAGGTGATGAAACATCTCTAGATTTGGAAATATTTTAGGAGTGTCATCATCTACTTCAAAACCACTGACGAACAAAAAGGATGTCCAATATCTGCCTAATCTCTTTAAATCCTCTAACACCAACAACTTGATCAAACCATGATGAAAGAGAGAAGTTTTATTTCCTTGTTTTTTTACTTGGACCTTATCTAACAATTTAGCTAGTCTTCTGTATAAGTAAAAGGAAAAATCAAGAGACCTATAACCCATAAAATGCAGTAGAATCCTAAGGTGGTAGGAATAGACCAGGTGAAACCTCCCTTCACAGGTGAAGTACTTCTGAATAATTAGCAGCAACTTTGAGAAGTTGTCTTTCATGTAGCTTCTTGGGATAGCATTTGTGAGATCAATTTCACTATGCTCTGGCTTGATAAATTCTTTACAATCATGCATGGTGAACTTGATGCATTTGAACCACTGTTCCCCTCCCCTAGGGATTCTTGTTGCTGTTGCAATGGTATCTGGGGTTACTGTGAGGTTTAGAATTCCCACCTTTGATGTTGTCCCATTGAAACTGATAGCAGACTCCTTAGAAACCTACAAATCGCACCCTTGCAATCTTTGGCAGAACCACAAACAATATTTTCTTCTGAATATCTCCAAGGTAGTTGGGTATTCATTTAAAAAATTCATGTCCATGGGCTCATATCTAAGGCAGTGACCACCTTTTTTAGTCTTCTTTCTTGCAGCCATGGTGATTTTATATCTTCTCAGGCTCGCTCGATTATTGACACCTGCAAATTTTGAAAATGCCAGCAACCAGCTTGGCTCAGTGAAGCAGTTCTCCAACAACTCAATAACATGCAAGGCTAAAATAGAAAATGACAAAGAGACTCATTTGGGTAATGTTTTATGGTTTCTATGATAGCTCATGCCCTAATCATGACTCATGCATGCTAAAAACGGTAATGATGACCTCAGCCATTACCTCATACCTTTGAAATAACCCTAACTGACTCGAATGACATCCACCCTATCTCTTCTAATCATGAACTGATACCTTTCACTAGATTTGACAAGACAAACAGAAAAAAAAATTTTCATAGCATGGCTAGTTCATTTTCTGACAGTTTCACTACGAAACTATTAGGCAGTTTCGTAGCGAAAACTATTATTTTACAGTGTAAAATGCTACGAAAAGAGGAAAAATTGGCTAAAGTTTCCTTTTTGGATTTAAACGCTTGGGATATGGAATCTGACACCTAATGATGATTGATGGGACATCATGTGACCTATATCGAGGTGGGTTTGAACCTTAGGATAGGTTAAAGATGAAAAAAATTAATTTTTCCTATACCAACTTGTGATAAATGAACTCTATGACCATGTCAAATAATGTTTCACTTTTTTCTGAGTGATAACACCTCTCAAGGCCATTTCTTCTGCTAAAAAATCTCTAACTTTATCATCGAATCTTGCATAGGTGGTGTCTTTAAGTGTTTGGTGTTAGGGTCCTATAATAATAGGATTCAAAATTTTTAATTGACTATGTTAAAATCTTGTAATATTGTACATACTTTTCTTTCTAAAATTTGTTTTCCCATATTAAAAAATGTAAAGAGGGTAAGTCCTAAAAGAAAAATCAAAGGACTGAAAGAAAAATATCAAAAAAAGAATATAAAGTATGAACCCACCAAAAAAAGATAAAAATAAATTCTGAATGTGATGCAAATTCAAATGCCACTACTTTTTACTTTACTTTTCAAATGAAATCGTGTACAGCTTGTCAAAAATGCCACATTTCATGATGGTCAAATAGCTTAATCTTTATCATTCATGCTAATAGTTAGAGAATAAAGCTCTAGCCAAACCATATAATCTTGGCAGATCAGTAGTTAGGTAGAGAATAATAATGAGCTCATCAGTTTAATCTGAGCCATTGGAAGTCATAAGGTTAGAATTAGATTAGTTTTCTTATCAAATAAAAATAAAAAGGGTCAGTAAGCTTAAATGCACCCCAATAAATGAAGAAAAAATGTTAGGGTAAAATATGGGTAGGCAGAAGCAGTTTCACAAGGCATTGAGAGCATCAAATTGGTCATTTCATATCAGTAATATCCCAAAATCCCCTACCCCTTGTTTAAACACTAATTCCATTCTTGAAAAGGCATTTTCCTTTGTAAATTACTCCTTTTCCCTCATACTAACATTTCCCCCTTATTTCACCCATTTTCCCTTCCTAAAACCCCTTTCCCTAGCTAAAAATACATTTTCCTTTGAAAAAGTAATTTCCCCTTAATAATTTCCCTTTTTTCCATTTAAAACACACTAAACTACACTTATCCTAAGTTTTAAATAATGTCGGGCCCCATTGAAAAATCCCTCCCCGATGTTATTTTTAATCATTCTTATTGTGTTTTAAATATCCTGCATCATATTCATTTATCCTTTATTATATTAACTCATGCTTATTACATTTCCTAACCCCGTATATATACCATGCTAACCCCACTTTCATAATAGTTTAAACCTATAGTTTATATAAAATCCCGAGTCCCACTTACTATAACTCCGCTCATTATAAACCCAACCCTTTATATATCACATACACATTAAATCCCATCACATACAAATTTCCGGTCCCAACTTTCAAAATCCCAAACATCCCTCCTATTCATCCATCCGCCCGATCAATATTCCTCAGATCCAATGGCCAATAGCTATTTTCACACCCCCGACTACCCAAAAGTTAACACCAATGGAGGGTTGCGAAATGAGCAGTTTTGCCACCCCGCTCCCCTGCAACGTGGCAGCCTCACATTTTATCGTACTCCTCAGTAGAATACCACCTACCCACTTTTTGTCATGCAAAAACCACTCATCCTCTTTTCGTCTTGTACGAATGATACCACCCCTCCATTTGAATTTAACTCCACACCCATAAGTTTAATCATTGTTTGTTAAAACAATAAGACCACCCTAAAAACATTTTTCACCATTTCTTTTAAAACACTGTGAGAAAAGAGCTTTTGTCGACCTGTTTTTGAGCAAAATAAACCGATGCCGACTATTTTGAGGTCAAATTACATCATAATTCGAGCCTTTTGCTACTAAAGTCAGTGCAGAACCAGTTTGAAGCCTTCTAAAGACCATTGAAGCCTATTTCGCTACTAGAAAGCCTCCGCTGCCTCCACGACCTTCTCTGCAAACATAAATTACCCCTTCCAGGTATTCCTAAGTGCCGAGACCTGTACTTAAGCAAGAAAGTAATAAGTTAATCAATTGAACTAGTTTAAAAGCTTTGCAGACCAAAGGAAAGCCATTGTTGCCTCCCAAACCCTTTCTGCAGACTGAAATCATCTTTTCAGAGGTATCCATGAAAGCCTGAGACTATTTCTTAAAGCCAGAAAGTAATAAATTGAATAAAATAAAAAAATCTATGGCTTCCCAAGGCATTGTGACAATCAATCCCCTGAAACCTCCTGTTGTTGAAATTGAACATA
Source organism: Pinus albicaulis (assembly GCA_034641835.2). Classification (NCBI taxonomy): domain Eukaryota; kingdom Viridiplantae; phylum Streptophyta; class Pinopsida; order Pinales; family Pinaceae; genus Pinus; species Pinus albicaulis. The sequence goes on along the minus strand of CM076583.1, from coordinate 1,272,219,833 downwards.
CCCCCCTTTCAGACAAAGACTTCAAAATTAGTGACCCTGCCACTGATTTCAACCTCCTTGATCTCCACTACTAGAGCCATGATAAATTCATGGACCAGGCTAATGATATCCACCTTTGGGAATCAAATTTTCCCAAATATATCTTCCCACAGACCTTCCAATTCCATGAAATCATCAGACTCTATCAAGTTAATTATCTGTCCAATGAAAGAGCCATAGTAACCCACAACAAGGAAATTTTGTTCACCATTACTACATAATCCATAAACCAAATGCTTCAAATTCAGCACAAGCTTGATGAAGCCCCTCTCTCAATTGAAATCCTCACTGAATTGTATTTGAAACTTGAATTTCCAAATAGGTTTCAGATCTTCCAAAACTTTCTTCCTTCATCATTTCAAACCCCAGAGAGTAACCCTCCCTATTCAGCCTCAATTTTCTCAGAAAGAAGAAGACAAATTGTCACAATGTTGTCTTGCATTCTAGGATATTTTACAGATGAGTATGTAGATGCTTCAATCCTAGGTTTTCTGTCCATTTTCTGCCTAGGATAGCCTCCAGACTATACATTTAACTTTGCTTAATAGTTAACAGATGCCATCCATGAGAAATTAGTTAAATTACCAGAGGAAGGAGTCTTTAATTATTCATATGTTTTGTTTCATTTATTCCTATACTTCCAATCTGAAAGGTTTGCAGTTAGCCTTCAAGAACTGGACACTGAGGGTAATACACAATCAATTTTCTTCTGGAATTCCTTAATCAGGAAATATTCCACAGATTTCACCTATAAAAACTTCATTGATTCATTTATTCATCCAATTTTCAACATGCTAAGCAGTTGCAGTGAACCTAGGATCAATGAAGAAATAAAAAATGTCTTACAATTATCAGAACAAGGTAGGAAAGGAGACTGGTATTTATACCAGAACCATAGTAAAACTAGGGTATATGGATGTTAAATCACTCCATATAAGCAGCCCAAATACCTCCCAATGATTTTATTTTCACTTGAATATATCAGGCAGATACTAAACTCTGATGAAGTGAATTTCCTGTTCGCCAAGAAAAAAACACAGTTTAAGATCAAGAACCAGATTGGTCCTTTCATTTGTAATAACAGGAATGCTGGTCAATAAGTAGAAAATTTTTTATAGGAATTTAAGTTCAGTCAAAGTTTCAAGTGGCAGTATGATCCTTTAGGAGTTATCAGCAAGAGTAAAATTCAAATTAACTCCTTTTATCCATGAGTCCAAACCAGAGATTGCAAAGTACTCCAACCAGTTAGAGTAGTTGGAGAATACTTTGAAAGAGGTGGAGAAGCAAGGTGATACTAGTTCCATCTTGAAAATTCTAGCTCCACAAGATAGGAACTCCAAGGGATCAAGAGAAGAAGGATCATATTCAGCTCAAACCACTACAGAAACCAAATTCAAATTAATGTACAAGAAGAAGCCCAAGCTAAATAATGGAAATGAAAAAATTGATACTATTGAAATTATTGATACATACCCAGTGGTTAAAGAAAATACACCTCCAACAGTTTCAAAGGAAACTCACCAACCTTCAACCTCTAATACTCACATTATTCAAAAGAAACACAGTGTAGAAATGTCTTCATCAAGTAAACTAGTTGAGAAAGAACAAGACATAATGGAGATGTATAAAGAAATCAAACACAAGAATGAGGCATTAAAATCAGTTACTTATGCCCAATACTAGAAACAGATGCCTAGTGACCAAAGCAGGTTACTTTTCGCATTTGATTACAAATCTGGGAAGATGAAAATGACCTTCTTACAACCAACAGTGAAGAATCCAAATTCATCATCTGATTATAAGAAAAAAACATATGAAGTTCAAGCCAAAGATCTACATCCAATAGACCAAATTAAATTCCATAAGCAAGCTGGAGAAATTATTTATTCTACTATGACCAATAAAGCTATGAGTGTTCAGAAACTTCAAAATTCTCTAGAGAACATAAAATGATGGTTAAAGCTAGAGAAGGCTTCCTCAGAAGCCAAACACAACAGAATCAAATATCTTGACGAATTGGTCATCGAGGTAGGACATGATCCCCAGAACATCAAAGTAGCAGAAAAACTCATCAAGAAAAACAATGTAGACATCGATGCATTAAAAAAAAACCGAAATTTCCTCTTACTGAACATCCAAAAGTAAAGAATGTTTTGGAAAATGAAGGCCAAAAAGATGAAATGATGAACCTCATCATTTAGTTGACAACTCAACTGAAATAGATGGAGAATGAGATGGATAAATTGGTGCAGGAGAAGAAGGCCAACATAGAAGCAATCCCTGTCACTTCCATTCCTATAGTTACTACAACAGTTCCATCTACTTCCTCAACTACAGTGGAAACAACACTTACAATAGCTACAACAGTTCCATCTATAGCAGCCACTACATCAACAACATATTCAACAACAACAGCAGCTCATCCCAGTGATGAAGTAGGTAAATTAATCAAAGCCATGCAGGATATGTTCATCCAAACAAATGAAATAAATAGAATTAAAGAACAAATAAAAAGTCTAGAGGATAAAAATAAGTTGGTACAAATAATGCATAAGAATGAAACACAGAAGTAAAAGAGATTGACTGAGAGAGTACAGAAGTTAGAGAAAGAGATGACATTGAAAGAATCACTTGCCCAAGAAAAACAACAGCTGTGGGCCAATATCATTAACTATGTTAATGATATTTGGCCATCTATCCAAGTCATATTTGAAAAGAAATATTTGATCAAAGAAGCAGGTCAAGCAATCCAGAAAGTCAAAGAGGAACTTGGGAAAAAGCCAGAAGAGTCCACTAAGATCATTAAGTTTCTTAATTCCAAGAACAAACAGGAATTGGAAGAAATTGGCATAAGTGACAGGAATGAAACAATCCTAGAAGTCAAAAAAGTAATTTCCAAGAGGAACTTAATGACACAACTTGAAGATAAGTGTCAAAAAATGGAGCTTGAACTAACCAGATTCATGGTTAAATTTTATGTTTTGAGGCAGAAAGGCTTGCCAAATCCTTTGGTTATCAATGATAGATTAATGAAGCATGAAGACTTTGACAACAAAATCAGGGAAGTGGCCAAAGAACAGTTCAACAATTCCTCCATGAAAGGAATGCCTACAAGAAAAGTACTCTATCAGAGTTTTGAAAACCTCTTTTACCTCCAGCATGAGGTAAAACATATCTTTATAAACAAGCCCACATTTGCAAAATATACAAAGGCTGTTGAAATTTTTAGAAGAGTGGTAAAAATTAAATTACCAGATGTAGAGGCTTGGGAAAAGTTGAATTATTTGCAGTGATAGTGAAAAGTAAAACAGGTAAAAGAGTAGTCAAGGTTAAAGAGTATTAGAGCAGGCAGATAATAGTGAAATACAGAGTTTAAAGTTAAAAACAAAGTTAAAAAGAGTCAGTGAAAAGCAGCCAGCGTAAGAGACACTCAACAGAAAGAAGACAACCATCATCAAATCAAATAGTTAATGAGATAAAGCAGCAAAAGATCAAAGAAAGCAAACAACAAATCAATAAAATATGGACATATTGCATTAGTTACATAGGTGTCTTTATCTTCTTGCATGAAGATATTTTTATTTCCCTTGAATAATTCCTAAATCAGTTTTAGGATATTTTATATTATTTTTTGTATAAATATTTCATAATTCGAAGTATTGAGTGTGGATTTCTGAACATTTATATAATTGTATTGATCTAAAACCTGAGGATTTATTGTAACATTTTTAAGTCAGCAGACTGGAATGAGTAATAAAGGCATTTAATTACATTATTCATGTGTTGAACCACTTCAATGAAGTATCTTTCTATTGTTCAATTTTCATTTTCTTAATTTTTCCATAAACTAGTATGTTTTCCAATTTAAATGTCATAAAATGAATATTATTGCATAAATTGTTTAAGTACACTCTGTTCTGAACTGTTATTCATTTTGATGTTTTCTTCTAATATCCAGATTAGGGAATTCTTCATTGTTCCTTAGTTTCGATTGATCTCTTTCACTTCCTTCATTATCCGGTTTGAGGAATCCTTAACTGCTCCTTAATCCTGATTGAAACCACTTCACCACTCCAGCCTAAAAGATCTGAATTTAATCAACTACCTTGCCATGTGAAATCTTCCTTTAAAACTTGATTCTTCAGTGCTACTTGATACATTGAATCTAGAGCCCAACAGAAAATGGACATGCATCTATCCATCTGAATCAGTAATTCCACCACCAAACCAAATTGTGGAGTACTAAAAAGGTATGCTTTTGATGATCATTTCAGTGGCTTTTTAGTAGAATTTGTAAACCTTTTTGCATCATGAATTTGGAAAATAATAAAGAATTATAACAAAACATGTGAGAGTTGATATGCAAGACTTAACCGCTAATAATTTTTATTTTTCTGTGCAGGAAAAGGTGAAAACGAGGAGTTGCCGTTCCAAAGGAAAGGACAAAGACGAGATAACTGCTGTCCCTTTGAAGGGGAACCGAATGCAAACAAGGCTAAGCAGATCAAAGCAAATTGGCTCGGAAAAGGAGGAGAAGACACCAGCTCGGCGGAGAAGAAAAGAAAAGAGGAAGGATTAACAGTTTGGCGAATCCCTCAGGATCTTTGATCCTGAGGGATCGCTGCTTTATTTATCTTGTTACCTGGACATCTCCGCCGTCACCTTTATATAAAGGGATAGCACTGTTAGCTTGAAGGATACTTCTATGTAATTTTCTATTAAAAATCAACTCTGATCATTGAGTCTCGTTGAGAACTGGTTCATTGTACTGTTGTCTTATGCATTAATATAAGCTTGGTGATTATCTCATTTCTGCATCTGGATTAACTTAAGGCGGTGTATCCTTGGAGGCTAAGGGCCCGGCCCCGGAGGACACTTGCTTCTGTATCACTACGATTTGATTTCTGCGTGGTTTGCTTATCGTTGTTATTCGGTAATCTGATATGCTTTATAAGTTGCTATTACATGCTCTGTTAAGATTAAATCATTAAGGTTTTTACGGATAGAATTGTGTATTGACTCTGCATTATGTTACTGATCCTTTCAGAGCTGATTGCATGTTATTAGTCTTAACCGAATATTCTTACTGTTCTGTTACAGAGCTTTTGTACTGAACATTCATGTCATAGATTCATATGAAGTTGTGTTCTTCATGATTGTTGGATTTAGAAATAATGCTGTTCTATTTGGAAGCACAGTCGTATCCCTGTTAATTAAGATTGATCAGATTACTATTCCAGCGTGTTGTGTGCGTATATGATTTACTAGTGCTGTTCCATAATTTATCAATAGTTAGTGCTGTTCCATTAGTGTGTTCTTCTTGATTTGCCTTAAGAGTGAAAGATTGTTATTTGATTGCGAAGAGTGCATTTGGGTTAATAGATTAAGTTTGGTTGTTGTTCCATTCCATTCCAGATTTGCTGTTCAATTCTTTATTTGCCGTTCCATTTTGCTATCTGCTGTTCCATTTACTCGCATTTGTTGTTTTGGTGTGAGAGACGATCTAAGGCTGTAGTGAGCTTTGGCATTCACTGTCTAGCTCCCAGACCCATGGTCTATGCTCTAATTTCCTTTCCATCAGTTTCCCAAGGGATGGGTTATCGCTGCCGAACCCTTGACTGATAAGCTGCCTAGTTTTCTGAATGTGTGATTTATTCTTTTGAAGTAATTTAGTTACAGACAAGAATCCGTTTACTCTTGTATCTCTTAAACACTGTACTACTAGCATTACTCTGACAAGTGATAGCCTCAGACTGAGACACTCTTTGGAATAAAAAAATGCTCCCGGATTGACATATTAATGTGAGGTAATTAGAGGTGAAAGAGACCCTTTTTATAGCTCTACATTTTGGCGCCGTTGCCGGGGAAAGAGTGTAGCCATTTGTATTTTTCAGAGTAGTGTACGAACCTGCTAGGGAAGAGTTGGATCTTGAAAATGGAAGGTAAGAACCTACGTGCGGAGCATGTAAAAACCCTGCTCCACTGTCCGCTTTCCTAACAGATTTGTTTTTGCTTTGTTTGAATAGAATTTAGTAGTTCATTTGAGTGCATGACTAAGCAGAAAAGACCGGAAAAGAATATCAAACCTCCATCCAAGCCTGAAAAAGCTAAGGGGCCGGTGACCCTTGGCCGAACGACCTTCATAGACGAAATCTATAAGAAAACAGAATCTCGGCCATCAGTAGGCCCCAGGAAAATCATTTCTAAACAGCCTACTAGTTCCCTTCAAGCCACAGGATCACCATCTGTAGCCTTTGCTAAGGTGCATAGTCAAACTGAAGAGTAGGACTTTCAAGAAATTGGAAATTCTACTCCAGAACTATTGCAGGAAGGGAATTCCAGCAACTTTTGTGAAGGAGAAGGAGAAACAGGGGAAACCAAGGAACCAAAATCTCCTATTGGAACAAATTAGCCATTAAATAGCCCAGATAAGGGGAGTGCTGTGAAAATCATTGTTGAAGGAATCCAATCTCCTCAGACATCAGGTATTCTCATTATTCTAGATAAGGGAAGTGCTATTAAAACTATCCCTGTCAAAACCATTCCCTCTCAACCTAGGAATACCCTCCTAGATATCCCAGAAGGTTATTGGCATATATTCGATCCCATGGCTCAAAACCAGCCAAATGCTCAAACCTCTACATTACAATATCCTATAGTGGATTTTGCAGCAAATGCACCCATGAAAGCTATCCCTCTTCAGCATATCCCTACATTTCACGGTCTCACATCAGAAGATCCGGATGCATTTTTATTCGAATTCGATGTGTTATGAAGGGGGTATGATTACACCACCGATCCCCAGAAATTGAAATTATTTCCCTCTACATTAAAAGGGGTTGCTTTAAGATGGTTTATGGGACTAGGTGGCGGGGTTATCAACAATTGGGATCAAATGAAAGAATCCTTCTTAAAAAAATATCAGGATTATTGTAGATCTAGAGAATTAAAAGACGAAATATTCCAAATGACAGCCAGACCGAATGAAACATTGGAGGAGTATGTGGAACGTTTTCAGTACAATCTACAAAGATCTCCTTATGCATCGCTACCTTTACCTGATAATGTGTTAAAAACTGCATTAATAAGGGGCATGAAGGAACAATGGATTGAAAAATTAAACATTATGGGAAAAGGGGATATTTATCAAGAGAATTTTGCTGACATCATTGATTTATGTATCAGGAGTTCGAGAAGCAGCACAAGAATAAAACCGACAGAATATGATCGGTTTGCAAGAGATAACAAAGTATCAACAGAAGGAGTAACACGTGCAGAAATTGGAAATTTATTAGAAAATTTCAAAACTGATATTCTGGGGACACTAACTACACAACTTGATATTGTGCAGGCTAAATAGAAGCAGATGGAGGCAGAACAGAATTTGGCGATCTTCTGCCCCCGATGCAGAAAAAAACATAGCCACAAGGAATGTCCACTGGATACAGTCCAAACATGCGCCATTTGTACAAACACCTTACGGAGAGCTGCCCCTCACTTCCTGGATTGAAAGCGGTATATAAGGAAGCGGAAGAAGAACCAGAATCGGTGTACTTGATCAACCAGCGTCGCCAGTGGCAGCCGAGACAATCTGGTATGTTTCCAGACTCAACCTCTTTTTTTCAACCTCCACAGTATAATGCTCAACAATATAGTATGTGGCAAAATCAATCTCAATCCCCATTTTCAAACTGGTCACCACAATCATTTCCTTCTTCAAACCCATGGCTGAATCAAACAAGCCAATCTGGTTGGCCGAATTTCCCTTACACTCCACCATATTGGAAAAATGGCCCATATCCTTCACAATGGACTCCCCCTACTTCACAAAGTTCACCCTGGCAGACAAGCTGGCAAAGACCGATGCACCAGCCAGCTGGAACTATTCCGCTCCCTCAACCTACTCTGCCAGCATTACAACAAAATCCCCAGTCTAACCTGAGACCGCAACTCCCAGCCCAACCCAATCCCAATCCAAATAACAGACCGGTCCAATCTATCCAAATCATAGAATCACCAGAAATAGGACCCGACCTGAGGGAGTGCAATGATCTTCAGTTAAGATCTGGACGCATAATTGAAACTGAGGGAGATAAAACAGTTCATATTGAAGATCAGTTACCAAGAGAACATCAGTTGCAACAAGAGGATGTAAATAGGCAGCAGACTCATAATCAAGCAACCACATCCTCTCCTCCGTTCCCAGAACGATTAGTCATACCTCGACCCATACAATATCCTGACTTTGACATTCTAGGAGAATTACAAAATCTGTACATAAAAATCCCATTCCTCCAAGCCATTCAAGACATTCCTATATACGCAAAAACTATCAAAGAGTTGTGCATAAAGAAACCAAGGAGGAATATAACGAATAATCCAAGAGTCCAAGTAGTCGGTACTTTATCTGACTTATTATCTGGGAAAGAAACACCCATTAAATATGAAGACCCAGGAAATCCAATTATAACTGTTCAAATTTATGGTCAGGCCCTGTCTAATGCCTTAGTTGATCTAGGAGCTGCAATTAATATTTTAACAACTACTACTTGCCAAAAGCTCGGCATTACATCTGTAGAACCCACCTCTACTTTGTTAGAATTGGCTGACCGATCTGTGGTTAGACCAGAGGGTACTCTACATGATGTCATGGTCTCTGTAGATTCCTGGGAGTATCCAACCGATTTCATGATAATTAATTCAAAAACCCGACTTGATGGACACCCGCTAATTTTAGGTAGACCTTGGCTTGCCACTGCCGATGCCTACATTGGCTGCCGGCAGGGAAATATGACCATAACCAAAGGACCGAATAGCAAGAATTTAGTTCTATATCCTCCAGCGTAGCCAAGTGTCACAATAATCAAAACTAATAAGCACCCTGTATCATACCTTACTGATAACATCAGATCTCCATTAACTATACAAGAGGCACTTGATTTTAAAGACCAAACAGAAGATGATGCCATTAATAATTTCATTAGTCAAACTGAATCTCACACACAATGTCACATGATAGAAGCAGCATTTGATAATGAATTTGAGGAAGATCCTCTGAAAGATACGCATGACCAAACGATACCTGTTACTTCTGTTGCAAATAGTAAAACTGTGGAAATTGAACCGGGAAAAACTTTAAACATCAATGCCAATCTCACGCCTGAACAAGAAACAAAGCTCATCCATCTGTTAACGAAATATCAAGAAGCATTTGCATGGGATTACCCTGATATGAAAGGAATCGATCCCCAATTATGTACACACAACATTTATATAGAAAATTATGCCAGACCTGTTCGTCAGCCGCAAAGGAGACTTAATCCTCATCTAAAGGATGTGGTAAAAGCTGAACTTCAGAAACTTTTAGATGTCAATTTTATCTATCCTATTTCTGATAGTAAATGGGTCTCTCCACTTGTGGTGGTACCAAAAAAGAATGGAAAATGGAGAATCTGTGTGGATTATAGGGAACTAAATAAGGCAACACAAAAAGATCATTTTCCTCTCCCATTCATAGACCAAGTATTAGATACTTTAGCAGGAAATAAATTCTTTTCTTTCCTGGATGGCTTCAGTGGATACAATCAGATTCAGATTGCCCCTGAAGACCAGGATAAAACTACTTTTACTTGTCCTTGGGGAACATTTGCCTATCGAGTTCTACCTTTTGGCCTATGTAATGCTCTGGCCACATTCCAAAGGGCTATCCTTAGCATTTTTGCAGATTTAATAAATGATGGACTTGAAGTTTACATGGATGACTTTACACCATATGGAGATGATTTTGATCCAGCTCTAGACACCCTAGAAAAAGTCCTACAACGCTGCATTGTTACCGGGCTTTGCTTAAGCCACGAAAAATGTTTCATGATGATGGCTGAAGGACTTATCCTAGGACATTATGTTTCAGCAGCCGGCATTCAGGTAGACCCGGCCAAAATCCAAATACTTTTGCTCATTCCCACTCCTACTACTCAAACAGAGGTACGTAGTTTTCTTGGATTTTCTGGTTATTATAGACGATTTATAGAACATTATTCGCACATTGCTGCTCCTTTATATGCACTAACTGGTAACGTTGATTTTCTTTGGACAGAAAAATGTGACCGTGCTTTCGAGGATTTAAAGAAGCTCGTATCCACAGCCCCAGTCCTTCGAGGACAAAACTGGGACCTACCATTCCAGATATCATCTGATGCCTCAGATACAACCATTGGCGCAGTCCTTGGGCAGGAAGAGGATAAAAAACCATATGCTATCTATTACATCAGCAAAAATTTATCCCCTGCTGAATTAAATTACACTGTTACTGAAAAAGAATTCCAAGCTGTAATACATGCTGTCAATAAGTTTAGACATTATATTACAGGCTATCCTGTTATCTTGTATACAGACCATTCTGCCATAAAATATTTAGCAAATAAGCCTGTCACAAATGCCAAAGTAACTAGATGGTTGATTTTATTGCAGGAATTCGATATCACAATCAAGGATCGTCCTGGCAAAGAAAACCCTGTAGCCGATTTTCTTTCGAGAATACCAAAACCAATCGATGCAGCAACAGTTGAAGATCAATTTCCAGATGAGAACCTGTTTTCTGTTGTCATTCAAACACCCTGGTATGCTGATGTTGCCAATTACCTCGCAGTAGGTAAACTACCAAAACACTTAACCCCTAATGAGTGCAAGCAGATTGTTCAGAAGAGTGCTCGATTCTCGTGGATTGGGGGCTATTTGTTTCACACAGGGGCAGACATGCATATCAGGCGATGTGTTCGAGAAGATGAAATATTTGACATCCTAAAAGCCTGTCATGATGGACCGTGTGGTGGACACTTCGCTGAGCATAGAACTGGACATAAAGTATTGCGGACAGGATATTACTGGCCTACGATTTTCAAAGATGCAAAGAAATTTGTCCAAGCCTGTGACAGCTGCCAGCGAGAAGGACGACCTGGTCAAGCTGATGAGATGCCTCTGAAACCATAGTTAGTCATTGAACCATTCGAGCGATGGGCTCTTGATTTCGTTGGACCCATCAACCCATCATCAAATCAGAAAACATATATCTTGGTGGCAACAGAATATGTCACCAAGTGGGTTGAGGCAGAAGCATTGCCAAGAGCCACAGAGGATTCTGTCATACAGTTCCTGTTCCATCTATTTGTACGTTATGGCCTTCCAAGGGAAATAATTACAGATGGAGGACCATAATTTGCTGGGAATAGATTAGCTGCAACACTCAACAATTATCACGTCCAGCATAAAATCACTACTCCATATCACCCATAGGCGAATGGGCAGGTAGAAAGTAGCAATAAGATAATAGAATCAATCCTAACGAAAACCATTGCGTCACATAGGCGTGATTGGGCTACTCGACTACCTGAAGCACTCTGGGCCTATAGAACAACATGGAGAAGCACCACCGGTTACTCACCTTATCAATTAGTGTTTGGAAAACAACCCATTTTTCCCATAGAATTCGAAATCCAAACATTACGGACAACACAGGAAGTTGGCCTAGATATAAACGAGGCAAAAATCAATCGACTACAGCAGATCAATGAATTGGACGAAATTAGGCTCTCTGCACTACAAAATACAGCATTGATTCAACAGCAGCGAGCTAAATGGCATGATGCGCTCATAAAAAACAAAGTCTTCCACGAGGGAGACTGGGCTCTGTTATACGACTCTCGGTTTCAGGACTTCCCTGGGAAACTTCAGACTCGATGGTTGGGACCATACAAAATCCAGAAGGTGCATGACAACGGAACCCTTACTCTAATTACCATTGACGGTTCTGGATATGCATTCAAAGTAAATGGCCACCGAGTTTGTCTCTATCGCAAACCACTCACTCGGGAATCCTTCTGCCAGCAGCTACGCCGAGACACTGATATGGAGATTTTAGGAGAGGAAGAGAAATCTTCCTCACCTGTAATTCATTAAGGAATTCATTTCTTTTTACAATTTGTACATAATTTCTTGTCTTTGAGTCGTTCTTGTACATATGTTTGAACTAAATGTTTTCTTGTCATTTTTTTCTTTTTCTCAAAATTTTGATTTTTGTCGTTCTGTTTCTAAAAGAATGGCATTTGCGTGTCTTTGCTGTTCCTTTTCAAAAGGAACGGCATTTTTGCATCTTTTTTTGTTCCTTTTCCAAAGGAATAGAATTTTTGGTTGCTGTTGTTCCTTTTTTTCAAAGAAACAACATTCTTTTGTTGCTATTGTTCCTTTTTCAAAGGAACGGCATTTTGAGTGTTTTTATAGTATTTTTATTTTTGTTGTTCCTTTTTCAAAGGAACGGCATTTGCATTTTTGCGATCTATCGTCCTTCGTTGTTTCTTTTTCAAAAGGAACACCACTAGCATACTTTTGCTCTCCTTGTGAAACAACTTATTCCTTTTGCTGATCTAAATTGAGGATGCTTCTTGCCCGTATTCTTTCAAGTCTTTAAGATACAGCTATGTACTTGTGCAATGAATATAAAATCACAACATACCGAAATCCGCAAACCATAAATCGCTATATTTATAAGGCTCTGCATTGGCAAGAGGACAAAAGGAAGGACATACTTATTTCTTATCTTTTGTTGTCATTGTTTTACTAATTTTGCCCTGATTGGTTATCTTTATCATGCTGATCCCTTTAACCCTCTTTGATTATTATTTAGGAATAAGAGCAAAGGGCTTATATCTTCCTATTGAGATGATAATACTTCTTCCACCATTCCTACTCTTAAGGAGTGTTGAACCACCCTTTGTGTATAAATAAGGAAAATTACTCTATGAAAAAGAAAAAAAATATGTGAACATGATATGTGAGATGTCAAATGCAAGATAGGGGGTCTCATCAAGAGCCAGCCTACCATGATCATGAGGATGGAAGTGAAGTGGCATTCCCACTATGGCCACCACACCAGGGATATGGTCCAAAAGGTATATCAAATAATCGAACCTTGGAACAGGAGGTCTCATCACGAGCCGGCCTGCCCACTTTTCGCTCCTTCCTCGTGAATGGCATTATGGTTAACTGGTCACCAAGCCAGCATAATGGTCTACACTTTAACATAACAACATTCCTAAGTATACACAAAGGATCATGGTTCCAAGGGTGAAAAAACAACTCTGCCAAGGTTATGGACACCTGTCGGCAGCAGAGCACTGTTAATGGTATTGAAGTCACCTTCGTTACACCAATGGGTAAGATACTAATACTCTTTTGTTTCTTATATCCTAGGAACTAATCATATATTATTTCCCGATTTATACATCGCATGAACATTTATTATCACCAATCATGGCAAAGGAAGTGACCATGACCACTTGAGATTTGGCAAATACGACAGACGTCCTATCCACTAGCCTCATATCATAACACAGCAGCCTCTTACGTAATACGCAATCAACTCTCCGCCTCGATTTCGGTAATTCGTTGTCTTTCTAAACATGGCATAATTTCATACGCTGTTCCTTTATGACTCGGTTGCAGATCGGGTGCTGCTCCTTTATTTGACGGCTGGGACAACCTATCATATTGCGGGGGGGGAGGTTAACCTCATTATTCCCTGAATTACGTGTCAGCTCACTATTCGGGAAAGATAGTGTACGACGGTATGGCATGGCTTAACGGCATGGCATTTCTATTTTTACACAAGTTGTTGTTCATAATCCATTTTGGTTGCATACTCTGTGTTTTTTTTTCGAAATCTTGCGATTATCACCCTCTCTGTGTTTCAAACAACACAAGAAGTTGCTGTTCCATTAAGAATCCACAGTGAAACCATGGGAGGAAGGGCAATTCGAAGCGAACCTCTAAATTTGACAATCTCCGCTGCTGCCTGGGAGATCCTGGAAAGAGCAGGATGGCTGAATTATCTCAGTCGCCTGCAGGAGTCTAATGAAACAGTAGCGATGGAATTTTTGCAGAACCTGCAGGGGGATCACTCCACAGTAAGGGGGAAGCGGATAGCAGTCACCGATGATATAATTGTAGAAGTTTCGGGACTACCAGCCACCGGACCAGTATGGACACTAAAGAAGGAAAGATTACAGAAGATCATGGAACTTTTCCAGGACGAAGGCCAGAGCTTGACAATTAAGGGGAAGGGAGTTCTTCCAGCAAAGCTAGGAGAACCCTGGACGGAATTAGCAAGAACAGTGCAGAGTTACATCACCTGCGAGGGGAGGAAAGACGTGGTAAGACCACGACATCTTAAACTCTTAGCTGTTTTAAAGAAGAAATGCTCTGTAAATCTACCTGCACTTCTGAATTCATTACTGCATGATGCTGCACGAAGCATAAAAAAGGCACAGCATGTAGAGTCAGTCGTCAGTCCCCATGGGTTAATACGATTAATAGTTAGTCATAGTCTCACCCAGTAGCAGAGCAGCTGGGAAGAGCTGATTGTAATGATTAAGGGGGGATTGACAGCACCATCCCCAAAACGTAAACATTCTACAAGCACACCAGAACGTCCGGAAAAACGCAGAGAATTAGTAAATCAAAAACATGTTGCTAGTGCATCTGAATGACCAGGAATACACCAGGAATCAGCAAAGCGCAAGCATGCCACCGATACACCCGAACAGCCAGAGAAGCCCAGAAAATCAGCCCGGTTAGCTCGGATGCGAGGAAGGCTGGAAAAGCTCCAGGAAAGCACCAGCCAGCCAGTGGTAATTGAGGACGAGCAATCCTCACGACTAGAAGTAGAAGAAGAACAAGCTGAAGGAGAAAATAAAGGAGAGGCCGAGGAAGCCGAGCAATCCGAAGAGGACAATGAGGAAGCAGCTGAGCATTCAGAGGCAGAAGCTGAACAATCCAAACAGGAGGGGGAAATGGGACAGCAGGAAGGTAGCCCACTACAAGACCCAGTGGGAGAAGATGAATTGGCCGCAGTCTTGGCCAATATGGGTAAGTATGGCCAACCTTCTAGTCCAGTAGACCTCCACGACAAACCCCAAGAAGAAAACACATTTGAAAAATCACATGCAGTAGAGGCAGAAGAAGGAAATCTGCCTGTTCATGATGAAGAGGAGATAAGAGATACTGAACGGGAACAATCTGTTCCCAAGACACCAAAGGAAATTCCGGAGGGAGTAGAAGCAGAAAAATCAGTTTCCCAGGAAGAGACGGAACCAGTCAAAGTTCCTACCCCAGAACAGCCAGAGCAAAACAGTGAGGAAGCACCCCAAGAGAAAGATCCAGAAACTAGTCATGGTCCAAACCGCAGCAGACAGCCTGCTGTTCCTTCTAATGAAACGCTGGAAATTAAGAAATTGCGAAAGGAACGGCAGAAATTATTGAATACAATAACCCAGCTCCGACAGCAAATTAGAATTCTGAAAGCAAACCAGAGGGTAAGAAAGACCGCAGGGAAGAAAAAGAGGGCCACTGCAATAAAATCCCGCAAGGAAAAAAGGCGAAGGACCAACAATCGCCCTGCTGCTCAAAACCCTGCTGAAAATCCAGCTGCCGTTCCAAATGATGTTGAGGAACAGCAACAGACTGATGTTCGCGTTAAAATAGAAAGGGATGATATGAGGACCAGCGACAAGAAAATCCAGACAGAGGCACCACCCTCAGGGGTAATAAGGGTTCTGAACTCCAAACAGCGTAATAAGAAATTTCAGGTAAAACTCCCGGCCTCCACTGACCTATGGAAAAAAGATCCGAAGACAAGAACCTTGCATAAGATGATGAAGCAAGCCCAGCAAGAAGCCGAACAACTTAAAGAGCAAACGGTCCCCCGAGAGAAATATGAAGAGTTACAGCAGCAACTAAGGAACGTCAATCAATCCAAAAGCCAGGCCTTTGAAGGGTGGCGAAAGGAACAAGAGGAAGTTGCAAAGGTAACCCGTAGACTAGATATTGTTATCAAGTAGATGAATACCTTGTGTTCTTTATACAATGACGTTTTAGCATGTAGGGCCCCTGCTAAAAACTATGCTTTGTTTTTACTAGAACGGTATTTACAATTAAAAATAAAAGTTGTTAAAGCAGGCGCCCCTATACAAATCAACACTGTCAATGACTTTATAGACTACTGTAAACATTATGGAGTGAAGGTCCAGAGATTGCTGTGTGAACTTTATTTGCATGACCTTGTGCTAGATCAAGAGACTGAGTTGAACCCTGGCCCTTTTGTTGGAGACATCCAATTACAAGCGTTCATTTCATTCGGGGTTAATCAGATTAAGTGGCTCAAAGCCTATAATACTTTCTAGAGGCAGGAAAATGGCCTAGATTTACGGGTAAGGGCTGAGCCTAGGAACCCAGTGCAGTTGTGGAAAGCACATAGAAACCTCATGAGGACTCCAGGTGTCATTGAAACATTAGGACCCATGCATGAGGCACTCATTCGACAGAGTTTAGAATATTTTCTTTCCATCAAAGACCTCGCCATTGATGCAGCCAAATTTTGGTACCGAATCTCTAATCCAAACATCCAGCTCAGGGAACCATTTAAGTATGAGAATTTTGAATTAGCTGCCAACCGTTTGAACCTCTATGGCGAGAGCATTTTGAAAGCAGGGCCATCCTGGTTAGGATATAGATTTCTCAATCCAATTATTTGGCACCCTGCACCCGGATATCAAGCCCTGTATGAGATGCCTGAGGGGCAAACAGGTCAGTTCTTTGACTATCTAGTCACTCATCATGGCTGTAGGCCTCCGCATGAGATTCCTTCTCCAGCCTATTCTCTCACTGCCTTGCATATCAACTACAATGTTTTCATGAGGACATGAAACAAGGTAAGCAGGGGGGTGTGTGGAGTACTAAAAAGGTATGCTTTTGATGATCATTTCAGTGGCTTTTTAGTAGAATTTGTAAACCTTTTTGCATCATGAATTTTGAAAATAATAAAGAATTATAACAAAACATGTGAGAGTTGATATGCAAGACTTAACCGCTGATAATTGTTATTTTTCTGTGCAGGAAAAGGTGAAAACGAGGAGTTTCCGTTCCAAAGGAAAGGACAAAGACGAGATAACTGTTGTCCCTTTGAAGGGGAACCAAATGCAAACAAGGCTAAGCAGATCAAAGCAAATCGGCCCGGAAAAGGAGGAGAAGACACCAGCTCGGCGGAGAAGAAAAGAAAAGAGGAAGGATTAACAGTTTGGCGAATCCCTCAGGATCTTTGATCCTGAGGGATCGCTGCTTTATTTATCTTGTTACCTGGACATCTCCGCCGTCACCTTTATATAAAGGGACAGCACTGTTAGCTTGAAGGATACTTCTATGTAATTTTCTGTTAAAAATCAACTCTGATCATTGAGTCTCGTTGAGAACTGGTTCATTGTACTTTTGTCTTATGCATTAATATAATCTTGGTGATTATCTCATTTCTGCGTCTAGATTAACTTAAGGCGGTGTATCCTTGGAGGCTAAGGGCCCGGCCCCGGAGGACACTTGCTTCTGTATCACTACGATTTGATTTCTGCGTGGTTTGCTTATCGTTGTTATTCGGTAATCTGATATGCTTTATAAGTTGCTATTACATGCTCTGTTAAGATTAAAATCATTAAGGTTTTTACAGATAGAATTGTGTATTGACTCTACATTATGTTACTGATCCCTTCAGAGTTGATTGCATGTTATTAGTCTTAACCGAATATTCTTACTGTTCTATTACAGAGCTTTTGTACTGAACATTCATGTCATAGATTCATATGAAGTTGTGTTCTTCATGATTGTTGGATTCAGAAATAATGCTGTTCTATTTGGAAGCACAGTCGTATCCCTGTTAATTAAGATTGATCAATTTACTATTCCAGCGTGTTGTGTGCGTATATGATTTACTAGTGCTGTTCCAGAATTTATCAATAGTTAGTGCTGTTCCATTAGTGTGTTCTGCTTGATTTTCCTTAAGAGTGAAAGATTGTTATTTGATTGCGAAGAGTGCATTTGGGTTAATAGATTAAGTTTGGTTGTTGTTCCATTCCATTCCAGATTTGCTGTTCAATTCTTTATTTTCCGTTCCATTTTGCTATATGCTGTTCCATTTACTCGCATTTGTTGTTTTGGTGTGAGAGACGATCTAAGGCTGTAGTGAGCTTTGGCATTCACTGTCTAGCTCCCAGACCCATGGTCTATGCTCTAATTTCCTTTCCATCAGTTTCCAAAGGGATGGGTTATCGCTGCCAAACCCTTGACTGATAAGCTGCCTAGTTTTCTGAATGTGTGATTTATTCTTTTGAAGTAACTTAGTTATAGACCAGCATCCGTTTACTCTTGTATCTTTAAACACTGTACTACTAGCATTACTCTGACAATTGATAGCCTCAGACTAAGACACTCTTTGGAATAACAAAACGCTCCCGGATTGACATATTAATGTGAGGTAATTAGAGGTGAAAGACACCCTTTTTATAGCTCTACACAAACCAAAATCAAAACCAATCAATCTTATATAACTAGCCTAAAATCAACTAAAAACAACAAATTTAAATCATAAAGAGAGAGCCCTCTCTGAGCATTAGGAAGGCTAGATCTTGATCTCAAAATTAGGTTGCTATTTACCTCTAATATTTCTTTAAACAAAAAAGCATTAACAACCCTAGGAATTATTGGAGTGATAACATACTGGCGACCATACTGGGGAAATCAATTCTCAGGTTAAAATAAACCTTAAAAGAAACATTTTTCTTCATATTTTCACCTTAAGGTTGTTTTAGGGTTGTTAAGATCTATCATTAAAAAAATTGAAATTCTGGCTTCCAAAAGAATATACTATATCAGGTCTTATCCTGATCCACAACCTGCTATAATTGTAGATGATCCTGACAGGATTTTAAGATAAAATAAAAAAGTAGAAAATCTAGGGAATACTAGTCAATTAATTAGAGAAAATTCACTCCCCAAATAATTATCAATCTTACAAGATATCGATTTATCATTTGAACACTCTCTGTTTAGAACTAAAATTGAAAGTTCAATCTATGATAGTGTAATAAATCCTAATTTCATTCAATTTATTGAAACAAAGAAGGAGAGTGTTTCACTTGATTTAGATCAAGAAGATCTAGAACCTTTTGATAAACTTGAGGCTTTGACTGCAAATTTGATTAAGGATATTGATGAAGCCTATTTTCAACATCTGTTGAATTAACTTCTTTATCTACTTATACCCCTAAGCCTTCTACCATTCATTCAGAATCTGTAAATTCATCTTTATTTAGTACCACCTCATCTATTATTTCCACTACACTTCATTCCACTGAATCATTCATCCCCAAGCTTCCTCTTCAACCTAGATCTTTATTTCCATCTCCAAACACTTCAAGTTCATGTTCTAACACTTTTGCTACATTTTCTAGTACTTCAACCTCATTTTCAAGTAGACATTACAAATACTATGTTAGGTCCCTATATTACTAGTATAGTCCCTTATTGTTGTTAGTGTAACCCCCTTATTGTTATTATTGTACCCTTGTAACCCCCATATTTTTATTATTGTGCCCTTAAATTATTATTGTTAGGTCGGCTAGGATTACATTGTGGCCCCACTAAGATTACATTATGGTCCCATGGACTCCTATATATAGAAAGGAGGTTCTATAAATTGTATCATCCAATAATTTTTCATTTATGTAATGTATTGGAGGTTGCCCCCTCGAAGTGGCTTATTTCTAAGGCGTTGATGTCTCTTTTCTTCTATTTTTGGAGCTGGTTACACAACATTTGGTATTAGAGCTTTGGATTCTAGGGTTTCGTTGCTTTAAACAGGTCATCGTGGCATTTTCTCTATAACGTTTTTTCTACGAAGTTTCAGAATTTGAAATTTTTAGGGTGCGAAGCCAAAATCCTGAGGAAACTCATCAAAAAAATTTAGATCTTGGTTCACAATATGTTCGGAGATATGATCTGTGGAAGGTAGTGCTTTTTCAGGCTCACGAAATTCATCTCAAAGAGGTGGTCGTGGGAAAATATTCATAACTCTCTCTCTGAGCATCAGATTGGAGTGTCGTAAAAATTAGTTGCAAGTAAACGAATTTTAGTTTCTTGGCTATAAATTTTAGAGCTGAAGGACGGAAAAGTGACACGTGGAAAGTCGTACAAGTTCACTCTACTGAACCAGTCCATAATTAGGTCATTGTGGGAGATTGGACACAAATTTGTCTTGGAGAATCCAAATCAAGTCAGACCTGTGGCATTCGAAAGATAATTCAGAGGGCTATGTCAGTACCGAAATTAAAATATTTAAGTGCTGCAATCACAGAGATAATCCAATTTCAATATCAAGCTCCTCAAAAGCAAGAAAAAGGTGTGTATTTTTTTTTCCGAATTGCATAAGTCTTGTTTGAAGAATCAATTTGAATTGATTCCAAGGGCATATTGTAGAATAGATATCAGTATTGGGTTCTAAAATATGCCCCGTAAAAATAATTCAACACCAATTAAGCCTTCAGAAGGCTCTACTATGACTCATGAAGATGAAGAATTGCAACATGATCTATCAAAATTACAAGAGAAAGTGCAACAAATTTCACTCTCGCAAAGAGCAACAAAAAATGAAATGGAAGTTTTGAAGAAAGGCGTGGAAGCTAAGATGGATGGCGTGCAAGCTAAGATGGATGGCATGGAAGATGGCATGGAAGCTAAGATGGATGACATGAAATACAACATGGAAAACATGAAGAATGATCTAAAAACAGACATCGAAGGTTTGACAAAGTTGATACAAGAAATGTTTCCTAATGGTGAAAAGATAGTAGAAGAACCTCATGATGAGAACAAAATCAATGTTAATCGTGATTTCACAAACTCTAATGTTGGCGGGAAGAACCACCATATTCCAAAAATGGATATGAGGAATTTTGATGGAAAGGATCCTGTAACATGGATACTACAGATGGAGCAATATTTTGATCTCCATAATGTGCAAAAAACACAAAAGGTACGCATTGCAACTTTACATTTAGAACAAAATACATTTTTATGGTATCGATGGCTTTGCTCCCGTAAAAAAATTGTCACTTGGTCAATTTTTACGGAGGAAATGATAGCACATTATGAGGATACAAAGAGCAACACCTTCTTTAGCCAATTGATTAATCTCAAACAAAAGGGTTTAGTGGGGCAGCACATTGAGGACTTCCAAAAATTGAATATAAGGGTAACTGATATTCCAGAGGAACACAGGATTGATCTCTTCATAGGCACTCTAAAGGATAGCATCCAACATGAAGTTCGTGTTTTGGAGCCTGATTCATTGGAGAAGGCATTCAGGTTGGCAAGAAAAGTTGAATGTAAAATTATGGCGACAAGGAAGCCTACCACTCAATTCTATAAAGAAGGAAGTGTTGCTACGTCTAGATTTCCACAACCTACAAGGTTGACACCACAACAATTGGAAGAAAAAAGAGAAAAAGAGCTTTGCTAGAGTTGTGATAGCAAATACACTAAAGGTCATAAGTGTGCTGAGAAGAAATTATTTTACATAGATTGTGAAGAGGAAGAAGAAAATGAACAAGAAGAAGATATACACCTGGAACCAGCCCTAGAAGAGGAAGAAATGAATCTGACCATATCGTGTAATGCACTGGCAGGAATTACCACTCCTCAAACTCTCAAGATACAAGGACAAATCAAGAAGAAAAAGGTAATAGTGTTGATTGATTCAGGTAGCACCCATAATTTTATTCATTGTAAGGTAGCCAAGGAATTAAATTGTTTCCTATACCCAGCACCAGAATGTCAAGTGATGGTTGCAAATGGAGGAACTATAAATTGCTTTGGAAAATGCCATAATATCAAGCTAACCATGGGGGAATATTTATTGACTAGTCCAATGCTTTCCATTCCTATGGGAGGTGCTGATGTTGTACTAGGAGTGAAATGGTTACAATCTTTGGGGACGGTAGCTTTTAATTTTCAAGAACTTTTCTTGAAATTTTTTTCAGAAGGAAAGGAAATCGAATTACGAGGTATTGCGGGGAAGCCGGGAAAGTTAATAATCTCTAATGTCATGAAAAAGCTTCTAAAGAAAGAACAACGATGCGTAATTACACAATTACGCTCACTAGAAGTTCCAACATCAAAATCATCTATTTCTGTAGATCTCCAACAAGAATTGGACAATCATTCCAAGGTGTTTGAAACTCCCAAAGGACTCCCACCTATTTGTGATCATGATCATGCTATTCATTTGATTCCAGGAAGTGTTCCTCCAAACATCAGGCCTTATAGATATCCTTATGTCCAAAAGAGAAAAATTGAACGTATTATTACATAAATGTTAGAGGCAGGTATAATTCAACCTAGTCAAAGTTCTTTCTCTGCTCCTGTAGTATTGGTATACAAGAAGGATGGATCATGGCGAATGTGTCCGGATTATAGGGAGCTCAATAAGCTCACCATTAAAGATAAATTTCCCATTCGTGTGATTGATGAATTATTGGATGAATTACATGGAGCAATTTATTTTACCAAGTTCTATCTTCGTTCAAGATATCATCAAATTAGAATGAAGACTGAAGATATTCCAAAAACAACATTTCGAACTCATGAGGGTCATTATGAATTTTTGGTCATGCCTTTTGGCCTTACCAATGCACCTTCTACATTTCAGGGGTTGATGAATTCCATTTTCAAACCCTTCCTTAGAAAATTTGTGCTAGTATTTTTTGATGATATACTAATCTACAGCAGGTCTTGGAAGGATCATGTTGAACATGTTGACAGGGTGCTCAAATTATTGCAGGAGAAACAATTATATGAAAAAACATCCAAATGTTTCTTTGGAGTACAAGAGGTGGAATATCTGGGTCATATTGTATCTCACAAGGGTGTTAAGGTAGACCCTAACAAAATTAAAGCCATTAAGGAATGGAAATTCCCCACAACCAAAAAGCAGTTGCGAGGATTTCTCGAGTTAACGGGGTATTATCGCAAGTTTGTTAATAATTATGGGAGAATAGCAGCACCTATAACAACATTATTGAAGAAAGATGCATTTTCATGGACTCCTGAAGCAACTAAGGCCTTTGAACATCTTAAAGAGGAAATGTGTCGAGCACCAGTCTTAGCTACACCAGACTTCACAAAAACCTTTATTGTGGAATGCGATGCCTCGGGAAATGGAATTGGTGTTGCTTTAATGCACGAAGGAAGACCCATTGCTTTTGAAAGTCATCCAATCAAAGGAAAGTATTTACAAAAATCTATTTATGAGAAGGAAATGTTAGCAATACTGCATGCACTAAAGAAATGGAGAACTTACCTAATGGGAAGACACTTCAAGGTAAAAACTGATCATGATAGTCTTAAACACTTTTGGAACAAATAATATCTTCAAAAGAGAAGCAAAAATGGGTCTCAAATATGTTGGGTTATGACATTGAAATAATCTACAAAAAAGGGAAGCTAAATGTTGTTGCAGATGCACTCTCAAGAAAGAATGAAGAGATGGAAGCATTGCTTTGTGCCATTTCTATTATCCAACCAGATTGGATAACCGAAGCAAGAGATGAATGGAAGAAGGACGAAGAAGTGTGGACACTCATTCAAAATTTTCAGCAAGATCCTAGTACATCTGATACATTTAGTTGGAAAAATGATTCCTTATGGTACAAAGATCGCTTATATCTTTGTAAGAATTCCCAACTAAAACAAAGGATTCTTCTGGAATTGCACACTTCTCCTTTAGGAGGACACTCAGGATTTTTAAAAACTTACCACAGGGTGAAGAAAGAATTTTTTTGGGATGGCCTTAAATCTGATATTCAAAAGTTTGTGGCGGAATGTTTGGTTTTCCAGCAGAATAAAGTGGAAACAATTAAGACCCGAGACTTCTACAACCTTTATCCATTCCAAGTCAACGTTGGGAGGAGATTTCAATGGATTTTATCACAGGTTTACCTAAGTCCGAAGGAAAGAGTGTCATCATGGTGGTAGTTGATAGACTTACCAAGTATGCACCCTTTTGTGCATTATCTCATCCATTTAAAGCAAGTACAGTTGCTACTACATTTATGGACAGAATTCAAAAGCTACATGGAAGCCCAAGGGTTATTGTGAGCGATAGAGATCCCATTTTTACTTGAAATTTTTGGACGGAGTTATTTTCTTGTTTGGGTACTCAATTAGCTCATAGCTCATCTTATCATCCTCAATCTGATGGTCAAACTGAGATAGTAAATAAATGTTTGGAAGGATATCTTCGTTGTTTTGTATCTGATAAACAAACACAATGGGTCAAGTGGCTACCTCTCGCTGAATGGTAGTATAACACTTCCTTCCATACTGAAACAAAAATGACCCCATTTATGGCACTTTATGGATATCATCCACCATATATTACATCATATTTAAGGGAAAATTCAAAGGTTCGAGCAGTGGAAGATCACATCGAGCATCAGCAAGAAGTTCTCCAACTCTTAAAGGATAACCTGAATTTGGCACAAAACCGAATGAAACAACAGGCAGATCAACATCGTAGTGAGATAAGTTTTGATGTAGGAGAATAGGTATTTTTATGGCTACAACCATACAAACAAATGTCCCTCAAGCAAACTAAGAAGGATAATAAATTATCGCCAAAGTACTATGGTCCTTACAAGGTGTTGCAAAAGATTGGTTTTATGGAATACAAATTGGAGCTTTCTGCTTCTTCACGAGTGCATCCAGTTTTCCATGTTTCATGCTTAAAGAAGGTTATAGGTGAAAATATTCCAGTTCCAAGAATATTGTTAGAACTTGATGAGGAAGGAAAAATCATATTGGAACCTGAAGTAGTCACAGAAACAAGAACTCGATAGTTACGGAATCGATCAATTTCAAGGTATCTCATCAAGTGGAAGAACTTACCCACTGAAGATTCTACATGGGAGGATGAGAATTTTATACAGAAGCACCCAGAGCTACTCAAGCGTTGAGGACAACACTTTTTTGAAGGAGAGGGGCATGTCAGGTCCCTATATTACTAGTATAGTCCCTTATTGTTGTTAGTGTAACCCCCTTATTGTTATTATTGTACCCTTGTAACCCCCATATTGTTATTATTGTGCGCTTAAATTATTATTGTTAGGTCAGCTAGGATTACATTGTGGCCCCACTAGGATTACATTATGGTCCCATGGACTCCTATATATAGAAAGGAGGTTTTGTAAATTGTATCATCCAAGAATTGTTCATTTATGTAATGTGTTGGAGGTTGCCCCCTCGAAGTGGCTTATTTCTAAGGTGTTTATGTCTATTTTCTTCTATTTTTGGAGTTGGTTACACAACATACTACTGTTAAAACATTAGTTGATCCTAAAATATATGTTGCTGCTAAAACAACAGCTGATCCTAAAACATCTGCTGATAATAAAAAATTAACTACTGCTAAAGTTACAACTGCAACTCAAACTGTTCCACAAAAGAAGATTGAAAATAACGAAACAGTGGAAACACAAATTGAAAAAACAATTGTATATAAAGAAGAGAAAAACCCTCAAACTACAATTGGTAAAGGAGAAATCACTTAGTTAGGAAAAACTCAAGTACCATTCAACATCCAAACTGAGATATCCAAATTGAAAATACCAATTCCTTTAACATAATACAAATCCCAAATCACTGAAACACTAAACACAAATGAAGGATAAGGCTTTGTTAATCTAAACAATGATCAACCAGAACTACTATTTGGCCCTGAGGTAAATGTAAAACATCAAGAAGGTGGTGTTCCTCCATTCTACATTAGCTTGAGTATTCATGATCAAATCTTACTCAATTCTATGCTAGATTCAAGAGCATCTCACAACTTGATTCCTAAGGAAATCATGGAAACATTGAATCTAGATATCACCAAACCATACAAAGATCTTTTCTCTTTTGATTCTAGCAAAGTTAAATGCCTTGGCCTAATAAAATACTTGTGTGTCACTCTAGTCCAATACCCAGGTAAGAGTATTGTTATGTATATTGTAGTTGTTGATATCCTTCCAAAGTATGGAATGCTATTATCTCGCCCATGGGGAGAAAAATTGCAGGGATCTCTATAGTTAGACATGTCATATGCCACAATTTCAGTATTTGGTTAGCCCAAAAAAAATTACAGAGAAAATTTAATGAAATACATGGTCAGTAGTGCAGAAAAACCACAAAATTATCCTATTTATTCTTTGCATTCTGATATGGATTCTTTCATTTTATGTAATTCAGACATTGGAAAAGATACAAATACAGTTGTAAAATAGAAACATAAAGAAGTTGACAGTGACAATATATTTCATGAATATATGTGGCACTTAGACTTTGATGGCTGAGTAAACAGACTAGGATCAGGAGCAGGATTTTAGATCTATAACATGGAAAACAATCACTCAAAAGGTCATGCCTTTAGGTTAAACATTAAATGGACAAATAACATGGTAGAGTATGAAGCTTTAATATTAGGACTGCAAACTATAAGAAAACTTGGAGCCAAGAGAGTTTCTATCATGGGAGACTCAGAATTGATCATAAAACAAATTAAAAGAGAGTATTCTGTGAATAATGTTAGACTTAACCAATACCGAGAAACTATTCTAGATCTGATAAAAGAGTTGCTTGAAACTAACTTTGTTGTTATACCAAGGAAACAGAACATGCAGGCACACAGTTTGGCTACCTTTGCCAGTACATGAAAATTGCATTTTCAGCCAAATCAGCAATACACAGTAGAGGTAAGACACAAGCCTACTATACCAGACAACTTGAAATAATAGAATATTTTTTCACAAGATGCTCAAATCTATAATTTTATGAATGCTGAGGGAGAATTCCAAAAATGTAACATAGATATTAATTATACAGTGGATGAAACTATAGATAGTGAGATAGATATAAATAATTTAGATTTGACTGAACCAACTAAATTTACTAAAGTAGAAATAGAAAAATTAGAAATTGTAGAAATAGAGGAAATAACAAATGATGATTTAGAGATCTTAAACCTTAAAAATAAATTTTTTCCTAAGGGATTATCCCCATTAGAAGATTTTTTTGATTCAAATGATGTAGCAAGAAAACAAAAAATGTAGCTACTTAGATCAAACATAGAAGAATGTAACATAGGAACAGAACAAAAGCCCAAGCTTGTCAAATTATCCAAAGCATTACCCCTAGAAGAAAAGTTGAAATACATAAGTTTTTTTAAAGAATTTCAAGATGAATTTTCTTGGAGTTATGAATACCTCGAGTCTTATGACACTAGCATCATTCAACATAAAATACCTATCAAAGAAGATCAGAAACCATTTAAACAGAAGCTTAGGAGAATTAATCCAATTCTTATGTCATTGATTGAAAAATAAGTAAAAAGGATGTATGAGGTACAAATCATAGCACCTATCATATATTCTAATTAGGTCTCAAACTTAGTCCCACTATGAAGAAAACAGGGGAAATCATAATTTGTGTTGATTTCCGGAACTTAAACAAAGTGTCACTAAAAGATAACTATCCTCTCCCCAAAATTGACCATATTTTACAGAGGGTAGTAGGCTCATCTAAGATTTCATTTCTTTATGGATTCTCTGGATACAATCAAATCTTAGTTCAGCCAGAGGATCAAGCAAAGACAACATTTACCACTCCATGGGGTACTTTCATGTATTTGAAAATTCCTTTTGGATTAATGAATGCAGGAGCTACACTCCAGAGAGCTATGGCCATAGCTTTTTCTAAGGAGATTCATGAATTTATAGTCATTTATCTAGATGATATAACAATATTCTCTAAAATAGAAAATGAACATCTAGATCATTTGAGAAGAGTTTTTATTAAATGTAGAAAATTTTGTATTTCATTGAATCCCAAAAAGACACTATTTGGACTAGAAGAAGGTAAACTCTTACGAAACATAATTTCAAAAGAGGGAATTAGAATAGATCCAGCTAGAATATAAGCCATTTTAAACATAAGTCATCCTAGAAACATCAAGGAATTACAAGCATTATTAGGTAAAATAAACTTTCTTAGAAGATTCATTTCTAATTTAGTAGAACCAAACATAGAATTGATTAACATGTTAAAAAGAGATTCAACACTTAAATGGATAGTAGAGGCCAAACAATCTTTTGAATCAATCAAACAAGCCCTTATAATAACACATGCCCTAATAAGTACTAATTTCAAAAAATATTTTATAATTTCTTCTTTTTCTTCATAACACACCATTGCAATAGTCTTGTTGCAAAAGAATGATTAGGGTTATGAACAGCCCATTTCTTTTTTCAACAAATCCATAAGAGATGTCACACTAAAGTACAACATAATGGAAAAACAAACACTTGCTTTAGTGAAGGCTATTAAAAATTTTAGGGTGTAAATTTTGTACTCTCACATTATTGCATATATCCCAAATTCAATAGTAAAGGACATTCTGACTCATAATGGGCCTGATGGAAAGAGAGACAAATGGATTGCCACTATTTTGGAATATGATATTGAAATTAAGCCCACTAAATTGATTAAAGGCCAAGGTTTAGCCAAACTCATGGCTAAATCAAACTGTCAGGCCTTAGATATAAATTTTATTGCTCAATTAGATGATCAAGAAGAGATGGCGACTCCACGGATCAGTGAACCTTTTTTAGATTCACCTTGGTATGCATATATCATATTTGTTTTACTGAACCTACAAACTCCTCCTGGTTTGTCTAGAACTAAAGGTAGATTCTTAAAATTAAAAGCAATGAAATATTGTATCATAGATAATGATTTTTTTTGGAAATATCATGGTGGCATATTATTAAATTGTTTTTTGAAATGCGAAGTTGATAAATTTATGCAAGAATTTCATGCAGGTGACTATGGAGAACACCTTTACTCGAAATCAACTACTGATAAAATCTTGAGGGCGGGTTTTTACTGGCCCACTCTTTTTGCAGATGTTAGAAAGTATGTGACCTCCTATCATAGATGCCAGATTTTTGAAGGGAAGAAAAATCTATTACCTTTACCCCTCAAACCCATCTCCAGAGAAATTTCAGCAATGGGGTCTACACTTCATTGGTGAAATTCACCCACCCTCCTCAACCTAGCATAAATGGATTTTGACAGCCACTGATTATTTCACCAAGTGGATAGAATACATTCCTTCTAGACAAGCCACTGATTTTGTCATTATCTCATTCCTTGAAAACAATATCATTTCTAGGTTTGGATGCCCACAAAAGCTCATTACTGATAATGAAATTTCTTTCAAATATAAGAAAATGGTTGACTTTTGAAACAAATACCACATTACCCTTGGCCACTCCAGTGCCTATTACCCTCAAGGTAATGGACTTGCAAAATCCTCAAACAAAAGTCTAGTTAATATCATCAAGAAACTGTTAGAAGACAACAAGAAGACCTAGAAAAAAAGGTTGGTCAATGCCTTATGGGCAGACAGATTAACTACAAAGAAGTCCATTGGTACATCTCCCTATCAACTAGTATATGGGATGGATGCTATTTTTACATCCTCATTAGGAGTGCCAGTGATGAAAATCATTCAGGATCTGCAAGTAGAACCCAATGATATCCAGAGAAGGATAAATCAGACAATACATTTGTAGCAAACTAGGGAAGAAGTCTATGTCAAATCACAAGTTATCCAAGATAAAATAAAAAATATATTTGATAAGAAAACCAAAGAAGATGATTTTTACATAGGTGATAAAGTTCTAAAATGGGATTCTAGAAGAGAAGATAAAGGGAAACATGGTAAATTTGATTTTCTTTGGAAAGGCCCATATATCATTTATGGTTATAGAGGTAATAATGCATTTTCTTGAAGGAGTTAGATGGATCAGATCTACCAAGAGGACTAGTCAATGGTAGGATGTTGAAGCATTATTTTTCCCCAGATTAACATTAGTTCATTTTTTTACTTTGCTCATTGTACATAACATTGCAAAATTTAGATTGGATTGGATGATTATCTTTTGAAGTTGAAGCCCGAAGAGAAGGCCCTAAGATTTAACAAGTATAATGTCATAATTATGAATAAAGGAGAGCTCAGAAAATATTTTCAAGGCAAGCACAGTAAAAGTTTCAAGGCTACTAATCTTAAATTTCTTGAAATTTCACCAGGAAATGCCATCCCCAAGTGGAGCCACTATTAGGATCCTATAATAATAAGATTCAATATTTTGAATTGACTATGTTAAAGTCTTGTAATATAGTACATACTTTTCTTTCTGTAAATTTTTTTCCCATATTAAAAAATGTAAATATGGTAAGTTCTAAAAGAGAAATCAAAGGACTGAAAGAAAAAAGATAAAAAAAAAGAATATAAAGTATGAACCCCACCAAAAAAAGATAACAATAGATTTTTAAAGTGATGCAATTTCAAATGCCACTACATTTTAATTTACTTTTCAAATAAAATTGTGTGAAGCTTGTCAAAAATGCCACAATTCATGATGGTAAAACAACTTAATCTTTATCATTCATGCTTTAAATTTCATATTGATAGTTAGAAAATAAAGATATGGCTAAACCATCTAATCTTGGCAGATCAGTAGTTAGGTAGAGAATAATAATGAGCTCATCAGTTTAATCTGAGCCATTGGAAGTCATAAGGTTAGAATTACATTAGTTTTCTTATCAAAGAAAAATAAAAAGGGTCAACAAGCTTAAATGCACCCCAATAAATGAAGAAAAAGTTTTAGGGTAAAATATGGGTAGGCAGAAGCAGTATCACAAGGCATTGAGAGTATCAAATTGGTCATTTCATATCAGTAATATCCCAAAATCCCCTTCCCCTTGTTTAAAACACTAATTCCATTCTTAAAAAGGCATTTTCCCTTGTAAATTACTCATTTTCCCTCATAGTAACTTTTCCCCCTTATTTCACCAATTTTCCCTTCCTAAAACCCCTTTTCCTAGCTAAAAATACATTTTCCTTTGAAAAAGTAATTTCCCCTTATTAATTTCCCTTTTTTCCATTTAAAACACACTAAAATACAATTATCCTAAGTTTTAAATAATGTCGGGCCCCATTGAAAATTCCTCCTCAATTTTATTTTTAATTATTCTTACTGTGTTTTAAAAATCCCGCATCATATTCATTTATCCCATATTATATTAACTCCCGCTTATATTACATTTCCCAACCCCGTATATGTACCATGATAACCCCACTTTCATAATAGTTTAAACTTATGGTTTATATAAAATCCTGGGTCCCACTTACTATAACTCCGCTCATTATAAACCCAACCCTTTATATATTAAAACCTTTTCATATACATTAAATCCCTTCGCATACACATTTCCGGTCCCACCTTTCAAAATCCCAAACATCCCTCCTATTCATCTATCTACCCAATCAATATTACTCAGATCCAATGGCCAATAGCTATTTTTTCACCCCCGACTACCCGAAATTTAACACCACTGGAGCGTTGTGAAATGAGCAAATTTTCCACCCTGCTCCCCTGCTTGTTGGGAAAAATACTGAGAGGGGGGGGGTGAATCAGTATTTACTGCATATTCAAAACTTTTTACTTTTTCATTCCTTAAAACCCATACGCTACTTTGCTGAAGCCAAGTAGCGTATACACGCGGATATCCTTCATAAAACTCGCGTATACACAGAGATCTAATTATGCCATTAGTTCTTGATTATATCCATTCCATCGTTCATTCATTAGATGTTACATAAACGGTAAACATGTGCGGTAATAGCAGAGATAAACCATCACACAAATCATCACACATGAACACAGATTTTTAGGTGGAAACCCAAGTCGGGGAGAAAACCACCTTGAGTTGCTCGGCCTTCAATATTTTATTATAGAAAAACATATTACAACTTATGTCTTGGCGCAGACTCTTATTGACAGCCACCAACGAAGGCACCCTGCGCTCGTTTGACCTCTCTCTGGGAAAGGGCTCAACCCGACTCGTTTACCAGCCTCTCCTGGAAGGGAGCTACGACCCCCCGATCTCGTTTACCAGCCTCACCTGGAAGGGAGCTACGACCCCCCGATCTCGTTTACCAGCCTTACCTGGAAGGGAGCTACAACCCCCTGACTGAAGGCTACAACCTTCAGCACCACCTTGGACCACGTTTCATCAATTTTCACACTGGATCCAACAACTTCAATAGAACAACATTTGCAGGCCACATTTCATCATATTTTCATACTGGACCCTTTCCATACTTTTAAGCACAAACATACATCACCAACAGATACTTATCAACATAGATCAGATAGCAGAAACACAGCAGAACAGATCAGATATTTCATACCCTTTGCTTCAGCAAACCCTAGTTTGCATACGCGCTTTCACTTCACTGATGTCGCGTATATACGCGCTTCCGTCCAAACAAACCAGCGTATACCTCAGTGTATATTTTATTGCGCATACGCGCTTTCTCTTCGCTGAAGCCGCGTATATACGCACTTCCTCCGCGGCGAAGTAGCGTATAGATCTTCAATCATTACAGAGCAGCATACTTCATCAGATCAGATATTCAGTTCAGATCTACCCTTTTGCTTCAGACAGATGTTCGCCTAGATGCTCGCCTCATCACAGATCTAAGCCTTCCATAATCAGATCTAGCAAATACGAGAGCAATTCAGATCTAGATCCCCTTCTTCATCATTGGTGCATCATACATTCAGATTTATCATTCAAGTGTAACCCTTTCCATTCAGATATACTTCAGGGAGAAGTATTCATTCAAGCTCAGACATCTTGCACCAACCTTCATAATTTGCACAATGAATTTCTTCTCCTTATATAGGTTTATCCTTTTCAATACCATGAGCCCCTTTTTCAATACCATGGGCCAAAACAATACCATGAGCCCAAAACTACCTGGACGGGGTCAATTAGGCGGATCATTACCCAATACAATGAGTCAATACCATGGTGGTTACCCTTGGTTTTGCACTTTTTGAGCGCTTTAGCCCATACGCGACTTGGCACGTTCTTTTCCGCGTGCATACGCGACTTCACTTAGACAGATCCGCGTATACATAGAGATATACTATTTTCATCATACTTTGAGTACATTCTGAATTCTTTTCTTCATTGCCTTTTGTACACACTATAGATACATCATATTTTCTTCATCAGGAACATATTCTTTCAAGCACAACTTCATCAAGTTGTCATCATCTTCATCAGGTGGGTTGCCTTTCAAGGACAACATTCAGCATCATATTGTCAACAAACATTATATCATATCAGATTTACATTATTTACTAAGTCCATCAAGTCAAGCATAACTTCATCAGGTGGATTTCCATCAAGGACAACACATGTCAACAGTCGCATGTCTTCATCCTCATTCAGTGGGTTGCCATCAAGGACAACATCCTGCATCATATTTCCAACAATCTCCCCATTTGGACTTGATGGCAACCATGATGGTGTTTGGTTACCACAACAGATAGATACATTAAGAATATAATGACACCATGTCACTCTCCCTATTTTCCATGTCACTCTCTTCATTTTTGGCATCATTCAAACACCATGTCACTCTCCCCCTTTGACATCAAGGGCAAAGGGCACATCATTATCTTCATTCAAACACCATGTCACTCTCCCCCTTTGACATCAAGGGAAAAGGACAAAACCAGCAGATCAAAACCAACACACTCTCCCCCTTTGACATCAAGGGCAACGGGCGGATCAAAACCAACATACTCACCCCCTTTTCGCCTCATGTAGAAGAAGCGTTCTGCAGATCTGATGTATACTGAAGTGACCAAGCTCCCCCTGAGTTCATGCTGAATCTTCAAACATATTTTCAATGAAGTACATGACTCTATGAAGTTCCTATCACCAATGACTCATACTTACATCAAATATCCAACCAAGTGGATTCACATATGAGACTCAAGTACCCAACCAAGTGGGTTTACAAATTTGACTCAGCTACCCAACCAAGTGGGTTTACAAACATGACTCAGCTACCCAACCAAGTGGGTTTTACAACTTGACAAGTCCTTACATGACTGAATATTACAATTTTACAACATGGGTCTCAACCAGACCTTTTCATCAAAGTACAAATATGAATTTTCATAATTAATACCAAAAAGACCTCAAGAGAGATCATATATCAGAACCACCATAATGCCAGAAATGCATTATACTCAGAAAAACTAATGCTCCCCCTGAATCTGTGCAACCAAGCAATCTTTCCAAATGACTAAGGCTCCCCCTTAGTTTGTGCATCCTGAAAAACTTCCACCAACAAATCATCAAGGCATCTTCATCAAAACATTAGAAACAGAATTATGAGAACTGGAACACCACCAGAGATACCAAACAGTATCAGAGATACCAAACAGCACTGCAGCTGTGCTGAAGAGCGCTAAACCAACCAAAATTTGTCAGCAACCAAACATACACGGTTTTCTGTGCAGGAACTCGCGTATATACGCGACTGTGTTTCATGAAACCCGCGTATCCCAAGCCATCTTCTAAATTTCAACTAGATCTGATTCTTTGTGAGGTAAAGACAGTGTTCAACTTCTTTTGAATGCTTCCCTGGACTACAGATAGATAGAACAATGTAGTTGTGTCTTCAAGCGTCATCCAATGGTTGTAGCAAAGGCACATTAGTAACCAAGCCTTCAGATTCTTTGCAACATCAATACAATCTTTCCAAGAAAGTTTATCATACCAGAACAACAACTTCTCATAAGTGTCAAGCAATCATTCATGTGGTCCACCACCATCCTACATCACCATGAACTTTAAGATTTAACATGAAGTAACATATGTAGGAACAGATCTCAGCCATAGTAACGACTATGCATGAACTATTCTTATCTCTGAATCATAAGACTTCCAATTTTATCCAACAGATAAACTTCAGCAAGCAGTAAACATAGTTCATCTCATCATCATAAACCATGTACCAAGCCATCATCATTTGAGCACGAGTATCATAATAACCAAGAATAAGCAATCATATTTCCAACAATGCAATCATTAGAATTCAACCTGCTACTCCCCCTGGACTAGTGCTCCTTCTTAATTTGTGCAACCTGAAAACGTTCATCAGCAAGTCATCAGCAACAATCTCTGCATGGACTGCCCTTATCTCCGAATTATAGAACTTTCATCTCAACAAGGAATTCAGGCTTCATCCATAATCTTCAACACAAGAACCCATGTATCATTTCATTATTATGAGTATAGCCAGAATAATGCTAACAGTGCAATCATCATCAGTCAAACTGATGCTCCCCCTGGACCTCTGCTCCAGATCTTCAGTTATCAGATAAATTCTTTTATCGTCAATGCATACGCGACTGTGTCTGCTGAAACTCGCGTGTATACGTGACTTTTGTGAATAGAACTCGCGTATGGAAAGTGTAATATAGAAAATTTCACACCTTCATCTCCTTCTGCAAATTTACCTTCTGTTCCTGTCTTTTCTTCACACCAGATGCACTGTCAGAAATACATCTAACTAGAATAATCAAATCAACTATGAGAGTCATCATGCATTGCTCCCCCTGTGACGATACATTATTAAATCTCCTAATGTATCTCACATCATTCCTGCAGTCAATAAGCAAAGTCAGCTTCAGAAGCGGATGACTGCAGTAGGGTCAGAATTCTCTACGTTTCTGATCGGTCTTCCTTCTTTTTCCAAATTTTCTTGAGCTTTCCAACTGTGTGCTGAAAGTTGTCCACTTTCCCAGATCTGTTCATCCTGCATTCGTTTTCTACATGTCCATACTTGTTACAAGCATAACATCTCATGTGGCCAGAGAAATAAACATAAGAATCATAATGAGTATTTCTATTCTTCCTCCTTTTACAATCAGCTGCTTTATGTCCAT
Organism: Pinus albicaulis; assembly: GCA_034641835.2. Classification (NCBI taxonomy): domain Eukaryota; kingdom Viridiplantae; phylum Streptophyta; class Pinopsida; order Pinales; family Pinaceae; genus Pinus; species Pinus albicaulis. The sequence goes on along the minus strand of CM076583.1, from coordinate 1,272,184,005 downwards.
ACTTGTTACATGAAAAACAATATCCCTTGAAGCTACTAGAGTACCTTTTTGAGTAGAACCTGTTTGTTTGTGGCTGAATTGTTCTGCTTCTGCAATTCGCTGCAACATGCCCATGATTATGACATTTAAAACATTCAAAGTTCTTGAATGAATTCCTTCGAGAATTCATGAATGTTGGTTGATCTTTTGTTTCTTTCAACACATCAGGTTTTTCATTGACATCTTCTAAATTTTTGGCACTTCCTTGTGAGCTAGATTCTCCTTTAACAGTTTCATGGAAACCAAGACCATGTTTGATAGCAGGAGACCTTTGATTACTCAGAATATTGTCCAAGATATTAGTACTATCATGAAACCTCAAAAGTTTAATCTTTTCTTCTAATTTACTTTTGAGAATGTTTACCTCAACCTCCAAGTCTTGACATTGCTTTGTCATTCTTTCTTCTTTCCTTCTTCCAACTTCTACTTGATCCTTCAGATTTAGGATTTCTTCTTTCAACCAATTTTTGTTTTCTTCACATGTTTGTTGCAGCTCTTCATTCTTCTTCTTCGATGCTTTGAGATCTTCTTTGAGGGAGACAATTTCTGCTTCAAGTCTTGCATTCTTCTTATTTGATTTATCCAAGTCTTCTTTGAGGGAAACGATTTCTGCTTCAAGTCCTTCATTCTTCTCATTTGATTCTTCAAGTTCTGCTTGCAGAGAGATGATTCCAGCTTGATATCCTTTACTTCGATTGTATACATCATCGAACATCCTTTTCAGTTTAAAACACAAAGCTTTGGAGGCAGCGTCCTTCTCATTAAATATTCTTTGTTGATCTTTGATAACTTCTTTTAAATCCTCAACATCATTGCTTGCACATATAAGATTACAAGGATCACTATCAGATTCATCTTTGTCAACTTCTGCTGTACCGGTTTTCTGAGACATCTCCTTACCTTGAGTATTTTGCTTCTTTGCCATGAGTACTTGTAGAGCTTGGTCAGAATCTTTTTCGGCTTCTTCTAGGTCGATAGCATATTCTTCACGATTGTTTGTACCACTAAGATCTTTCAAAGGATGATCCCAATCACTATCAGATTCATCTCCTTTGATTTCTGGTATCCATGTTCTCTGAAATATCTCCTTTCTTCGAATAGGCTTCTTCTTTTGCTTCTTTCCCATTGTGACGGATCTCCTTCAAGCGATCAAGCTTCTTCAGAAGGACCACGCTCTGATACCAATTGTTGGGAAAAATACTGAGGGGGGGGGGGGTGAATCAGTATTTACTGCATATTCAAACTTTTTACTTTTTCATTCCTTAAAACCCATACGCTACTTTGCTGAAGCCAAGTAGCGTATACACGCGGATATCCTTCATAAAAATCGCGTATACACAGAGATCTAATTATGCCATTAGTTCTTCACTTATATCATTCCATCATTCATTCATTAGATGTTCTATAAACAGTAAACATGTGCAGTAAGAACAAAATAAACCATCACACAAAGCATCACATATGAACACCAGGATTTTTAGGTGGAAACCCAAGTCGGGAGAAAACCACCGCTGCAGTTGCTCAGCCTTCAATATTTTATTATAGAGAAAACATATTACAACATATGTGCTGGCGCAGACTTGACCAGCACGCAGGCACCCACCTGCGCTCGTTTACCAGCCTCTCTGGAAGGGAGCTCCTTCAGTGACCTGGTTCTGACCTCTCCTGGAAGGAGCTGGGCAAGTCTCGTTTGAGCTGCGGAAGGAGCTCGACCCCCGGTCTGGTTTACCCGACCTCACCGGAAGGGGCGCTACGACCCACGGCGAAGGCTACAACCCTCAGCACCACCTTGGACACGTTTCATCAATTGCTACCTTCGATCCAACAACTTCCAATAAAACACAATTTACGAGCCATTTTCATCATATTTTCCTCACAGGACCTTTCATACTTTTAGCACGGACATACATCACCAACGAATGTATCAACATGGTCGAACGGTAGATCGAATGTTCATGCCTTGCTTCGACAAGCCTAGTTACTACGCGCTTTCCCCGCTGCTATGTCGCGTATATACGCGCTTCCGTCCACACAAACCAGCGTATACCTCAGTGTATATTTTATTGCGCATACGCGCCTTCTCTTCGCTGAAGCCGCGTATATACGCGCTTCCTCCGCGGCGAAGTAGCGTATAGATCTTCAATCATTACAGAGCAGCATATTTCATCAGATCAGATATTCAGTTCAGATCTACCCTTTTGCTTCAGACAGATGTTCGCCTAGATGCTCGCCTCATCACAGATCTAAGCCTTCCATAATCAGATCTAGCAAATACAAGAGCAATTCAGATCTAGATCCCCTTCTTCATCATCGGTGCATCATACATTCAGATTTATCATTCAAGTGTAACCCTTTCCATTCAGATATACTTCAGAGAGAAGTATTCATTCAAGCTCAGACATCTTGCACCCACACTCATGATTTGCACAATAAATTTCTTCTCCTTATATAGGTTTTCCTTTTTCAATACCATGAGCCCCTTTTTCAATACCATGGGCCAAAACAATACCATGAGCCCAAAACTACCTGGACGGGGTCAATTAGGCGGATCATTACCCAATACAATGGGTCAATACCATGGTGGTTACCCTTGGTTTTGCACTTTTTGAGCACTTTTTCCCATACGCGACTTGGCACGTTATTTTCCGCGTGCATACGCGACTTCCCCTAGGCCAATCCGCGTATACAAAGAGACATACTCTTTTCATCATATTTTGAGCACATTCTGAATTCCTTTCTTCATTGACTTCTGTACCCACTGTAGATACATCATATTTTCTTCATCAGGAACATATTCTTTCAAGCACAACTTCATCAAGTTGTCATCATCTTCATCAGGTGGGTTGCCTTTCAAGGACAATATTCAGCATCATATTGTCAACAAACATTATATCATATCAGATTTACATTATTTACTAAGTCCATCAAGTCAAGCATAACTTCATCAGGTGGATTGCCATCAAGGACAACACATGTCAACAGTCGCATGTCTTCATCCTCATTCAGTGGGTTGCCATCAAGGACAACATCCTGCATCATATTTCCAACACTGCTATGTGGCAACCTCACATTTTATCGCACTCCTTAGCAGAATACTGCCTACCCGCTTTTTGTCATGTGAAAACCACTCATCCTCTTTTCTCCCTGTACTAATGATACCACCCCTTCATTTGAATTTAACTCCGCGCCCATAAGTTTAATCACGGTTGGTTAAACAATAAGACCACCCTAAAAGCCATTTTCACCATTTTTGTTAAAACACCGTGAGAAAAGAGCTTCTGCCGACCTGTTTTTAAGCAAAAGAAACCGCTACCGACTATTTTGAGATCAAATTACATCAGAATTCAATCCTTTTGCTACTAAAGCTAGTGCAGAACCAGTTTGAAGCCTTATAAAGACCATTGAAGCCTATTTTTCTGTAATATCCCTTTTTCAGGATTTGCTAGAATAGGTTCCAGAAGGACGCTGTATAAGGAAGCCAATGAAAAAATAAGCTGAAAGGGGACTTGGATCCCTTTTTTCACCCTTCATACATTACTCTTCCAGAGTATTAGCTCAAAGAAATAACCCTAGGAGGGTTATTTAGATCCTCCAATCCTATGTATCTCAAACAATGCTCAAAATGGAGAGCTACAACAATACATGAACTTCAAAAAGTAGAAGTAGTGAAATATCAATACATATGGAGCAAGAAGAGTGCATAGCTATTATATTATGTGCAGCTATCAATAGATATAAAATAAATTGAGGAAAGACTTCTCAAGCTAGGCCAAATCAGCCCCAAGACAAATGTACATACAAAGTGAAAGTACACAGCTACACAACCCAACAACAAGCTATGACTGCTTAGTATATAGTGAGAAATGACTGAAAAATGATATAGATACAATGATATAGAAATAATAAGCTCAAATAAAGTGGGGGAGCAAGATCTCAACCCCAGAAAGCAATACTACAACAATCCTCCAAAGGATTGACCCAAATGCACAAATTGGCAAAATGCCAGAGTTGTTGGGTAGCAGCAACAACTCAATAACAATAAAAAAATGGAGAAGGATGGAAATGCTACAAATGATGAAGAAACCTCCCCCAATTATCTTCAAAGTGAAAAGCTACTCCCTTCACTGAAGATTACACCCTCCAATCCACAGTGTGAACCCCTCTTGCAAGTACCCTCTGAGAATAACGCAATATGGGGAAGAGACTGTGCCGTGAATGAGATGAAACATATGGCCCAATGCCAAAATCTACAATGAAGCTTCAGGATCCTCCTCGCTAATCTCCCAGAGAAAGAATGAGCTCCTCCTTTGAAAAACTAGCTCCGGAAGTGGGTGATAATGAATCCTCACTGCAACCCCCAGCAACTCAAAATTTCTGCCAAGCTGGAAAAAATTGTAGCTGAATATGGTTAACTTGGCCTAAAGCCTAGATGTGAATAGAATGAAGATCAGGTCCTCCAAATCTTCCCAATGAAGGGGAGGAAACTTATAAACAGAAATCTCCCTTGTGCTAAGAAGCACAAGCTATCCCAGTTGAACAACTGGAGAGAGCAGAGCAAAATTGAAATCTTCAAAATATTGAGAAATGGCTCTCCTTCCCTCTTTTATGCTAAGAGGAGGCTCCCTTTCCATGGACCCCACCCATTATGGTTTCTCTCATCCAATAATATCCCTCCTATCAAAACTGCGTTGTCTTCTCATGCAAGCTACTCCTCCTTAGGCAGCGCTGTTTGACTTGGTCAAACTCGACCTAGCCCTCTTGTATTTTCCCCTTTTCACACTAGGAGATGACAAATAAGCCACTTAAGTGACCCCTTTGCACATTAGGAGCATTTATTACGCTTCTTAATGGGCCCCCTTATCCACTTTATTATTTTTATTAAAAGGAAAGCAAAATTAATGTTCCAATTAACTTAATGAAAATTTTAGAACATTACATTTTCTGCCAGAAAGCCTCCGCTACCTCTAGGACCTTCTTTGCAAACATAAATTACCCCTTCAAGGTATTCCTAAGTGCTGAGACCTATACTTAAGCAAGAAAGTAATAAGTTAATCATTTTAACCAATTTAAAAGCTTTGCAGACCAAAGGAAAGCCATTGTTGCCTCCCAAACCCTTTCTACAGACTGAAATAATATTTTCAGAGGTATTCCTGAAAGCTGGAGACTATTTATTAAAGCCATAAAGTAATAAATTGAATAAAATAAACAAATATATGGCTTCCCAAGGCATTGTGACAGTCAATCACCTGCAACCTCATGTTGTTGATATTGAACATACCCCCCTTGCAGACAAAGTCTTCAAAATCAGTGAGCATGCCACTGATTTCAACCTCCTTAAGCTCCAATGATGGAGCCATGATAAATTCATGGACCAAACTGATGATATCCACCTTTGGGAATCAAATTTTCCCAAATGTATCTCCCCACAGACCTTCCAATTCCCTAAAATCAGAATAATCTGTAAAGTTAATTATCTGCCCAATGAAATAGCCCTATTAACCCATAGCAAGGAAATTTTGTTCACCATTACTGTAGAATCCATAAACCAAATGCTTCAAATTCAACACAAGCCTAATGAATCCCATATGTCAATTGAAATCCTCACTTAATTGTATCTGAAACTTGAATTTCCAAAGAGGTTTCAGATCTTACAAACCTTCCGCCTTCATCATTTCAAACCCCAAAGAGTAACCCTCCCTATTTAGCCTCAATTTTCTCAGAATGAACAAGACATATTGTCACAATGTTGTCTTGCATTCTAGGCTATTTTACAGATGAGTATGTAGATGCTTCAATCCTAGGTTTTCTATCTATTTTCTTCCCAGGATAGCCTCCAACCTTTAAATTTAACTTTTATAAATACTTATCAAATTCCATCCATGAGAAATAGTTAAATTACCAAAGGAAGGATTCTTTAATTATCCATATGTGTTGTTTCATTTATTCCTATGCTTCCAATCTAAAAGGTTTGCAGTTAGCCTTCAAAAACTAGACACTGAGGGTAATACACAATCAATTTTCTTCTGGACTTCCTTAATCAGTAAATATTCCACAGAGTTTACCTATAGCAACTGAATTTATCATTTATTCATCCAATTTTCAACATGATAAGAAGTAGCAGTGAATTCACTCCATATAAGCTGCCCAAATACCTCCCAGTGAGGTTATTTTCACTTGAATATATCAGGCAGATCCTAAACTCTGATGAAGTGAATTTCTTGTTAGCCAAGAAGAAAACACAGTTTAAGATCAAGAACCACTTGCGCAAGAAAAACGTCAGCTGTGGGCCAATATCTTTAAATATGTCAATGATATTTGGCCATATATCCAAGTCATCTTTGAACAGAACGATTTGATCAAAGAAGCAGGTGAAGAAATCCAGAAAGTCAAAGAGGAACTTGGGAAAAAGCCAGAAGAGGCCACTGAGATCATTAAGTTTCTTAATTCCAAGAAAAAATAGGATTTGGAAGAAATTGGTATAAGTGACAGGACTGAAACAATTCTAGAAGTTAGAAAAGTAATTTCCAAGAGGAAATTAACGACACAACTGGAAGATAAGTGTCAAAACATGGATCTTGCAATAACCATATTCATGGTTAAATTTGATGCTTTGAGGCAGAAAGACCTGCCAAATCCTTTGGTTATCAATGACTGATTAATGAAGCAAGAAGACTATGACAACAAAAACAAGAAAGTGGCCAAAGAACAGTCCAACAATTCCTCCATGAAAGGAATGCCTACAGGAAAAGTACTCTATCAAAGTTTTGAAAACCTCTTTTACCTCCAGTATGAGGTAAAACATCTCTTTATAAACAAGCCTACATTTGCAAAATATACAGAGGCTAGTGAAATTTTCAGAAGAATGGTAAAAATTAAATTACCAAGCGCAGAGGCTTGGAAAAAGTTGAATGATTCACTATGACAGTGAAAAATAAAACAGGTAAAAGAGAATTCAAGGTTAAAGAGTATCAGAGTAGGCAGATAATAGTGAAAGATAGATTTTAAAGTTAAAAACAAAGTTAAAAAGAATCAGTGAAAAGCAGCCAGTGTAAAAGACACTAAAAAAGAAGAAGACAGCCAGCGTGAAATCAAATAGTTAATGAGATAAAGCAGCAAAAGATCAAATAAAGAAAACAACAAATCAATAAAAGAGGGACAACTTGCATTAGATACATAGGTGTCTCTATCTTCTTGCATGAATATATTTTTATTTCCCTTGAATAATTCCTAAATCAGTTTTAGGATATTTTATATTAGTTTTTGTATAAATACTTCATAATTCGAAGTATTGACTGTGGATTTATGAACATTTCTATAGTTGTATTGATCTGAAACCTGAGGGTTTATCGTAACATTTTCAAGTCAACAGACTGGACTGAGTAATAAAGGCATTGCATTATAGGATTCATGTGTTGAGCCACTTCAGTGAAGTATCTTTTTATTTTTCAATTGTTTTTTTCTTAAGTTTTCCATAAACTTGTACGTTTTCCAATTTAAATGTCATAACACGAATATTATTGTAGAAATTGTTTAAGTACACTCTGTTCTTAAATTTTATTCATTTTGATGTTTTCTTCTGATATCCAGATTAGGGAATTCTTCATTGCTCCTTAGTTTTGATTGACCTCTTTCACTTCCTTCATTATCCGGTTTGAGGAATCATTAACTGCTCCTTAATCCCGATTGAAACCACTTCACCATTCCAGCCTAAAAGATCTGAATTTTCTTAGCTACCTTGCCCCGTGAACACTTCCTTTAGAACTTGATTTTTCCCTACTGCTTGACATTGACTCCATAGCCCAATAGAAAATAGACCTGCATCTATGTATCTGAATCAGTAATTCCACCACCAAAACAAACCAAAATCAAAACCAATCATTCTTATATAACTAGCCTAAAATCAACTAAAAACAAAAAAGTTAAATCAGAAAGAGAGAGCCCTCTCTTAGCATTAGGAAGGCTAGATCCTGATCTCAAAAGTAGGTTGATAGTTACCTCTAATATTTCTTTAAAAAAAAAAGCATTAGCAACCCTAGGAATTATTGGAGTGTTAACACTTGGCACAGTGAGAATTTCCAGAATGAGCATACGGTTACATTGTGATTTTATTACTGCATTCAACGATGGAATGCTTGTAGAATTACCAACAGCACATTCAATTTATTTCATCCTATGGAATGAATGCATTCGAAAGGCCGTTTGGATATGGTTTGTTGCTTGAGAAGCATTTCTAACTGAAACATTTTGACTGTGGCAAGTAAACAGTGCCACAAAGAATTGATTCCACAATTCTTCGTTCTTCCCATTTAAAAGCACAATGTACTTTCCATTCCATTTTTTTTATTCGATTTTTCTAGAAATCTGGTAGAAAATATGGTTCCAGCACACCAGATTCAAGGTTGCATACATATAACAAGCTCAATCCCAGGGAACTAGACTGCAACTTCATGTTGTTCAATAATAAACTATTGGGAGTGATCCACAGCTAGAGAAACAACTGCCCCATATCTCTCTTGAAACTACTCCACACCTTATTTATCCCAAAATGGAATCATGTCTGGCTCTTGTAACCCCGTGTAAAATACCTTGCGCTCTGCGATGTCGGCAACATCATAGACTTTCGGAATATGGTCAGAGACATCACCAATGCGAATGTACCTTATTCCTTTTCTCTCATCCACCAATGAGAAATTGCTGCATTCAATCTGATCCAAAACAGAGAGAGAGGGATCCTGCTTTTTTTCTCAAGCACCAAGACTCGTCATGCTTCCACTGTGCACATGTATTTCCACGATCTCCCTGACTCAGCACAAAATCACACAAGATCTTGGACAGACAACACAGACCAGGAGGCCTCACCACACATATCCTGTAACACTAACTCACCACCAAGATTAATGATCCGACATAGATTACACGTAGGTCAACAAGCCCTCCAGTTCTGAATCCAACTTCTATAAATACACAATTCAATGTATTTTTTAACTTTGTCTCTTCTACGTATTGATCTCAAAAATAAAATAAATCTTTGTTGCCCCGTCAGTTCAACACTAAAAATGTTCAAGCCAATATCATCAATCCAACAAAACAAAACTACAATGTATCACATAATTTGATAGTCATATGTTCCTGTAATCATTTACTACCAGAAATATTCCACTATAAAAATTCATGAATTTAGTACCACTTGTAACCTAAATAGTATTTACATCACATTGATAGAGATAGTCACAGTTCTGAAAAGTACATAAAAAAATGTAATTCATTAAGTAGTTTCAAAAACATAAAATATTTGGCTTGATATACAAAATATATGGGCATATCCAACCCTTGGCCTTCTACACATTTCATCACTCATACACATATTCTCTCACCTCTACCTTTTTCTCCCCTTCCCATATGCAAGCTTACCTTTATAGAAATAGTTACATAGTTATGGATAATTCTGGATCCATGATCTTCTCCATAGATCACTCAACTAATTCCTAAAATCTCTTATTTCAATTTTAACTCAACTAATTCTCTATTCTAGGAATTCTTAATCCCTAAGATTTCTAGATGTCTTCACAACCCTAATGTCTCTCATATTTTCAATTATGTGAGAATATTTACATTTAAAAAAAACCTCACACACATATTTCTCACACAAATTATACAAATTCTGTATTATTAAATTAATTTTTTTAGAAAATATTAGACCTCCTAAATAAACCAAATGTACAATGTTTTCTCAAATAGGATGCTCCTGCATCAGTAACTATTTCTAAGCTTTCTCGACTCTCAGCAGGGAGTTTCAAAGACACATGATCTTTATTCAATTTTGAATAAAGATGTTGACACCTTTGTAATGTGCATTGTTGGATTTTTGTTTCCCAAGGTAAATCGTAAATGTCAGAAGGATAAGTCGTGGTTGGTGTACAAACTTCTTCTTGAATAACTCGTTCTGGCCTACATCTTTTTTGAGCAATATTTTTACCCTCTGCATCAATATATACAATTATGTATAAATAAAAAAACATGTTAAAAAATTTGTACAAAATTTCTTTTTAACCATAAAAAAAAATATATAAATAATTTAAAAAATTAATAGTTGAATGAAAATAATATTCAGATTTATGACCACCTCGAGAAGGCTTAGCAACATCATCCCCACCCTAAGATCGTTGAGAACCAGAATGACCACCGTTTGGTTGAGAACCAACATGACCACCCATTGATTAGCCACTGGGGAAATGCATATCACCACCCTCACGCAATTGGCCACCACCTATTAATTGGCCACCAGGGTAATGTGTACCACCACCACCCTCATGCGACGAGAGGGAAGCTTCATAAAAAAATATGAATTTATAATCAATTCAAAAATACATACATACATATAAATACATGTAGATATGATTGATTAAATTGTGTGAACCATACCATGATTGTGTGAACCATGGTCAGGCTCCATTGAGGGAGTAGATACTCTTGTCCTCCTAACTCCTAAAAAATAAAAATTAAATGAAATTTATTAAAAACTAATTTAACTCACAAAATTGATAAAAAATCAATTCCATATGTATACATGTATGTACATCGGGATATATATATATATATATATATATATATATATATATATATATATATATATTCAATAAAAAAATCATTTCCACATGTATATATGTATGTATGGAGATAAGATTATATATTCAAATGTCATTTAAAAACATGCACATTTAATATAAATACCATGAACATCCCTTGATCCATGATCCCCCTCTCTCATAGAGGCATGGAATTCTACTGATGTTCACCTTTCATCCTCCATGATATATATATATATATATATATATATATATATATGTGGATATCTACAATGGACATTTACAATTATTTTTAAAATTACAATTTAAAATAAATTCAAAAGAATTCAAAAAATTAACGTAATTTAGTACACAAATGTTGAGCACAAACACAAATTATGTAAAACACAACTTTCAAAGCACAAATTGATGTATAAAACTCACATTAAACAAAAATTTGTTGAAGTCCTACACATTTTAATTTTATAAAACATGAAGCTCACCAAGTTTCACTTACACGGTGGGAGAAAACTTGGTATATAATTGAAAAAAACACATGGTCATTAAAATTGACACACAAATATGTAAAAAACACATACACATCAAAGATATGTTACAAATTCCATCAATAAATTTTGGAGAGTGTCTCAACACTAATTTATATTTGAGAGATGAATCTTGAATTGGCATTGCCCCATATAATAATAATTCATATTTGACAGATGAATCTTGAACTGGCATGGCCCCACACAGTTGATCACCAAACATCTTATTAACATTTGCACAATGTCTTATATTAAAAAATTGAAATTTTCTAACAATATTGTTTGTTTTTCCATGCAGTTGTTTTAGCCTCTCCTTCTTAACTTGGTACATGCCTTTCATCTGGTTTCACACAAGTTAAGAATTGGTGAAAACTACAATTCCATTTGATCCATACTTCCTAGCTATTCCCAAACCTTCTATCAATGCAATATAATATGCTTCATTGTTTGTTTTTCTTCCATGTATATTCATTTTCCTTCGAAGGACCTTGTTAGTTGCAATATTGCAAAGCACATATGTAATCGTTGCTTTTCTTGGGATAGCAAGAAACATCTATGCATAATGTCCATTTTTCAACCATGTTTAGTGGGCTTTTTGATTCCTGAAAAAAAAATCAATAAAATATATTAAATGAACATTTATTGCAAATTTCTTAAAGTTTATGGGAGAAATAACATGTACATGGTTTGCCTTAAATTTTATGGGTGAAATGACATATAAATGGTTCCCAAAAACACTAGCAAATGCCTTAAATTTTATGGGAGAAATCACATGTACATGGTTCCCAAAAAACACTAGCAAATGCCTTAAAGTTTATGGGATAAATGGCATGTACATGGTTTCCAAAAACACTAGCCTTTTCTTAAAAATATATTAAATGAACATTTATTGCAAATGCCTTAAGTTTTATTGCAAATTCCTTAAAATTTATGGGAGAAATGGCATGTATATGGTTTTTCTTAAAGTTAATGGGAGAAATGACATGTACATAGTTTTCCTTAAATTTTATGAGAGAATGGAAATGCACATGGTTCCCAAAAACACTAGCAAATTCCTTAAATTTTATGGGAGAAATGACATGTACATGGCTCCCAAAACACTAGCAAATGCCTTAAATTTTATGCGAGAAATGACATCTACATGTTTCCAAAAACACTAGCATTTTCCTTAAAAATATATTAAATGAATATTTATTGCAAATGCCTTAAATTTTATTGAAAATGCCTTAAAGTTTATGGGAGAAATGACAGGTACATGGTTTTCCTTAAATTTTATGTAAGAAATGACATGTATATGGTTTGCCTTAAAGTTTATGGGAGAAATGACATGTACATGGTTTCCAAAAACACTAGCATTTTCCTTAAAAATAAATTAAATTAAAGTTTATGGGAGAAATGACGTGTACATGGTTCCCAAAAACAATAGCAAAGGGAAGAAACGACATTATATGCTTTCCAAAAACACTAACATTTTCCTTAAAAATATATTAAATTAAATTTTATGAGAGAAATGACATGTACATTGTTTGCCTTAAAGTAAGCCTTGAGTTTATGGGAGAAATGACATATACATGGTTTTCCTTAAAGTTTATGGGAGAAATGACATAGAAATGACATGCCTTAAAGTTTGCCTTGATTTTATGGGAGAAATGACATGTACATGTGTTTCGGGGAAAATCACCCTAGAGGTTCGTTGGGTTACAACCTCCACAGAGCAGGGGCATGCTACTTAAGAAGGACTCACACAACCATGGATGTTCAGAAAAACTAAATAGAGCAGATCGAGGAAGTTACCCGTAGGTCCTACGGTTGAAGCAGATCCCGCAGGGTCCAAACCCCCAACAACCGTCCTTCCTTCTTAACCTGAAAGACAAGAAGAAACAAGCACGAAGAACTGGTTGTATAGCATATATCTACTCTAAATGTTAGTGAAATTCATATAAAACATCAGATAAATCATAATGAATGCTTAAATAACAATTTTCTCATATATATAAGCAGACATTAACACGTTTATTTCGGAACAAGATGGTACTTCTGTATTATAAATAGCATGTACAAAAGTAACGCGTGGAGAGATCACCTGAATCCTTCCACGATCTTTGAGCAGACCGTCGTCCGGATCCGTCCCGCCCTTGCCTCGCTAAGACTCATTCCAAACTGGTGCATACGAGATGACATATAGGGAGATGAGCATCTCAAGGAAACAAGGGTTTCCTGTAATGAACTGGGAAAGTGCAGGAGGCACGGGGAATCGGACTTGGATAGGGAATACCAACAGAGTATAATATCAATAAATTCTCTCTCTCCCTTAGGCCATACACATGAGGGGTTTTTATACTCCCTCCAAGTAGTTTCAACAGTTGGAAACAGTTGGCCACGTGCTGGGGTGGTTGAACTACCTGAGTAACCATCAATCCAGCCCGAAAATAGGGAATTTTTATATATTTTTTCATAATTTTAATGGCATATGCGGAAAAGTGCATCTGGACTCGCGTATATATGCGGAAAAGTACGGGCATAGTCGCGTATGGGGATTTTTACACTGTTTTTAAGTGAATTTGTCCAAGTCTGTAGGAATGGGTGCCCAAAACCATCAAAGCAATCATGAATCATATGAAGGTGAGAAATGATGCTATAACAGATTCCCCCTAATATAAGAGGTCAGAAGGGGTACATGATGGCCGAAATGTATTATGCACATAGAAAGAACTTCGCAAGGACAAGAGAGGACTTCACCAGATTTCAGCCTGCCAAAAACCAATGAAAGAAAACAGAGAGTCAACTCATGCTGAGGCGGGCATACCCATGCTCAGTCCAAAAATACATCATATAGAAAGTAGTGAATAGATCCAACATGTATACAAGTATAGCTAAACTGAAAGTACATAATGAATCATCTGAGCATGGCCCGGAAGTGTAAGTCTGAATCAATGTCCAAGTATCACATATAGAAAGCTGATCAAAGATGGTGCAACTGGATGTCTGATCAAATAAGTAACTGAATCTACAAGTACCGAATCATAAAAGGTGGAACAAACGGTACAATCACGCAACTCGGGAGCCAACATATAAGATGCTGTTGTACTGAACTGCAACATATAAGGGTGGATAACATCACTGGAAGAAACTGAATGGACTGTCAAAAGTGAACCGAAGAATGCTGATGCAACCCGAGGTCTTCACCAATCACTATGGCACAATTCTACACAATGGGAATAAATGAGCTGAAGTCGACCATGTGAGAAATCGTTGGATTACCGGTCAATGATGTATACCGTTAACCAACGCGAGACAACCCACCAATAATGAAAATTAGCGTCAAGGTGCCCCAGTACAATCTAACAAGTGCGAATAAATGAGTTGAAGTCGAACACTTGAAAGAATCTACCAATCAAGAGGCAATGATGAATCCCCACTGTCGATAGCGAAGAGTCTGCCACTGATGACTGCAAACCCTAAGGTACTGACAAAAGACTCTAGATCTTGTTCCCAAAGCAATGAGTCGGAGTTGATGGGAAAAGATCTGCTGGAAGGAAGGCATTAAGGCATCCCACATCAGTCCAGCACGAGTGTAACCCGCAGGCCAAGATTTGGAAGGAATCGGACGAAGGAGAGTGATGGAACCAAAACCGAAGTACGTTTCCGACGTGCACAAGATGAAGCTAGCGCACGAAAGAAACCCTCTGAACCAACCAATAATGAAAGCTGACACAGAGGCGAGAAATCCACCGATAGGGTCAAATGGAAATCAAGGTACTGCACGAATCCCATGTGTGATAATGTGTGCTGACGTCGAACACAGGGGAAACCACTCAGTCAAAGACCCATGATGATGATCAAATGCTGAGCACGAGGTCACCTATCAATGATGGAAATAGGCCCAAGGTGCGGCTCTAGGTTTGCTCTCAGAGCAATGTGTCGTAGTCGATAAGAGACAAACCCGCCGGCAAGAAGTCAATGGGGACCTTCTCAAACTAGCACGAGCAGAAGACCAAAACATCTGATGTGATAGAACATGATACTGACAAGACCAGGAAGGCCGACTGAATAATGAGTCAAGAGACACCGCAGAATGGCCGACTCAAGTTAGACTTCCCTTGAACAAAAGCACGACTCGTGATGACCATGGCAGTAAAAAGTGACACTGTATAAGTCTGTTATGCAGGAGGCAGAACAAACTCTCCATATGATTGGAAGAGATAACCAATCGGGGGAGAACTAACAAGTGAAACATGGTAAAGGCTGAACCTAGGTCAAAACTAAAACCATCCCAAATGTAGGAGATATATATAAGTAAATGTGCTTTGTTCAAGGGCGACAAACTGACTCTGTACTGCCATCAAAATAACGAAGATACATCCCGTTCCCGCTCTTTTTATTATATTTGATTTTTTTTTCTTTTTCATATAATAAGCCTGAAAAAGAATAAAAGAATGCTATGGTAAAATGGATAGAACGAGTATCAAAAAATCAGATGCACTAGTTCCTGGGATTGGAACAATCCTATGCTCAATGCAAGGTGGCGAAAACTGGTAAGTGATACTCAGAGGAATGTTCCATCCATGGGTAAAAGGTGTCAAGTCGTGATAGCTAAGTGCATGCAATGGTTAACTTGTATAGAGAGTCAAGGTCAAAATTTGGCTTAAACATCGAGTCCAAATGAAGCCGGCTAAAGGCCAGGATAAACAAGTAGCCAATATGCAATGCAGTAATACAACTTAACGACACCAGGGAGCCTCTAGGGTAATAGCCAGAAAAATGATAGTGAGGAAGAAGAAGAATGAAACTTCAACACATAAGTCATGGCGGGACTAAAGAGGACTCCCGAGCCTACATAAAACGCAGCATGGGCAACAAGTGATAGCGAGGAACTAACTAGGAAGCCCATGTAAAGGAAGGCTCTACCATCATGTCATGATTAAATAATCGGCGAGTGAAATAGGTGTAATACTCATGACCTGATGGGATCGACCCTAAGGCAAGTGATCAGTATGGAGGCTAGTATGCAAGATGCAACGGAGAGTGATTTCCCTAACCTATATGCCAGTGAAGATCATATACCTGCCGTGACGAGTCGGTAATCATGGATCAAAAACCGGGAAAAATCTCAAAATCGTCAAAATGTACCTGAAAACATACCAAATTGGGCACTTCCAAGCATTCGAGTTATGCAGCTTAAGATAGATGAGCATAATGAATTTTTGTGAAAAATTTCAACTTTTTAGGCATAAATAGACAAATTACCTCATATTTGGTTCATTATTGCATTGCTGATTTGGAAAAAAGTGCTCTGGAGCAAAAAACTTCTTTCGTCAAATCAGGAACAACCGACCGTCGAATCGCGCCGAAATTTTAGGTAGGCTCCTAAATCATCCTTGAAAATCATTTTGTCCGTTTGGAAATTAAAATTAATTGAATTTTACCCTTAAAACCCTTGCTAAAAAATGCGGACTTGCGCATACGTGGGTTCATTACAGGAAAATCGCGTATACACGCGACTGTGCAAAGAAAAAGTCGCATATGCGCAGGTCCGAAACTTAAAAAGAGTGGCTAATGCATGATTTTATGAAATTTGATAGGATGACAATCTCCTGGAGAGAACGTGAGCATAGCACAATTGACCAAGAGGTCATGCAAGATCGAGCAGCACAAAATATCCTTCGAAATTGCGGATTGTTCAAATTCTTTAAAATGCCAAATATGAAAAGCAATCCTCGGTTGCTAGAAATGCTCGTCAATTACTGGGAACCAGACCAAGACTGCTTCGTGATAGATCAGATGCCAATACGCATTGAAGTGGAAGACATATACTTTATTACTGGACTCTCCCGGAGAGGAGAACTAGTAGACTTGCACGGGAAGCCCCTGGGAGGGTTAACCGTGGAATACTATGTCCACGTGTATTGCGTAGAGGGTTCCAAAAAGGTTGGAACTCAGATTGCAATTAAAGATTTACGGGATTTTCATATGAAAATCCTCCTTTTCACCATCGGCAGAGTGGCAGGATCTGCCTCCCTACATCAGGCGTCCAGGACGCAAATGAGCATAGCAGTAGAATGTTTGACTCATGTGTATGATTGGTGCACAGCCCTTTTACTGAACATGAAACAACAGTTGACCTCAATCCGCCAAGCAAAGACCAAACACTTTGGCTACGGTACAATTTTGACAACATTATTCTTTGAGAAGATTCCAGCATTGAGACCCAGAGTTATCTCTACCATCAATAGCCCGTGGGACCCAAGAATTGCCCGTTGGGCGGACATGATGAAGAGATTGGGGGGTAGTGAAGTACCCCGGACCACATGGGACGATGAGTTCTTCCGTTGGTGGGGAGAACAAATCATCGCGGTGGATGACTATCCCTATGCCGAGATGGACTTCCGTGGAGATCCAGATCTAGTTCTTCCACCAGGCACAACATGGGGCACAGTTGGTAAGTTTGCAAAAAAAAATTTGACTTATATAATTTTTTTGGATTTTTTCAAATATGTATGAAAAAATGAAAAAAAAATGTGTTTTTGATTGGATTCATAATGACTAACAATTTAAAATGATCATGATTCAGATGTTGGACCAGTTCGTCCTGAGGGTTTCCCGCGCCACAAACGCTGCAGGGGCGAAGTAGATACTGTGGATTCAGATAGGACTCTCCAGGTCGTGCAGAGGAATTTGGAGGGACTAACCCGCCAAATACCTATGGCTGCTGTGGAAGACCTGTCGGAAGCCATCCAGAGACGGGTGGTAAGAGTGCCCTGAGACTGGGTTAGATTATTCCGCCGAGTTGCCACCACAGTCACGTTCTATAGGAACACGACTTCTAGGCAGGGACCTCAGGAGTAGACAGATATTATGTATTAGATGACTGTATATTCTTTTTTGAGACTGAACATGATGAGGGCATAAGCCCAAGTTTTGTACGACATTATGGATCCAAATTTTGTAAAGTTTTTTGACACTCCGATGATATATATACAGCGATATTTGATGTGATGTGATAAATGTATCAAATGTATGATGTTTTTGATGATTAAAAATTTATTGTATGGAATGATTAATATGCCAATCTAAAGCTTGATTAGCTAATGAGTCAGCAAACCAATTGTCAACTCGAGGAATATGAATGAATGTTAAAAATTGAAATGACCTTTGTAACAAACGTACCCTCAAGAACAATCGTAATAAAACTGGATCTCGTACCCGATAAGTGTTGTTCAACTGCGACACCACCAGCTGAGAGTCCAAGAAAACTACCAACGAATCAACACCCAGAGATATTGCCTCCGAGAGTAGATGAATGACTGCAGTGTATTCTGCTACGTTATTGGAAGCAGGACCAATGCAGACCCCTCTTGATACCAACAGCTGACCGGAAGGATAATGAAGCACCCAAGCCGCGGAAGCTAAGTTCCGGGTGTGTCTACTAGCACCATCGGCGAAACCAAAATGACTCATGACATCCAACACAACTTGCCAAAGCAGATCAAAAACATCACCAACTCATCAAAGATCGAAAATCAACCAGATATGTACAAAGCAAAAACTACTATATACAAAAGCAACATGCCAGGCCGAAGCCTAGGCATAATACTTCTTCAAATAGAGCCCATTTCGGGGCTCCGGCAACTCGTTCCCTTTGAAATCAACCAAGGTATACGCTCCTTTCTTAAGGAATTTTTTAACGATGAAGGGGCCATACCACATAGACTTAAACTTTCCTGCCCCCAGGGCATATTTTTCTTGGGCATAGACCAAAACAAGGTCACCTTCCGAAAAAACCCTGGGTTTGACCGCCTTATCGTACTGAACTTTAACTCGGTTTTTATGTGCTTCATTCATCGTGGCGGCATCCCGACGCTGCTGATCGAGATGTTCCAGATGAAGAAGCCGTTCTGCCAGACTAGAAGTGTTAGGAAGAAGTTCAACAGCTAATTTAAGAGAAGGAATCTCGCATTCAATAGGAAATACGGATTCCACCCCGTGCACTAGCTGAAACGGAGTAAAGCCAGTTGCAGTTTTCACTGACATCCTGTATGCCCAAAGTGCAGGATATAGCATAATATTCCAGTTGGATCTAGCTTTATCAATTGTCCTTTGAAGAATTGTCTTCAAGGATTTATTCACGGCTTCCACTTGCCCATTGGCCTGAGGATAATACGGAGATGAATGCTCCTGCCGGAAACCCAATTTGAGAGCCAACTCAGCCATCATACTATTCTGAAAATGACTGCCATGGTCAGTGACAATCTCTCTAGGAATACCAAAACGAGCGATAACCTGGTTGAATAGGAAAAGAGCTGCAGTCTCACCATCATTCCCAAAAGTAGGCATAGCCTCGACCCACTTCGTAAAGTAGTCTACTGCTACGATAATGTACTTGTGACCTTTAGCCGAAGGTGGGTTACAAGTAGTATAATCAATACCCCACTTTATAAAGGGTCCGATAGTAACGACTGGAAAAAGCGGAGCTGGATGAGCACGCATTTTTCGAGTATAAACCTGACACGGATGACACTTTTTGACCGATTCAATACAATCTTTGAAAATCGAGGGCCAAAAGTATCTAGCACGCAAAATCTTTTGGGCTGTAGCAAGCCCAGATAAATGACCCCCACAAGCTCCACTGTGAGAATCATTGAGCACAGCCTCAGCTTCTTCGAGAGTTAAGCAGCGTCTTAGGATTGAATCAACCCCTCGACGGTACAACACATCACCGATAATCAAATAATTCTTGGCCAAGTGACGCAGTTTACGACGCTCATCTTTCGAAAAAGTAGAGGGAAACTTCGCAGTCTGGAGATACACAATGATATCCCCGTACCAAGGATCCTGTGGAGAGATCAGAAACAAGTGCTCGTCTGGAAAGGACTCATCGTAGATCATCTCCTCTCCACAGGGCAACTCAGAGATCAATTCCGCAAAAACTAATGATTTCTTGGATTTGGCAGACATGAACTCAAGATCAAATTCCTGTAAAATCACAGTCCATCTATTATATTTGCCCCCAATCACTCGCCTGCTGAGGACAAACTGAAATGGATTGGCAGCTGCCAAAACATAAGTTTTGCGAAGAATAATGTAGTGCCGAAGTCGCTGCACAGCATGAACTGCTGCTAAGGCTAATTTTTCTATCGGAGTGTATCTTAGTTCAGGTCCTACCAATCCTCGACTTAGGTAGTAAATAACATGCTTTGCAAGAGCATCATCTTCCTGAACTAGAACCATACCGATGGTAGATTCTGCTGCTGCCAGATACAAAATGAAATCTCTGCTATAATCAAGTGGACTCAATAAAGGAGCAGAGGTCAATGCTTTTTTCAAAGCATCGAATGAGCGTTGAGCATATTCGTCCCAAAGAAAAGGAACTCCTTTCTTCAACAGTCTCATAAATCCCTTTGTGACTTCAGCATAATTGACGATAAATCTCCGAAGAAAATTAGACTTCCCTTGAAGACTTTGAAGCTGACGAATTGAAGACGGGGGAGGCAACCGAAGTATTGCCTCAACCTTGAAGGGATCTACCCTTATCCCTTCCCTAGACACAATGAATCCCAATAGCCGACTAGATGTAACCGCGAAAACACACTTGTTCGGATTCAATCGAATTTTATAAAAACAACATCTTTCAAATATTTTCCGGAGGTGACCAGGATGATCCATCCTCTTTCGAGAATGAGCGACTAGATCATCTAAGTATGCCTCGATAATCTTCTTGATGTCGTGGAAGGCGTAAGACATGGCCCGTTGAAAGGTAGCCCCAGCATTTTTAAGACCAAAAGGCATCTTCTTATATGCAAACGCACCCCAGGGACAAATAAAGGCGGTCTTATGTTGATCTTCAGGACGGATAGTAATTTGATTATATCCGGAGAAACCGTCCATGAAGGAGAAAATCTCATTACCGGCACACTCGTCAATGATCTGATCGATAAATGGTGTGGGGTAATTATCTTTAGGACACGCTTTATTTAGGTCTCTGAAATCGATGCACACTCGAATTGTTCCTTGCTTTTTATCTACGGGAACGGGGTTTGAAACCCATTCAGTCAGAGGAACAGGGAAAATGAATCCCGCCTTAAGCAGCTTTTCAACTTCAGCTTTGATAGCTGCTGCCTTCCTAGGATTGACCGGACGAAGTTTTTGCCTCAGCGGCTTAGCGTTTTCATACATCTTGATCTCATGCTGGACGATAGATGGGTCTATTCCAGGCATTTCCTCATAAGACCAAGCGAATACATCCCTATACTCTTTAAAGAGCTCGGTGTAAATTTGAACCTCTTCATGGGAACATTCGGCTCCAATGAAGACATTCTCAATAATATTGGGATCCCTGGAAATGTTCACCAGGATAGTAGGAGAAATCACAGCCATTTCCCTTCAGTATAAACCTGTGTTGGTGCCAAAGGGTTCAAGACTGGGTGAACAGGACCAGGAGACGGAGGACTCGGAAAACTTGTTTCAACTTCGCTCAAATCAGGTAGGAAGTAAGACCGATGATGAAAATCATTCCACGGTCTATCTATACCTGTCATGGCTTCCAGGATGGCCTCTTCAGATGGAAGAGTGGTATCAAGGCAATCCTGGGCCGAAGAAGAACTAAGCGTCCAAGCCGGAGCCACATCACCATCCAACTCTTCCGGTGAAAGAGGAGCAGGGATGGTTTTTGCAGAGTCAACAATAGACTAATATGCAATCTCAGCTGCAGAAATAGGAAATTCCATTTGACCTTCCGCTAATGTGGCAGTAGGGGAAGGTAAGGTCCAAGGGTCCGAAAAATAATGAGTTCTGAAGAACTCTCTTCGAAGGGGAGCCTTGGAGGATGAAATAGCATTAATATGCACCATAGGAGGAGGAAGATCGAAAGTACCCATCAAGGAAGAATACATTCCAACTCCTAAATTCTCAACAGGCGCCTTAGTATTATCCAACTTCGAACAGATGAGTCAAAAGACACATTCAGGTCTACAGGAGGACAGTCCAGTTGATCCACTGTAACGATCCTCCCTTCGTGGGGGAAACATACAATCCGAAATAAAGAGGATGCGATGGCATCCATCTCATAAATCTAGTTCCTCCCCAATAGAATGTTGTAGTCCAAGGCTGCATCCACTACCTCAACCTCTATATTGACGGTTTTTCCCCCAACACAGATGGGCAAAGCCGGGACAATACCATGGGGTCTGTGAGAATGACCATCGAACGCAGTAAGAACAGTGCTAGATGGAACAGCTTTGGGAGATCCAAGTGTCTTCCAGCATGCGAGAGACATCACGCACGTGGAGGCACCCTCATCAACAACCGTTCGAAAGATATTGCACTTTCGATATGACGATTTAATATGAAAAGCCATGTGATGAGGAAGTCTCTTCTTAAAATTATTCATATCAAAAGTAATCAGAAGAGAATTTTTCGGATCAATAGCCCCAATGGCAGTGAGCAAAGCACTGCGCTGAGCCGGACAAGACTGGAGTACCTCTAAAGCTGACATAGCACAAGGAATCTGCACCAGATCTTCCACAATCGAGTAGTTCTGGGCAGCCCTAGCATTTGGATTAATCGTTTATCGCTTAGAAGATGCTTTGGGCAT
Source organism: Pinus albicaulis (assembly GCA_034641835.2). Lineage (NCBI taxonomy): Eukaryota > Viridiplantae > Streptophyta > Pinopsida > Pinales > Pinaceae > Pinus > Pinus albicaulis. Next base: position 1,272,161,266 of record CM076583.1, on the reverse strand, counting down.
CCGAGGCATAGAATCAACAGTAGGCTTCGTAATGTGAAGCGGCTCAGTAGCATCAGGAACTTCCTTAGCTTTTGAAGACTCTTCTCCACCATAATCATAGGATCTCGTAGCGATATCCGCGTGAGCACTCATCATAAAAATGTTCGATGTAATTTCCCCTTCCTGGGTGCTCCCAGAAGAAGCCCCAGGATTTTGGTTCGCGCCAACAACTAATTACTGCCCTTGGGGAAAAGGGTTTGTTAACACAGCCTGGGAACTAGAAGAACCCTGCTGAGCTAACAAGCGCTGAGCATCCTGAATTTTAGGGCAAAGGTGTGTGAGATGGTCCCCAGCACACAGCTTGCATGGAAACTTCACTTTCTTTTTCTCCTTTTGACCCTCACCAACACGCTCGTTGGTTTTATTTGCATTACCCTTCCCATTCTTGCCATTTTTCTTGTTATTTCGTCCCTTCTTCTTCCCATCGGATTGTTGATTTCCTTTGGGATCAGAAGCTTGGACAACATTTATGGACAAAGACTGGGAAGGCGATGATTCGGCAGGCACAACCTGACTGGAAGGAGCAGCTTGCAAAGACAACTGCTGCAGTTGATTAAGCAGGCTGGCTACACCACTATTGATTGATCCGACAAGCCCATCACCATGCGAACCGGGCTTAGTTTTCGATAAATCCAATTTGGAGCGAGGAGCATTGAGCAAATATTTATAAAGGACCCCAGACTGAGAATAGATCAGTTCCAGCTGCTGGGCCCTAAAAATGGCCTGCTCCTCAGAAAATACCCCAGATAGGGATACATATTTTGAAATGTCTGACTGCAGAGATTTCAAAAACCATTCGAGAATGAATTCTCCTGGAATATGAGCTTTGATAAGCCTCTTCCTTCTCCTCCATTCCTGAATGTGATCAGAAATGTGTGTTGCCTCATCCTGTTTAAAATTAGCCAAGAGTTCTGTCCCAGCCTCATATCTGATAGGCAACTGAAAATGGTTTAGAAATGTGACAACCAGTTCTCCAAATGTGGCAAAACTGCCCCTAGTTAACTCGATATACCATTTGGCAGCATTTCCAGTTAGGGTGCTTTGAAATAATCTCAACCTAATCGAATCATCGATCAGGGAGTTCAAAGAACACCATAAGTGGAAAGTGGTGATGTGGTCAGCCGGATCCTCCCCATTCTTACCTTCAAATTTTGGAATATCTGAAAGAAGTTTGGTCGGGACCGGAGGCCACCCCGGACTATAACGAATCGGATCATTAATCAACTTCGACAGATCTGGCAAGTTCAACGTTGCCAGAAAAGGTAAGCGAGGCGGAGCCTGAGGATTCCATCCTTGATGGGATGGATTTCCAACATTCTGAAAAGAATAGCCTAGATTTGATAAGGCACCAGGTTGCCAGAAAGGACTCGTAGAAAAAGGAGAGGAGCCTCCTCCCAACGTAGAGTTACCAAAGCCCATACCAGTTCCCCTCGCTGAAGTATTGAATGAAGAGGAGAGCCCCTGATAGGGGTTCCAGGCATTAGAAAGAGGAGAAAAGGTCTGGTAAGCACTCGACGAAGGGAAAGAAGTATTCCCTTGATGACCTGCGTAAAAATGATTCCCTGCCCCCGCTGTAGTAAACACAGGATTCTAGCTTGTAAAAGTAGTCGAACTTTGCCCCCCAGACCAAGGGTTGAAACTCTGGGTCTGGGACGTAAACAGAAACGACCCTAAAGAAGGATTGGAACTAGGAATGTGTCCAGTCCCAAAGGGGAAACCCTGAAAAGAAGCTGATCCACTAGCCATAGAAGACATGGGTGTAGATCCAGCTGCAGCAGCGGAAAAGGAAAAATAGGGATTCCCACTAGAGGGCATCCCTAAACAGAAGGGACCAGAATGAGAAGCATGTGCTTGGGTGAAACCAGAGCCAAACATAGCAGCACTAGAAGCAATCGAAGATAAAGCAATAGTGCCCCCTCCTTCAACAGAAGCAGGGGTCTGAATGCCTGCAGTACTCACGGTAGAGGCCGCGTTCCCAGTCGTAGCCATCGAAAGATATGAAAGATACGGAATATCTTCCGGTCTCTCAGACTCAGGTCCGATGTACTGGACAACGAACAGATAGTCAGGAGGAAGAGGAGATGGACCTGTCGTAGGAGGCTCAGGTACGTCTTCAATTTGAAAATATTATTCCTGAGGAAACAAAACTCGCGAGGTGAGTGGAACGCTCCTCTCAGAACCGACACCAGAATCAGCTATGAAACCTTCAGATCTTTGTGGAGGATCTCTCTCCACTGCATCAGACGCCACAGGGTGGTAACCACCTGCTAAATTTCTCCTACGCCTTCTCGAAGAAGGCTCTGGACTCTCGGGAGATAACCCTCAGATTCTCCTCCATCGACGAGGCGCTTGATCAGTCACTTTTATAGATTTTAAATTAGACTCAAAAAATTGAAAAGCTAGGCAAGCTAGGAGCAAAGAGCACTCACTAAAATAAAAATCCCTGAGATGCAATCAAGCAAACAGCCTCCAAGTATTTCCGCTCCGGGTGATGAGGACCGGACACCAAAATACAGGAAAACGAAATATGGGACCTCCCGAAAGCAGTCTGGGATGATTAGGGCCCAGAGCAACTAGCGAAGGTATCAGAAACAGTTACGCCGACCTCCTAACGACAGCCTTTGCCGGCTCAAGCACCCAAGCTTCGCAAGGGCACCCCCCAGAAGTACTGCTGAAAGTGATGCGACGTCTGCCTCAGGTACCACGGGTATTCCCCCCCGCAGTCACCTGTGCGGAACCTAGGAGTGGCAACTATGGGCACCAATCCGTGTCAGAAGCCGGGCGGAACGGTCTTGAGGTCAGATTCAGCTAATCGGAGAGGGGGTATCCCTCTTCTCAGCCTTCACTTCCCCTCGTGCTTGACTCTCTGGAGGAGAGCTTTCCCGGTCCACCTAACAGAGTTGGATTTCGCTCAATTAATCAACTTCTATGTTTTGTTTGAGCGGCCTTGGAGATTTAACTCTCCACTCACCTAATCCAAGGCCCTACAACCTAGCTAGTTGGTGTATGACACTTAGAAAACTTGCTAGTTGATTTTAAAATTAAATCGCTTATTTTAATGGGCTGTTATGTTAAGTCACAAGGATATGGAGATGAAACTTATGATGTTTTTGACGCAGAAAGAAATTACTAAAAAACTTAACTACATGCAGATGCAGCTATTGTCTTTCGATGAAAAGTAATTTCTACACGGGTTCTACGAGATTAAAAATTGTATTTTTTTCTTTTCGAATAGCAAACTCACACTCACAAAAACTATGAAATTGACTAAATGATTAAATGCACCTAATGCAAATCACTACAAGCATGCAAATCCTAAGATGCAAATCTCCTAAAGCAGAGTGAAGTTTCCCAAAAATTCCTTCAGTTTTAACTTGTCTTGGTTGTCCAGAAAGCTATTTCTCGAAATCAAGAACTCTTAATATGAAGACACCAAAGATGCTTAAAAACAAGAAGAATAAATCAATAACAACTCCCTTCCAGTTATCAAGCCAAAAACAAAAAGCAAGAAACCTCACAAAAGCTTCAAAAGATATGGCAAAACGAAAATGAAAATGCAACAACAAAAGCAAACAACAAGAGCAAATGTTCTTTGAGCCTTTGAAATGAAAAAACAAAAAGCAAAACAATTTTTTTTTGAGCTTTTTAGTTTTATAGAGAAAGAGCTCTAAAAGACCAAGCAAAACTATCAAAATCCAAACCAAACAAGACTGAATTACAAGCACAAACTTCAACAATGCTCCAAACCTTATAAAGATAACTAGTAGCAAGATCAATGAGAGAAAAAGAAGACAAGAAAACTCAGCCACTCAGCCTAGAAGAATAGTATAAACTTGCCGCAAGCAAAAACTTCGAAGAAGCAAGAAAAACTCTTCAAAAGTTGCAACAAGACCTAGCCTCCTGAACTCAAGAAAACCAATCAAGAAACGAGCAAAAATCATAGTGCCAAGCAAAACAAAAAGACAGGAAAGAGTAAATGAGCAGGAGCTCACTGTTCTGATAAAGCAGAACAACCAAGAATGCTCAGAAAGCTATCTTGGTACTCAAACTAGAAGTGCCAGCACCAGAAACAACACTTTGCCAAAAAGACTAGTTTTCAATCAAACGAAAGAGAGAAAAGACAAGAAACCACTTCCTTCACAATCCAGAGAGTACAAAGACACTGTAGAAACAGGTCTCCACAGCCAGAAAGGACCAAAAAGTCAAGAAATCCAAAAATTCAAAAATATGCCTAGGTATATGCTACTTCACCGTTTAGCAACAAGCATGCATACGCGACTGTGCTAAGGGAAACTCGCGTATACGCGGGTCCCTTTAGACAAACTTGCGTGTATACATGACTGTGTGCAGAAAAAAGCGCGTATACAAAGGTAAATAATGAAAAAACAAAAAGGACAAGCCTGGATAAGAAACCAGGACTTTAGACTGATTGAGAAAAAGTAAACTGGACTGAAAATGAAAGTTAAAACTGTCGGAAACCTACCAAACAGCTGAAACCACCCAACAGGGGAGTCACAAGAATGTGTTCCCCAGCGGAGTCGCCAGTTCTGTTTCGGGGAAAATCACCCTAGAGGTTCGTTGGGTTACAACCTCCACAGAGCAGGGGCATGCTACTTAAGAAGGACTCACACAACCATGCATGTTCAGAAAAACTAAATAGAGTAGACCGAGGAAGTTACCCATAGGTCCTACGGTTGAAGCAGATCCTGCAGGGTCCAAACCCCCAGCAACCGTCCTTCCTTCTTAACCTGAAAGACAAGAAGAAACAAGCATGAAGAACTGGTTGTACAGCATATATCTACTCTAAATGTTAGTGAAATTCATATAAAACATCGGATAAATCATAATGAATGCTTAAATAACAATTTTCTCATATATGTAAGCAGACATTAACACGTATATTTCGGGAACAAGATGGTACTTATGTATTATAAATAGCATGTACAAAAGTAACGAGTGGAGAGATCACCTGAATCCTTCCATGATCTTCGAGCAGACCGTCGTCCGGATCCGTCCCGCCCTTGCCTCGCTAAGACTCCTTCCAAACTGGTGCATACGAGATGACATATAGGGAGATGAGCATCTCAAGGAAACAAGGGTTTCCTGTAATGAACTGGGAAAGTGCAGGAGGCACGAAGAATCAGACTTGGATAGGGAATACCAACAGAGTATAATATCAATAATTCTCTCTCTCCCTTAAGCCATACACATGAGGGGTTTTTATACTCCCTCCAAGTAGTTTCAACAGTTGGAAACAGTTGGCCACGTGCTGGGGTGGTTGAACTACCTGAGTAACCATCAACCCAGCCCGAAAATAGGGAATTTTTATATATTTTTTCATAATTTTAATGGCATACATGGAAAAGTGTAGCTGGACTCGCGTATATACGCGGAAAAGTACGGGCATAGTCGCGTATGGGGATTTTTACACTATTTTTAAGTGAATTTGTCCAAGTCTGTAGGAATGGGTGCCCAAAACCATCAAAGCAATCATGAATCATATGAAGGTGAGAAATGATGCTATAACAACATGGTTTGCCTTAAAGTTTGCCTTAAATTTTATGGGAGAAATTACATAGAAAAAACATGTACATGGTTCCCAAAACACCAGAAAAATTACCTTAAAATTTATGAGAGAAATGACATGTACATGGTTTCCAAAAACACTAGAATTTTCGTTAACAATATATTAAATTAAAGTTTATGGAAGAAATGATATGTACATGGTTTGCCTTAAATTTTATGGGAGAAATGACATGTACATGGCTTGCCTTAAAGTTTGCCTTGATTTTATAAGAGAAATGACTTATACATGGTTTGCCATAAAGTTTGACTTAAAGTTTATGGGAGAAATGTCATAGAAATAACATGTACATGGTTCCCAAAACACTAGAAAATGCCTTAAAGTATATGGGATAAATGACATGTACATGGTTTCCAAAACTAGCATTTTCCTTAAAAGTACATTAAATTAAGGTTTATGGGAGAAATGACATGTACATGTTTTTCCCTAAATTTTATGGAAGAAATGACATGTACATGGTTTCCCTTAAATTTTTCCTTGAGCTTAAGGGAGAAATGACATGTACATGGTTTCCCTTAAAGTTTATAGGAGAAATGACATAGAAATGACATGCCTTAAAGTTTTCCTTGAGTTTATGGGAGAAATGACATGTATATGGTTTGCCTTAAATTTTATAGGATAAATGACATAGAAAAGACACGTACATGGTTCCCAAAACAATAGCAAATGTACCTTAAAATTTATGGGAGAAATGACATGTACATGGTTTCCAAAAATAATAGAATTTTCCTTAAAAATATATTAAATTAAAGGTTATAGGAGAAATGGCATGTACATGGTTTTCCTTAAAGTTTGTGGGAGAAATGACATGTACATGGTTTGCCTTAAAATTTACTTTACGTTTATGGGAGAAATGACATGTAGATGGTTTGCCTTAAAGTTTATGGGAGAAATGACATGTACATGGTTCCCAAAACACTAGCAAATGCCTTAAATTTTATAGGAGAAATGACATATACATGGTTTCCAAAAGTAGCATTTTCCTTTAAAATATATTAAATTAAAGATATGGGAGAAATGACATGTACATGGTTTGCCTTAAAGTTTATGGGAGAAATGACATGTACATGGTTTTCCTTAAAGTTTATGAGAGAAATTATATTTACATGGTTTGCCTTTAAGTTTGCCTTAAATTTTATAGGAGAAATGACATAGAAATGACATGTGCATGGTTCCAAATACACTAGCAAATGCCTTAATGTTTATGAGAGAAATGACATGTACATGGTTTCCAAAAACACTAGCATTTTCCTTAAAAATTTATTATATTAAATTTTATGAGAGAAATGACATGTACATGGTTTGCCTTAAAGTTTTCCTTAAGTTTATGGGAGAAATGACATATACATGGGTTGTCTTAAAGTTTATGGTAGAAATGACATAGAAATGACATGTATATGGTTCCCAAAAACACTACAAAATGCCTTAAATTTTATGAGAGAAACGACATATACATGGTTCCCAAAAACACTAGGAAATTCCATAAATTTTATGGGAGAAATGACATGTACATGGTTTTCAAAAACACAAGAATTATTCTTGCAAATGCCTTAAAGTTTACGGGAAAAATGACTCCGAATGCATTTCTTTAATTGAAAAAAAAAAAAGCATTGTTTTCTGATACAAAATTATGTAAATATAGATAGACACAAATTAGAAAAATGATATATAGACTTGAGAGCTACTCCAAATTCATTTCTTTAATTGAAAAAAAAAATATTTGTTTTTTCATACAAAATTATTTAAATACAGACAGACAGATAAATTAGAAAAATTATATACACTTGAGAGCCACTCCAAATGAATTTCTTTAATTGAAAAGAAAAATCATTGTTTTCTCGTATAAAATTATTTAAATACAGACTGATAGAAAAATTAGAAAAATTATATAGACTTGAGAGCTACTCCACATGAATTTCTTTAATTGAAAAAAAAATCAATTTTTTCTGATACAAAATTATGTAAATACAAACAAAACACTATATTGATTATGAGCTCATATGGAATTAGAAAACATATCATAACAAGGCTTACTAAGAGCTAAACTAGTGGTACTAATAAAGCTCTGTGTTGTATGTACGAATCATGGTACTCGCTCATTACATTGTTTCCGGGATCATCACTATTAATTAATAAGCATATCTCTACTAGGTAAGTGTTTTGCAATAAATAAGGTCACGATTAAGGTTACTAGTACTACTTACTAAGCTTCCCAATGATTTCCCTTATTACTAATAGCGATCACTCAATGGCTATAAGTATGTCCATAATTATGGTACTAATCATTAGTGTTACAGTAACATAACCAAGTGATCTTACTGAAAATACAGGAAATATGACAAATTGAGCTCATTAAAGAAATGGGAATGATTGGTCAAGAACCCATAGGTATAAGTAACTCTGTGAATCAATGGATGTGTAACTACTCATACTACCCTTTCTTGTTCACTTGCAAAAAGGTTAGATAAATAAGTTGTATACAGCAGTAATCACACCAAATAGATGGATTTATTAGGGATATAAAGAGAGATAAGCTATGACCCGAAGTAAGAGCTAACAGCTTGGTCGATACATGTTAGTATGTATAGACAATATCAGTAATGTAAGCTTATCAAATATAACTGAGTGCAATCATAGTGTAATCATACTAACCTTATAACAACAAGTATCAGTTCTATCACAATTTGTTACTAGTACTTTACTAATATAAATGCTACGTATGGTGTTTACATAACATATGATATCACTAGCTTACTTCTACAAATAGTTCACTTATACTCATAAGGACTGTTTAGTCAATTTAGTGTTCCTAAATTGCTTCCATTAATTATCAACCAGAGCTAGTAAACTGATGAAGTGTGGTGCACTATATGTGCCTAAGTGACCTTTCCCTTACTTCGTTGTATGTCATTTTTTATTGTTTTTTGGGTTTTGTCTTTTTCATCCTTAGTGTGCTACCCTAGGCTAGTCTAGAAAAGTGAAAATGAATCTAATTAAAAAGGAAGAAAAGGAAGTATTATAAAACTAAGTTAATTTTCTATAAGAGAAACCAAAGTTTATGCATTAGTTCTAAGACCTAGTTCTGAACAAGAAGGTAAAAAAAGTAATTCATTTAGTGATTAAACCTAATCCATGGATCTATGATTCAATTGAGATTTGAAGACAAAATGAAAGTAGGGAAATGTGTCAACTATTTTACTTTAGGTTGTTTCAACATTCAATTATTAGGTCAAAACCCTATGAGATGAAATCAACTGTTTGTACCTTACTTGCTAAAGTCTAAAACAGAAAACAGAGAATGCTATTGAAATTTATCTAAGATGCTTTAGTTACTCCATCTACCCAATATGTAGAGAGTGACCCCTTTGCGGTAGTGTTTCTAAGAAACCATTACATCTGTCTAAAGAATTACAATAACTCAAACATTGCATTAAATCTAGTCATATAATCATCCTAGCAAAGTATATTCAGATTAGTCTCTTTCAGGATGACCTTTAAAAAGATTGTTTTGTTGCAATGAAATGAGGATATTCTAAATAAAACCAACTAAGTGAATAATTAACTTATCAGTATCATCCAATTCTGAAGCTTGTGACCCCTTGGTATGGCCAGATATGACAAATGACAAGAAATGAAATGCATTCAACCACTGCACTTATAATGCATTTAACCATTCAATGTAAGATTTAGTAAATAGAAGAAATGGATTTCATAAATGCTTAATTAGACACAACAATTGACAAAAGATAAAAGCAGTAAACTAAGCAAACATGTTTCTCAACACTTCAATCTTTATTCCAATTCTCAAGACAGAGTTACCTATCTCCTTGAAACATTTCGGAAGGCAAAATCTCCACAGTTGCATCTAAACTATTGAAAACTGGAAATTAAGCAGGAACAAAAAGTACTAAACAGAATTGAAACAAATCTAGCTAGAAAGCATTAAAAACCTCCTTTAGCAACAAGGACCCTCTTCTACCAAGTTGGTTAACTCCTTAGCTCCTTAAAAATGTAATCAAAACAACATCTAAGGACTGATCTTCTTTATTGAAACAGAGTTTTAGAAAACAAAGTATCCCACTGTAATTCTGAACTTGTGCTACAAAAACTTAACTTGGTCTCGGTTCTGTACAACCTCTATTTATAAATAATTTGCATAACTAACTATGAATAAAGATAGCTACAGGTGTATCTTTGAATTATGATCAAACTGGGACTCTTAGGACTCATGATTTTCTACGAAGCAAATCAAGAGTCCTAATTGCTGTGTGAAACGGTCTTTGATTTTGAGCTTTGACCATCGATTTAGGCCTCTTTATTTGTCGATCTGGTCCTTATGAATAGGATGAAATCCATGTAGGAGGGATTCTGAGATGACCCATATGGACCATTCCTTCATCTGACACCTGTAACATCTTCAACCACAAGAGTAGCTACGGAACGTCCGGTCAGCTGCGTAACAGGCTACATTCTATAGCTAATCTGCAAAAACTTATCAAAATAGAAAAAATCATGAAAACACAACATGTCAATCATTTGAATGTAACCTTAAGACAAACCTTATCATTATTCCTTGATTAGGGCTTATGAATTGATGGAACAGAAGTGAAATGAGATGAGAAATATGTAAAGGAAAGGGTAATTATGGGGTTCAACATACCCCCTTTGCAAAATCATTGCATGTCCTCATCCAATTTTCCAAAATTTTAAGTTCTTCTCCCTTACTGCATGTGCTCTGGTAATTCAGCCAAAACATCTAGCTTTATTCTTCTATTCCTTTTGGAAGTCAGTGCCATCGTTGGCTTTTTCATGAGCAGTTTGAATATGAGGTTTATGAGTGCTCTGTATAACCTCTTGTTCTTCTTCTTCAGTTTCCTGTTTTCCTTGTGTAATATCTCCAGCTGTAAAGTGGAGTTATCATTCATTGTATTTTTCAACTTGACTTGCTCTTTCAAAATCTCATTTTCATTCTTAATGTGCCTGTTCAATATCTCTAATTCATATTTATCTTTCTTAAGAGTTTCAATCAGAGGTTCTTGTGGATTGACAGGTATTTCTTGACTCATTGAGGCACTTCTCATTTGTTAACAGGTGTTTGAACCTAGAAGAATTGTTAACAGGTGTTTGAACTGAGGTTCCTTCATCTTCTATATTTATGAATTTTTTCTCATTTGTCAATGTCTTTTTCATAATACCTCAGAGTCTATAGCTCATTCTCAGCTTTGGTGGATTCTCATCCTCTTTATCAATACCCTCGCTTGCTTTCTTTTATTTTCCTCTGGCCCTAAATTTTTTTCTAATTTCTGTTAACTTCTCAGAAATTAGTTCTTCATCTTCTTCCGGTGGTGGAGTATCAAGTTTTTTTTCAATAACCATGCTATTTTTCTTTCTTCTGCTTCTCCTAACATTTCTTTCCTTAGGTGGTGATTCTGCCTGTTCTTGAAAATTATTTCTCAGAAGAAAATATTCCTAATTGTCCCCTATGCTCTTTAAGTGAAATTCAATCAATATTTTTACTAAACCATTATGATGCAGAGTGGTTTCTAAAATTTGGACTCTCTTTTGGACATTGGAATCCATTCTCTTTAGACTATTGAGTAAAAATAAAGGTAAGTTTATCTCACCATCTTCTAGAAAATTAATTAATAACTTGATATGGTAAAAATACATAGTTCCAAACTTCCCTTCACATGTTATAAATTTTTGCAAAACTAGCAACATGTTTCTCCACTTACTTTTCAGAGCAGTACTTGGAATTCCTTTTCTAAAGATTGAAACATCCATACCTAGATTTTTAAGCATCTCCTTCCATGACTCATTATGAAATTTTTTTTTTTGAACCACCATTCTCCTTGCCTTGGGAGTTCTGTTGCTTCAACCAAAAATGATTCTGTTAGTGTGAATTTGATGTCTCCAATCTCTACCTCAGCCCCATCAAAATAACTGAAAAACGATTTGGTAATATCCTTATGGAAGCCATCAAACTTTTATATAAAATTCAACCATCCTACTTGTTGTAGTAGCTCCCTGACTTGTGGATATCCCTCCATATATTTGACTCCTACCAGCTCTGTTTTGACAATTAGACCCATTATTCTCCTGTGAAGAGTATCTTCTCCTTCAGAATTACCCTTCTGTATTTGAAAATGGATTGACTACAAAGTGTGATGAAGGTGAATGAATGATGGAGGTAATCAAGTTGTGGAAGAGAATGAAATGGCTACGAATCTGATGGAGATTTTATGGTGAAGTTGTTGGGAAATAAGTGAATGATACGATCTTAGAGAGACGTGGCCTAATAGGTCACGTTTATGACTATGACCATTAGCCATTAATCAAGGGTTTAATGATGGATCATTATGGAACATTAGATAAGGGATATGGTCAAGATATTTCATGACAAGGATTAATCAATTCAAATGATAGGTTGTTTAGGAAACATATGATTATACACATTGTACATATTTCATGTTTTGAATTTTCGCTATTAAAATATTTTTTTACAATTTACCTCAGAATTTAACCTTGTTGTATGTTGTGCTTGATATTGTTCCTTAGGTCCTCCTTTTTGTGACATGGTAGTCTTTAGAGAATATTCCTATAGTCCCTTCTTGCAATCATCTTGTCCTTATTTGTTGGAGTAGTCTGCAGAATCAGATTGGCTACAAAATAGAATCAGCTACAAAATGTGAAATAGCTGCAGAATGTGTCTAGCTGCAAAATGTACCTGTCAAAAGAATATGAAGTATGGATATGGAATGTGGATGTGGAGTGAGATGGAACATGAATATGGAGTGAAAAATGTTATAATGGAATGAAAGTGAAATAGAATGGAAGTGGAATGAGATGAAATATGAATATGGAGTGAAATGAAATGAATTTTCAATTTGTGTTTTTGCAAATATGAATACTTAGTTACAGAAAAAGAAAAATGAAATTATAGGATGTCAGAGAGTTCCAATTTTAACCTTGTACTTTCTGCATAAGTATGCCAATCATTGATTGGTTTTCATACTTATACTTTATTTTTATTTTTATTTTTATTTTTATTATTATTATTATTACTATTTATCATCATTTTTTATATATAGAAAAATAAAAGCTAAGTTTGTGAAGAAGAAGAATTATTCTTCACTAACTCCATATCAATGTTATCTTGAAATTTTCTGATAATTTTTTCTTTTGAAAGTGGTTTATGATATACTTTTAGCCCATGACCATTTACAAGAAAAGATACCTTTTCTTTATCTATTGTTATGATCTTTACTGCTCCATTTTCAAAGACTTTCTCAATCTCATATGGCCCAAGCCAATGAGTCTAAAATTTCCCTTGAAAATCCTTGAATTTTGTGTCAAACAAGAGTGCCCAGTCCCCTTCTTGAAACTTTTTCTCTTTGATATATTTATCATGCCATTTAATCCTTTGTTGTTGGACTATGCTGGTTATTTGGACTGCATCTTGTCTGATCTCATCTAGTTCATTAATTTGATCTAGTCTATGCTTCTGTGCTTTTGTCAAATCAAGTCCCAGTTGGACTGCCATCTTGAAGGTTTTTATCTGAAATTCTATAAGGAAAAGGACTTTTTTCCCATGAACAAGTTCATTAGGAGTATGTCTTGTTGTGTTTCTCCATGTAGTTCTATAGGCCCATAAGGCTTCAAAAAGCCTTTCTACCCAATCTCTCCTGTGTAGATGAACAATCTTAGTGAGAATTCCTTCAATCACCTTGTTGGTAGATTCAACCTGGTCATTTTCTTGTGGATGGTAAGGGGTAGACTTCCTGTGCTCGATTTTGTAATTTTCTACCATCTTTTGCACCATATTTGATGTAAATTGAGCTCCTTGATCTATTACAATTTCTCTTGGAACAACAAAATGAGTAAAGATATCCTCAAAAATAAAATTGACTACAAACAATTCATTAGCAATAGGTAATGCTTTAGCCTCTACCCATTTAGTGAAATAATCAGTGTATACCAGGATATACTTCTTTTTTTTAGATGGAGGTTCGATAGGTCCAACAAAATCCAAAGCCCATTTTTCAAAATGTTCAATATGTACCTGAGGTTGTAATGGCATTTCATTCAAAGGAGTAGGTTTCCCTACCCTTTGGAAACGGTCACACCTTTTTACATATTATTTAGCATCTTTGAATATGGATGGCAAATAATATCATAAATGAAGGATTTTATAGGTTGTCCTCTTATCAGCAAAATTTCCACCACAGGGTTCATCATGACATGCTTTGAGAATTTCAGGAATTTCATCTTCTCAAACACATCTTCTGATAATAAGATCTAGACCTGTCTTATACAATTCATTAGTAATCCATCAATATTTTACACTTGCTTGAATGATTCTTCTTTTCTCTCTAGCATGCATATTTCAAGGTAATTTTCCTATTACTAAGTAATTGGAAATATCTTCAAACCAAGGAGTTTGAGTAGTTATTGCAAAGAGGTATTCATCAGGAAATTTATCCTCAATTGGAGTATTGTCTTTGATATTTTGGATTCTAGACAGGAAATCAAAAACTGTATTTTGTTTTCTAGGCCTGTCTAGAATAGTAATGTTAAATTCTTGTAGGAGAAATAACCATCTTGTAACTCTGCTATTAGTAACAGATTTATTCATTAAATACCTAATTGCAGAGTGATTTGTGTGAACAAAGGTTTCATAGCCTGTTATGTAATGTTTGAATTTATTGATAGCATGAACAAGGGTCAAATTTTTACTTGTATAGTAGATGGCATAAGGGATCAGGTATTTGTGTCCTAATACAACTCCTAGAGCTGTGTCTGAAGCATATGTTGATATATGAAAAGGTAGTTTCTAGTTAGGCCCTCTTAAAATGGGTGCTTCAGAAATTTTTGCTTTTAGGGTTTCAAATGCTAACTGGCAGTTAGAATTCCATTTGGATTCACAATCCTTGGTGAGTAATTTGAAGAGAGGGGTTGCTATCTTGGTGAAGTTTTCTATGAATCTTCTATAATACCCTATGAATCCTAGAAAACTTCTAACATCTTTCTGGCAAGTTGGAACTAATAGTCTGAAGATGACTTCTACTGATTCATCAACTCTAATTCCATCTCCTGAAATGTGATGCCCTAAAACAATCCCTTCAGTAAACATCATGAAACATTTTTCATGAATTAGTGAAAGGTTTGCTTCTTTACAACTTTTTAGAAATTTTTCCAAGTTTTCTAAAGCTTCTTCAAATGAATTACCATAAACTGTAAATTCATCCATGTATACTTCTACATAATCATGTATTAGATCATAAAACATTCCTAGTATTGCCCTTTGGAATGTTGCAGGTGCATTGCATAATCCAAAAGGTAGTACTCGGTATACATAAGTTCCCCAAGGACAGGTGAATGTGGTTTTATCCTGATCTTCAGGTGCAACTTGAATTTGATTATAACCACTGAAACCATACAAGAATAAGAAATATTTTTTTCCTGCTAATGCATCTAACACTTGATCTATAAAAGGTAAAGGAAAATGACCTTTAAGAGTAGCTTTATTCAATTCTCGATAATCAATGCATACCCTCCATTTACCATTTTTCTTAGGTACAATCACCAAAGGAGAAACCCACTAACTATCTGAAATGGGATAGATAAAGTTGACGTTCAGCAATTTTTGCAACTCTTCTTTCACAATCTCCCTAAGATTTGGATTCATCCTTCTCTAAGGTTGTCTGATAGGTTTACAATTTCCCTCTATATAGATGTGATGAGTGCAAGTATTAGGACTAATCCCTTTCATGTCAGTGTATTCCCTTGCATATGCAGATGAATGTTTTTGTAATGTTTTGACTAGCTCTTCTTGTTGTAATTTTTCTAGGTTTTTGTTTATGTTCAAGGTTTTTCCTGGAAATATTTCAATTGTAGAGCTACCAAATTCTTCCATATAGTAAAGAGACATCTGCCTAGATGAAAAAAATTCAATATTAGATCTTTCTTGGAATTTTTCATGTCCATAATCTCGAGATGATTCAAAATTTTCTAAAGTATTCAAGATCTGGCTATTTTCACTAATGTTTGAAATAGTGAAGAGAGGTTGTATATCTTCTTCATCATCAATCCATTTTTTGTCATCTATCTCTGTGATTGTTCTTGCTAGAGGATATAAAGTGAATTTCTTAGTTGAATTTCCATCAGAGATGTACATATCACCAGATCTACAGCTGATGATATCTGTAGCCAACCAAGGTCTTCCTAGTATAAGAGGATGTCCTCCTAGATTATTTTTAGGAGTTAAAGTCATGAATTCAACAGGATACTCCCAAGAATCTAAGGACACTGAAATATCTTCTAACACACCATCTGGACTAATTACAGGCATATCTACTAACTGTAGTAATGTGGGTGTATAAAGAAGATTAGGAAGCTTAAGTTGTTCCATGGTTTGCTTACTCATGATGTTTATTGTTGCTTCTAAATCAATTAATGTGTTTGGGATTTCAATTCCATTGATGTGAGTTTTTACAATTGGACTTCCGGGATCTAGATATTTTTGAATGGTAATCTTTCCCATCATTATGTATGCTATTTTTCCTACCAGTTGAATTTTCTTTATTTCTTTTATCTTTCTTCCAGGTTTCTTCATACTCAACTCCTTTATTATTTTAGCTAAGATTGGAATTTCTTTGATGGCTTGTAATAATGGAATTTTGATACAAACATTTCTCAATTCATCTAGGAAATCATAATTAGGCAACATAATCTGTTTTTCTATACCTCTATCAATTTGTAATCTTTCAGGAAAAGGAGGTGTAGGATTAGATGTTGATGGTTGCTCTAACATAGGATTTGAATTCATTGGTTCTTTCTGTTTTTCCTTTTCAATGTTTTGGTTTTGAAGAGATGTGCTTTCCTCAAAACTTTTATTAACTCGTAGATAATCTTCCTTAGAATTGTCTTGTTCTTGTATTACTACAGAAGGCTTCTTTTTTTCAAGTATCCTTCCAGATCTAAGTTTCACATCATCAAGATCTAGAGGAGTAATCAAATAAGTTGGAAATTGTTGACCTTCTATCATATAGGTATTCTGAGGGTTTTTATTGTTGGGGTTTAGTACTGACTAGGCAGGTAACTGATTTTGTCTTTGAGGGAATGGTAGTGAGAGTTGTGGATTTTGATTTTGAGTTTGAGGTTGTGGATTTTGTGGATGATTTTTTTGGGGAGGATAATTTGGATAAGATGGATAGGATGGATAAGATGGTGGATTTCGATAATACTGAGAGAATTTTCCATAGAGATTTTGCAGCCCTTGAGCCCAAGGTTGAGATTGAGGCCAAGGTTGCTTCCAAGAATTCCAATTTAGTGGGGTCTAATTATACATTTGGTTATTAAAACCTTAGGTTTGAGGCCCCTGCCATGGTCATCTAGAGACAACACAAAGAGATACTGTAGGATTTGTAGTTGTTTCTTCTTGAAAGACAACCTTAAGACCAGGAATTGAGGGACAACTCTTGGTCTTATGGTTCTCTGAACAAATCACACAAGTTTCTATTACTTTTGCTTCAAGAGGACATTCTCTCAAAGCATGCTTCTTTCTACATTTGGGACAAAAGATTGATAATGCATCAATCTCAGCTTTCGGCTTGTTTTTTAGCTTAAGGGTGTCTAATTGCTCACTAAGACTCCCTAGAATGTCAGTTTTGAACTCATCAATCAGGTTTCCAATTTCTGCCCTACTTACTGTTCCAGTTGCAGACTTGTTTACCCTAGCTAAAGCAGGATCTCTTGGTCCTTTCAAAATTTTCGATTTTCCCCTTGAGAGATTAATACATAGTTCTCCAATATCAGCTAATGGAAGTTGAGATATATCTCCCTTCCCCATCATGTTAAGGATATCTATCCATTCATCTCTAATTGTCTTCAATAAAAAGAGATTTTAGAGTATGTTGGTCTAGATTCTCCATCTTTGCTCTCTTGATGTTATAGTTGAATCTTTCAAGTAAATCTTCCAAATTTTCATCCTCCTTTTGCATCATTTTAAACACTTCCTCCTTATAGTTAACATGTATACAATAGTCCAAATACCTTTCTAGAAATGCTCTTCTCATATCATTCCATGACTCAATAGACCTAGTGATTAGACCATTTTAGGGCCGCTCCTTTCAATGTTGAAGGAAATAATTTGAGCTTTTGAGCATCTTGTAGATAGTCATAAGTTCTACACAAAAATTCAAATTGAAATAAAAATGTCTCAGGGTATTCACTTTTCAATCCATGAAAGTTTGGAAGAACAGAAGGTGAGATATTTTTCATGACAGCGTTTGTCTCTTCATCTACTATAGGGAATCAAAAGGAACTTTCAACTCTCCTTCTACCTCTACCTCCTTCTGCATTTCCCCTATCTCTTCCTCTATCTCCTCCTCTACCTCTACCTCCTCCAAATAATAAGTTTTCTCCATTGAAAATCTATCCTTCTCCTTCCCCTCCTTCTCCTCTTCCTGCCATGATAGATTCTTCAGAACTGTAATAGGGTTCAGCCTGGAGGGATACTTGTTCTTCTAGTTCTTCTATCAATGGTATGTTGAAGAAAGGTTCTTCCTCTTCCTCTTCACTAGGGATTTCTAATTCTTCAGCTGGAAGATATTCCCTTGTTGAAGTGAAAAAGGTTATTCCCTCTGTTAGAGTTCTAGGATCTTCATCTTCCAAGATTTCCTCAGTGGATGAAGTGGGAGATCCTCCTAACTGAATATCTGATTGTAAAACTTCAGGAAGCCTATGACCAGTATAGTATGGGATATGAGTTTGAGAGGGAGGTGTACTACTTCTTGGCCTAGCTGGAGTGAGGGGTGTTGTAGGGATTAAGCTTCGGCCTCTTATAAATCTACCCCTAGAATCTCTTTCTCTATGCGTATCACTATTTTGGGGATGTAAGACAACAACGCCAAAATGTTTAGTCAATTTAGTGTTCATAAATTGAATTCATTAATTATCAACCAGGGCTAGTAAACTGATGAAGTGTGGTGCACTATATGTGCCTAAGTGACCTTTCCCTTACTTCGTTGTATGTGGTTTTTTTATTGTTTTTGGGGGTTTGTCTTTTTTATCCTTAGTGTGCTACCCTAGGCTAGTCTAGAAAAGTGAAAATGAATCTAATTAAAAAGGAAGAAAAGGAAGTATTATGAAACTAAGTTAATTTTCTATAAGAGAAACCAAATTTTATGGATTAGTTCTAAGACCTAGTTCTGAAAAAGAAGGTAAAGCAAGTACTTCATTTAGTGATTAAACATAATCCATGGATCTATGACTCAATTGAGATTTGAAGACAAAATGAAAGTAGGGAAATGTGTCAACTATTGTACTTTAGGTTGTTTCAACATTCAATTATTAGGTCAAAACCCTATGAGATGAAATCAACTATTTGTACCTTAGTTGCTAAAGTCTAAAACGGAAAACAGAGAATGCTATTGAAATTTATCTAAGATGCTTTAGTTACTCCATCTACCCAATATGTAGAGAGTGACCCCTTTGCGGTAATTTTTCTAAGCAACCATTACATCTGTCTAAAGAATTAAAATAACTCAAACATTGCATTAAATCTAGTCATCTAATCATCCTTGCAAAGTATATTCAGATTAGTCTCTTTCAAGATGACCTTTAAAAAGATTCTTTTTTTGCAATGAAATGAGGATCTTCTAACTAAAACCAACTAAGTGAATAATTAACTTATCAGTCCCATCCAATTATGAAGCTTGTGACCCCTTGGTATGGCTTCAAATAAATCAATTACAGCCTTAATTCTTAGCAAGAAAATGACAAGAAATGAAATGCATTCAACCACTGCACTTATAAGGCATTTAACCATTCAATGTAAGATTTAGTAAATAGAAGAAATGGATTTCATAAATGCTTAATTAGACACACCAATTGACAATGGATGAAAGAAGTAAACTAAGCAACCATGTTTCTCAACACTTTAATCTTTATTCCTATCTTGAAGACAAAGTTTCCTATCTCCTTGAAACTTTTCGGAAGGCAAATCTCCACGGTTGTATCTAAACTATTGAAAACTAGAAATTAAGCACGAATAGAAAGTACTAAACAAAATTGAAACAAATCTAACTAGAAAGCATTAAAAACCTCCTTTAGCAGAAGGGGCCCTCTGCTACCAAGTTGGTTAACTCCTTAGCTCCTTAAAAATGTAATCAAAACAAAATCTAGGGACTAATCTTCTTTATTGAAATAGAGCTTTAGAAAATAGAGTATCCCATTGTAATTTTGATCTTGTGCTACAAAAAATTAACTTGTTCTCGGTTCTGTAGAACCTCTATTTATAAATAATTTGCATAAATAACTATGAATAAAGATAGCTACATGTGTATCTTTGAATTATGATCAAACTGGGACTCTTAGGACTCATGATTTGCTACACAGCAAATCAAGAGTCCTAATTGCTATGTGAAACGGTCTTTGATTTTGAGCTTTGACCATCGGTTTAGGCCTCTTTATTTTTCGATCTAGTCCTTATGAATAGGATGAAATCCATGTGGGAGGTATTCTGTGACTACCCATATGGACCATTCCTTCATCTGACACCTGTAACATGTTCAACCACAAGAGTAGCTATGGATTGCCCGGTCAGCTACGGAACAGGCTGCATTCTGTAGCTAATCTGAAAAAACTTATTAAAATAGAAAAAATCATTAAAACACAATATTTCAATCATTTGAATGTAACCTTAAGACAAACCTTATCATTCTTCCTTGATTAGGGCTTATGAATTGACGGAACAGAAGTGAAATGAGATGAGAAATATGTAAAGGAAAGGGTAATTCTAGGGTTCAACAACCCTGATTTATGAAACGATCTGTGTGGAAAACATATGAACTTGTTAATACTTGGACTTATTAAAACCATGTGTATTTATTATGCCTTGATTTATGCAATGCTCTGTGTGGTTTAAAAACATTTGGATTTGTGTAATATCTAGACTTATTACAAACATATAGATTTCTTGAGACTTTAACAATAATATGGAAGCATTTATAGAAGTTGCATGAGACTTTAAAGCTGGGATGAGACTTAAACCCCAAAGAATATGCGGTCTCTAATCACAATGGATTTGGATGCGTCATTATAAGAGCATTACTTAATATTAATGGAATTAGAAAGTAGTTGTTGGTCATTGTTGCAGAAGTGGGTGGAGGTTCTTGCCTTTGTAATTCCTTAATGGCTAGTGGGTGGAGGTATCAGATCTCTGGCTACCCTAGACTAGTCTCCTTGCTAGGTACTAAATTGTAGTAAACTCTAGACTCCTTATACTGGGTGGAGCTATTGAAGTAGTAAAAAAAAGGTAGAGGAAAACCTCTAGAGTCCTTAAAATGAGTGAGGGTGGAGGTCCTCACCCCTACAACACCTTACTGGCTGGTGGGTGGAGGTGGTTTCCTCTGGAGTCCTTGGACTAGCCTGTAACAAAGTACATTTTTTCCTAGAAGGGTGGAGGTAGATTAGACTTATGGAATCCCTAATAAATAGGATAGTGCGGTCATTGGGACAACTCTAAAATCTTGGGTGTGACAGCTACCTAAAGAGCGTATTGGTATTCTTTGGTGGTATTTCTATGGTTGGGAGGAAAAATAAATGACATTTTCCTAGTACCCCTTCTCTTGCAAATCATACAGTGAACTCTACAAGTATGTTGAGTATCTTAATAACTATGATATCCAAGGAATTACATGACTGGATTGTTAGCATACCCGTTGGAACTAGTTTTTTAATGTATATTTCTCTCTGTTGTGAATGAATACTAATTTGCAGAGTAAGGTTATGTGTGTAATTCCCAGACTCTAAATATTGTTAATGGATACTCATTTTTAGAGTAAGGCTAGGTGTGTGATTCCTAGACATCAGATATAACCCTGCGCGATGGAAAGCATAAATAGACTGATGTGTGATATGTATGGACAATGCATAATGTACTTTTATATGTGTGGTTACAAGTTAAAAATAGCGTGTATTTTTCTAAGTATTATATGCCCATTTATATGCCAATGTACCTTCAGTCAACATTTCAAGATGGGTTTAAGACACTAGCTACACGTAGCTCATTATGGCCATAAGTCCCTCAATATTGAACAAAATTGGATGAAATTTTAGTCAATTTTGGATCTCTTCAATATTTTGAAGAGTTTGGCACAGGTTTCAGGTCGAACAGAGGTCATATTCAGCAGTTTTTTCTTCTAGGAAGATGAAGGGGCCATCAGGGCCACCATGAGGCAGAATCAGTTTAAGGCCTAGCCAAGGGAGCTAGAGGCATATTCCAGAGATACAATAGTCAAAATTGGATATTTAAGATGTTATAAATATGATGAGATTGTTTTCAGAGCCTTTAGATAATGTTTGAAGGCCTCAAATATTCAGTAAAGTTCCAAGGCCATTAGTGTCAGCTTTTGCCAGTAGCAGTGCAGGGCTTAGCCAGAGCTGCTTGAGACCATATGCAGTGAACCATTGGTCATTATTGACTGAAAAAATAATTCTAAATCTAATGAAAGAGGTTTACATTAGTTTTGAAGACTTGTAGAGGTCGAAAAATCAATAGAGGTGTTTTCATTGACCTTAGTGCCAGGGGGTGCTAATAGGTGATTGAGGTGAAACCGGAGAAGCCGGAGGCCATTTTTGATGAATGAAAAGTCTATATTGAGTATTTAAGAAATTTTGGAACTAATGGAAGTGGTTTCAGAACATTTTTAAAACTTCTAGAGCTTTAGAAGCTGATGTCAAGTTTTGGGCAGCCCTGGGCAAACCGTGGAGGAAAGCCTAGTTTGGGGATGTTGTGCTCTATTTGAGAAATTTATCAGTTTTTATTTGGTGTCTGATGTGTGTTGGATATAGCAGGAGTGGTTTCAGTGACAGAAAATAGAATTCTGAGGGATTTTGTGCCATTTAGAAGCTCAGAGTACCTTAGTGCACCGACAAAAGGAATCGTGTCAACAAGAGCCTAAAGCTATTTGCACTGTTTTGGACAGCCATTAGAGGGATATTGATGGTATTTTCAGCCCTTTGGATCATTTTTGTATTCATTGGAGTTAAGTATTTACTTGTAAAAAAATTTACCATAATCCCAAGGAGCCGAGTCAAGATGACCAAGCTCAAAGGAGACGTAGCCCACGATATTTCTGGTGAACTCCTAGATTAAGTTTGTTGTTGTGTTTAAATTTTTATTTGCTTAATTATGTTGCTGTTATACATGTTAAATTTAAGCAAGAATAAATGAACTTAAGACACATAAACAATAAAAATTCATACACCACTTTCAAGTAAATAATTCTGCAATATTGTCAAGTTCAAGCTAGATCATTTAATTTAAACTGAGTGGTAGGTTCATGAAATACATACAAGTTATCCAGACCATGACCCGAAGCATGTTATCCACTAGCAAAGCATTCAGGAAGGATAAGTTTAAAAATCCTAACTTGAAATACAAAAATTTTATGAGAATTTAATTGGAGTTTTTTTGCTTGCAGGTCAAAACAGACGACGAATTTCTGGTCGAACCTCAATGTATACTCGACCAGAGAGAAATCATGCTCCGAAGGCAAGCCATCACCCAGGTTAAAGTGCAATGGAAGCACTACAGCTCGGATGAGGCTACCTAAGAGGATGAAGGATTTTTTCGAGAGGCTTATCCATAATTGTTTGTCGAGTTGAAGAGAAACACCGAGGACAGTGTTTACTTCCAAGGGGGGAAGTTATGACAACTGGTTTAAGTGCTAACTAGTTGTTGAATAGTTGTTATTTTTTTATTTAAAAAAATAAATAAATAAACTAAAAAATTTCATTTATTTTGTAAAGATTACTGAATGAACATGGGTTAAACTTTATTTTGTGGAAAAAAAATTAGTTATAGAAAAGTGGTTCCATAAAAGTTAAAAAGGGACTGATGGTAAAAGTATTCCAAGAACAGAGAGGTGGTTGGATAGTTCATATAGTTACCCTTTCCTATGAGGATAAAGGCACATCCCAGTGAGGAAAAGGGATTTTGTTCTGGGAAAAAAGGAGGAAAAATAAAAGAGTGAAAAAATTCTTGAGCTGGTAGTGACCAGTGGAACAATCAAAACTCTTAAAGATTTCTGGAAAGGAAGACTGGACTTGGAGTGTCAAGGTCTCTTTAAAAATCTCTGTCAACCTACCCAACTCAGGCATGGAGCACGGGGGAAGAGAAGGACGTAATCGCCTCTCTTATGGTAGGGAGGACACCATCAGTAACGTCCCAAATAAGATAAGTAAGTAGAATTATTCAATTCAGATGTTATAGAAAGACTGGTTTAATACAGGAATGCATTATTTACTGTGTAATCTAGAATCTAGAAAATATGTATTGTAGAATGGAAAGAATGCATTAAATAATGTGTACATTTAGTATTCTGGAATGTGTAAAATACAGTAAAGCAAGAAATGCATTGTATACTGTGTAATTCTGGTATGATTTGTATATGAATTTATTCCTTAGAAATAATTTTGGTCTATTTACAGAAACAATCAAATGATAGTAACTGATAAAAAGGAAAATAGGAATATATTGTGGAATCATTAATTGACACCAGAAAGTGAAGCTGGAAGTGAACTGTTAGTTAAGGGTCCTGGGTGAAAGCCCTAGACCCTAGAACTGGTTGTTCCTCCTAAAACTAAGTTATACACGGACAGAGGAAAATGGTCCAACCATTACATTACATTTGGAAAAGAATTTAAAAAAAATTAATGTTCTTAACGAACGAAAGTAAACCATAACACAAGAACACGTTACCTTACAAATTTTTCTAACAGAAATCTTAAATAGTATGCAAATATGTATTGCTGGAAAGAATATATTTCCAAACAAAGAACTGTGTTAAAAAATTGAAATGTTAAATACAGAACAATACAAGAACTATTTAACACTACTTGACCCAAAAGGGGCATGAAACCAGTCGAAGACTATACCGTGCAATCGACTGAGCCATGGAACAAGAAAATCATACCATTGAAGATGAAAAAAATTAATCTGTTTCATTAATAGACCCCGAGGGGTAAACATGAACTATTTAATGCAGAAAACTATACATGAAACCCAAAATGAGTAAGCAATACCTACTAAATTCAAGAGAACCGACATGCAAAAGAAATACAATAAACCATACATAGTTAACCTTTCCACAGGAACCATAGATATTATTTAACAAAATAATTCTGATCTTAGTTAACTCTTTAGAGTTGAAACAAAACAGTAAAATTTAGTTACATTACTCTTTGAACCAAAAAGAAAACCCTTTGCGGGGTGCCGAGTAAGGAAAATCTGTCAATTAAGGCTACTTAGACAGTTCAACTACTAAAAAGAATGAGCTAAGTTTTAGAGGTGGAATGTCGCTGGCCAGAGAGTATGGGATGTATACTCTATTCCCGAGAAGGAGGAGAAGAAATTTCAAAATACCTGAAAGCACGGGAACAACATCAAGATAACATTTATTTCATGAACCTGGATGAACAAAAAAGAAACCCTTGCGCTTTTGGCCAAGGAAATACATGTACATAAACAAAGATAATATGAGAGAGTGGAAGAGAAGGCGAACTGAAAGAAAATATAGAACAAAAAATTAAAATAAAATAAAAAAAGACGAAGAGTAATATGAGCTGAAATGGTTATCCTTGCCGATCGAGAACTAGCTGTGGGGAGGTCCAAACAAGGAATAACATTTAGCGAACTTGTGACAGGACTGAACCGGAATGAAAACCCAGAATTATTTACCAACGATGGGGGAAAATTTATTTAAAAATAGCAATACATGTTTCAGTGGAGGGCCTCTTTCCCGGAGGAAGCTAGAGCGCCCTGTTGAAGACCATGGCACCAAAATTCTGTGGAATACCAGACAAAAAATATGGAACCCTACCACCTAACGAATGAAACCACAAAGGACATCAACTCTCAAAGGTTTCAAACTACACCCAAAGCATGAACAAAACTCGACGGATGTATCAATGCAAGTGAATGTTAACATATCCTATTACCTAGTGGAGGCGGTAGGCAGAACGAGACGGAGTAGTTGCCGCGGAGCTTGCAGAGCCACCGGGTGAGCAAGATGGAATAAGCCAAGGTAGTTAGGGTTGCAAGGGGTATTACCCTAAGCAGTTACCCATTAAACCTCTATCATCGATTCAGAGTTCCTAGATTGAACGATGAAAATGCAAAAAGGTGGACACCAATAGCCAATTCAAATCTCGATGCATGAACTATCTGTAAGTTTAATTAATGTAAGAATCGCTGGTGGGTAGAGCCATATATATCAAATCCAGAAAACAAATGAATGTATTTATAACTTGCCCAATCCAACCCTTAGGAACTGTTAAAGGTAAATCATAAGTAGTATGCCAAGTTGCATGAAACATGAAATGTGAATGTTGGGAATGAGTTAAACACATGAGGGATAGAACCCTTAAGTTTCACAATGATTTATGTAATGACATAGCATAATCAGTGCCCAAATATATACATGTTAATTACTGGTCCAATAATCAAATGACTAGAACAAAACTATATAATAAGTACATGTATTGTAATCCTTGAATCAAAAGATGGATCAAGCGTAGAAATTTGAATAACTGATATATTATTCACTGAGATTCTCCTGATCACACACTATTTTAACTTCATGCACAATATAGAATCTCTTCTACCATTGATCATTACATGCGGAAATTAAATCAATTGCATGCGCACATTAAAACCACGAACAATCACACATATGAACACAATATTTAATGGGAAAGCTTAAAGCTGAAAACCCCAACTATCTGTATATTATATGTCATGGAGATCAAGTAAAAATCATTGTACAAAGCTCCTCACAAGCTCTCAGCACAACATCAAATTGCTACACACTATCAAGCTAGATCTAGCAAAACACATGCTCCAATCTTTTGCCACTTGATAGCCAACCTCTATTGCGTTTTTAATGCTATGGGATGGCTTCATTAAATAGATAAACCACCTGGCTTGTACTGCGCAATCCTCATGGGCTTATCCACCTATCTGTGTGTTGCAAATATATGATATAGTCACAACTGATAGTCACACTTGCTCTTTCACCTACCTCTCCACTGGTCTCCACTGAAACTGCCATACACTGTAGTTAACTGATGTATTCTTCAGTTGATTAATGAGTTATTATTTAGTGAATTAATTAACTAATTAATTCACACCACTCTGTCGTGTCCGCTTAAGCCGAGATACAAATAGCTCAACTATGTTTAGATTAGTTAATGAATACCACTCCACTAACTTCCTCAATCAACTCCACCAAACTTCTGTCCACATGAGTTCTAATTGAAGTCTTCATGCAATAGCTCCACATAACCCTCGGGAATAAGCCATGATTCATACGTCAGCTCCTGTGCCACATCTGTGAACTTAACTAAAGTGCTCCAAGAGAATAAGATAATGTTTATAGTCCAAATATTATTAAGAGCTAATAATATTCGACATATCTATTTTTAGACTAGCAATCTAAAAATAGATTTCGCCCAATATGTCTAAAAATACAAGTCCATCTATTTTTCCAACTTGACCAACCACTCACAAATAGCATCCTGCAACTCATAGAATATGATCGACATGTCTAAAAATAGACATAGTCTAAAAATAGACTTGGGCCAAAAATAGCCTGCGGGCCCACTTAGGGAAGGCGACTCTTTTCACTAATCTCATCATCTTGTTGCAATCTCAACACTCCCTCTCAACAAGATAGGGATTATCTGCCACCCCGATCCTGCCTCTATGGTATTCGAATTTTCTCCTGGTGAGCGCCTTCGTCAAGATATCAACATCCTGATCCTCCATAGGAATGTAAGAAAGTAACATGATCTTAAAACCACACAATCTTTGATGTATGATGATCTTCGGATGTGTCTGATTTAGATCTATCATGAAATATTTTGGATTATGAGATTTTGATGCAACTCGGTTATCACAATAAATCACAGGTAGGATCAAGTGTGAGCGAACAACATTTGAGGATCTTCCTGCATCATATAACCTTATCTTGACCAAACTTGCTGCCATATACTCGGCCTCTGCTAAACTGAGTGCCACAGATCTCTGCTTCCTGTTGTACCAAGAAACTGCTGTCGACCCGATACTGAAAATCCCTCCAGATGTGCTCTTTCTGTCCGTTGGGCTCCCTACCCAATCTGCATCCGTGAAGCCACACAACTTCACTTCATCTGACTGTATGTACCATAATCCATATCCCGTTGTGCCTCTGAGATATCTCAATACATGCTTGCCTGCCTTCCAAAAGAGCTTGTTTGGCTTAACCATAGCTTGTGAAAGCTGGTTAACAACATAGCATATGTCGAGTCATGTATTGACCAGATACATAAGCGACCCCACCAATTGTCGATAAAAAGTGGCATCCACTACCTCCGCCGAAGTAGCATCCTCCTTCCTCCATCCACCAGGAAGAGGAGTGTCAACAGGCTTGCAGCCATGCATGTTGAACTTCTCTAGTATCTCCCGGGCATACTTACTTTGAGAAACAAATAGTCCATCACTGCGCTGCCAAATTTCCAATCCCGGGAAATAATGAAGGAGGCCCAAGTCCTTCATCTCAAACTCTTTTGCAAGATCATCCTTGCATGAGAGTATCAACAGCTCATCACCTGTCAAAATCAAATCATCTACATAAAGTACAATGATCAGCAACTTACCCTCCACCACAATCTAGTATAGGTTAAGATCCGCCTCACTCTTAGAGAATCCAAGTCCGGTGAAATAACTATCTATCCATGCGTACCAAGCACGAGGTGCTTGTTTCAACCCATACAGTGCTCTCTTTAGCCTGCACACATGCAAATCGCTGTTGAAGATCTCAAAACCTTTGGGCTGCTCTATGTACACCTCCTCCTCAATGACTCTGTTGAGGAACGCAGTCTTCACATCCATTTGATGAATGTGCCACCCCATCTGCGCTGAGAGAGCAAGAATCATCCGTATGGAAGAATACCTTGCGACAGGTGCAAAGGTCTCCTCATAATCGATCCCCTCAATCTATGAAAAGCCTCAAGCAACAAATCTTGCCTTGTACTTCTCCACACTCCCGTCAGCTACCTGCTTCACTTTGTAGATCCATCTCGAACCCACCACTGATTTCCCCTCCGACCTCGGGACAATCTCCCATGCACTGTTTCTGACAATAGAATCATACTATTCCACCATGGCATCTACCCATGCGGGGTCCTCCACAGCTTCCTCGAAAGAGGATGGCTCTGTCACGATACACTTTATCATAAGAGCCATGTATCCAGTATACCGGTCAGGTGACTGTCTCTATCTACGCTGTGATGTAGGTGCTCCTACAACCTTCTCTGCATCTTGAGCCAGTCTCTCAGCTTCTATAGTGTGCTTCCGCCCTCTGATGGTTGGTGCTGCATGAGTGATCTCTTCCACTCCATGAACCTCCTCTTGTGGCTGATCCACATCCTGAGGCTCATCCTTAGGAACTAATAGCTCCTCATCTACATGCAAGTGTGGCTTCCTCTCAAGCGAACACTTCATGGCTTTCTCCTCCTGAAATTTTATATCCCATCGCACAACAGTCTTGTGACTATCTGGCAAATACACACGATAGTTGTAGGGCATATCAATGTACCCCACAAATATCCCAACCTCCGCAGTCGGCTCCAGCTTCTTCTTAGCATCCTTCTTCACATGAATGTAAACAGGTGAACCAAAAATCCGCAAATGGGAAATATCAATCCTCTTACCAGAAAACGCCTCCTCAGGTGTACTCATGCCAAGTATCCTATGAGGACAATGGTTCTGCACATATACTGCAGTATTGCATGCCTTCGCCCACAAGTGAATGGGTAGGCCCTGATCATGCAACATCGCCCATGCAGCACCCATAATCGTTCTGTTCTTCCGCTCAGCAACCCCATTCTGCTGTGGGTTATGAGGTGCTATGAGCTTTCTTCGAATTCCTTCTACGCTGTAAAAGTCCTTGAATTTGCCAGAGATGAATTCACCACCATTGTCGCCCCTAAGAGCCTTCATCTGCTTCCTCGATTCTTTCTCAACCAGTGCTTTGAACTCACAAAACTTTGAGTATGTCTTGCTCTTCTTCTGCATGAAGAAGATCCAGCACTTACGAGCAAAATCATCAACAAATATCACATAATACCTATGCTTTGATGTCGAAGCTACTGAGAAAGGTCCACACACGTCTGTGTGAATTCTCCGAAGGATCGTCGTGGCGCGACTATCCTTCTCGTGAAAGGTGGCTTTCACAAATTTTCCCAAGGTACATCCCTTGCACGATACATTCTTGTAGTGCACAGCCAAGGCTTGATAGAAATATGTTGTTGCCGGTATCTTCAAAGCTCCATGAGTGAAGGTGACCCGATCTCGGTGCCACAGCTCGCCCATCATCCTGTACTCACCACTCATGTACATATGCTGTATTCTTTGTATCCATCTGCAATTGATAAAGGTTCTTAACTCGAACCCTATCCTCAAGGTCTCACCGATTGCCTTACTACGAAATCATACACCTCCACTAAAGGCAACATCATATCCCTTGTCTTCTAACATCATACAGATAGATTCTTCTTCAATCTGACATGCATCACTTCCTTCAATATGAAGGGTTTACCAAACTCCCTCTCAAAGGAAATGGTACCGATACCGGTCACACTATATCTACCATCATCGCCCATCTTGATGTGCACTCCAAGATCTTTCTCATCCAGATTAGTAAACAAATCTCGATCTCTAGTCATGTGAAAAGATGCACCACTGTCAAGAAACCACATTGAACTCGTCACACTTGAGACCAAGCATGCGATTAGCGAAAAATCCAGCTCAAACTGTGAGGCTAAGGCCTGTCCAGCTGCAGTCCCAGCAGCCTGCTTATTTTTCTTCTTCTGTGGAAAATTTGTGGCATAATGTCCTTGTTGGTGACAGTGAAAGCACTTCACCTTGGACATGTCCTGCTTCTTGCCTTTCACACTGGATTGAGAAGCTTTCTTACTCTTCCCCTTCTTTTCTTTGGTAGTCAAAGTGCAATTCTCTTCATCAGAATTCTTTGATGAAGATTCGTCCCTAGTACTCCACCTTATCTCCTCTTGCACAAGATCCGACCAAAGTCGCTCCCATCCTCGCAATTTCTCCCGAACATTGACAGAGTCCTGATATGAGTGCAAACTCTTCGGAAGCCCAAGGAGAGCCAAGCTCACCAAGTCCTCATCATCAACAATAACCCCCACACTTCCCAGCTCATCCCTGCATTGGATGAACTTGGTGAGGTACTTGGGCATACTGTCACCTTTCTCCATCTTTATGTTCCCGAGTTTATCCTTGAGCACCAACTTCCTCTGGTCACTCTTGCTTTGGAATAAATCTGTCAAAGCTTTCCACATCAAGAATGGAGAAGATTTCCCATGAAGGCTAGACACTATGTGATCCTTCACACCTTCCAACAGAATCCTTCGACACTTTGATGTCTTCTTTTTCCATGCGTCAAGTACGGTAGCATCACTAGAAGTAGGCTTTGGAATTTCTGCATCTATGAACTCCTTCAACCCATTGTCATCCAGCACCGCCTCCATCCTATCCTTCAATGAAATATAATTTGAGCTGCCCTCAAGGGCATACTCCAATCGCAATCCGTTGAAAGACATCTCAACTTTGACACCAAGAACACATTGCTGCAAATTCGAATTCCACCAGCACAAAACTCAACCGCTTCAATGTTTTGCAATTTCTCCAATGATCAATATCGCTTTGATACCATGTAGAAATTTGAATAACTGATATATTATTCACTGAGACTCTCCTGATCAAACACTATTTTAACTTCATGCACAATAAAAAATCTCTTCTACCATTGATCATTACATGCGGAAATAAAATCAATTGCATGCACACATTAAAACCACGAACAATCACACATATGAACACAGTATTTAATGGGAAAGCTTAAATATAAAAACCCCAACTATCTGTATATTATATGTCATGGAGATCATGTAACAATCATTGTACAAAGCTCCTCACAAGCTCTCAGCACAACCTCAAATTGCTACACACTATCAAGCTAGATCTAGCAAAACACATACTCCAATCTTTTGCCACTTGATAGCCAGCCTCTATTGCGTTTTTAATGCTATGGGATGGTTTCATTAAATAGATAAACCACCTGGCTTGTACTGCGCAATCCTCATGGGCTTCTCCACCTATCTGTGTGTTGCAAATAGCAACAGTATAGTCACAACTGATAGTTAACCTGCTCTTTCACCTATTTATGCACTGGTCTCCACTGAAACTGTCCATGCACTAAAGTTAACTGATGCATTCTTTAGTTGATTAATGAGTTTATAATTAGTGAATTAATTAATAATTAATTCACACCACTCTCACTAATTGTATCAATTAGTTAAACTGAATACAAATAGCTCAACTATGTATAGATTAGTTAAACTGAATACAACTCCACTAACTTCCTCAATCAACTCCACCAAACTCTGTCACATGAGTTCTAACTGAAGTATCCATGCAATAGCTCCACTTAACCCTCAAGAATAGCATAATTCCTTCTGTCAGCTCCTGTGCCACATCTGTGCACTTAACTGAAGTGCTCCAAGAGAATAAGATAATGTTTAGAGTCCAAATATTATTAAGAGCTAATAATATTCGACATATCTATTTTAGACTAGCAATCTAAAAATAGATTCCGCCCAATATGTCTAAAAATAGAAGTCCATCTATTTTTTCCGACTTGACCAACCATCCACAAATAGCATCCTGCAACTCATAGAACATGATCCATATGTCTAAAAATAGACTTTGTGCCAAAAATAGCCTGCGGGCCCACTTAGTGAAGACGATTC